>OX637535.1:77112742-77597742 GCA_951800035.1 Linnaemya tessellans
CAAATATGAAAAAATTTCGTTTCATTCCGCCTGTTTTTTACATCATGAAAACACATTATTGTCCTTACGTTTTTTCATAGTACGCGAATCAGAATTACTATGAAAAGCTGAAAAAACTTTTCATTTCACGTTTTCACAGAACCAGAATCGACCCTCAGGCCAGTAAAGGCTTGTTGTGCGCTCTCACGTAGCAGAAAGCAAACCCCCGAAACTTGGGCTCATTGACGTAGCCCCTCAATTTATTCCAGTTGATATCTCTAAGCCGAGTAATGTCTGATTGAATGTCATCCACAAAAATCCCTGCATGTCCTACATTCATTGTCGGCCACGGCTCCAATACTTTGCAAGCGTTCTCTCAAGTACGAGTGCTCCGTCCAGACGCCGATTAGCTTTCCTAGTTCGGACGTACTAAGTTTAAGCAGTCCTCTTTATTCTCCTTCTGGGTTGCCACACAGAACCTTGGTTATATTACCCACATTATCACCGTGTCCTGTGGGTCATTCTTGTAGTTTAATCTTTGCTGCCGTGAAAGGCTTACTGCTATAACGTTTAGATAAAGCTATTGATTTCCCCATAGATTGATCACATTATTGTCGATCGACGTGGTTTTTCAATTTGAAGTGCAAAATAGTTTTTGGAACCGATCGGTAAAGCCGTTTAAAAGTTAGTAAAACATCTCATTTGGAAAAAAGTTGTCGTGGTTTATTTGAGATTTCTCGAAATCTACATGTCGGAATGGGTTACGATTCACGGCAAATCCAAGTTTTATAGAACTCATTGAACGCCACTCGCTGGCTTTGATTCGGCCAAGCCGTTCAAAATTATACACATACTCGCACGCACAGAGGTAGGTGTAGTCAGAAAAGCTTCCTAGGAAATCAAAATTTTTTGAGAGAAAATTTAAAAATTTAATTTCAAGAAAATGTCATAGAGCTATCATTACAACTTCACGTTACTTAAAAGTTGGATTTAATCGGATGAATAAAAAGTTTATATTTATTATGTTCAGGTTTAAGTACAATTTTAATAATAGAAAGTGTTCGTCAGATAAAATCGTACCTTTAACTAACATGAAGTTGTAAAAATGGCCCTTAAAAGTATAAATTAATTTTTCAAATGTCAAGGGAAAAAGTCTACGCAAAAATAGCTTTCTTGAGTTAACACAAAAAAAAAATTAAATAAAAGAATAAAAAAATAAATAAGAAGATAATTATTATATTCTGATATTTTTAAGCTTAAGGTCTCTTTATTTTAATTTTATTTCTTAATTTCAATATTATGTCACTCCTTTGTATGTCTTCTTCAGTAAATTAATTATTTCATAAAAAAATAATTAATTTCCTAAAGAAGTCACACAAAGGAGTGACGAAATATTTAAATTAAAAATTAAATTAAAATAAAGAGACCTTAAGCTTAAAAATATCAGAATATAACAATAATTAAAAAGAGGTCAAGAAACCAGAAGAATTTAATTACTCACATCTTTAGGGAATACATTAAAATTAACATATTTCGATTCTAATTGTGCTTTTAATATTTATATGAATTTCAATAAAACAAAGTGTGTATGAGATATTTTTATTCGAATTTTCTATGTTTTTTACTCGAATAGTTTTTCCTTTCCACACATAATGATTTCAAATTGGTTTAAAGTTTAAAGTAATATTTCTTTTCTCATTTCAGGTATGTTAAATTATGAATGAACTGAAATAACTTTTTACACACACACATAAATACATACTCCTATGTACGTAATACATACTCGTAAGTATTCAAAAAGTAATGTCTTCGATAGCGATCATCGATTATACAGTATTAAGTGTTTTTAGTTCATTTATTAATAATTGACAAACATTAGTAAAATATTTCAAAGATAACAAACGGCAAAATAAAAATTGTATCCTTAAAATAGGGCTGTGAAAATGTTTTAAACATTTTTCTATTAAAAATTATAATTTATGCAAGTTTTCCTATTTCAGCTGAATATTTATTACTGCTGTTAAGCAAAGCTTTTATTACACTCATTATGATTCCTTTTTTTCTTTTTTTGTAATTTTAACCATAAATTTTCCTTCCAGTGCAATGCAATATTGCACACGATAAACACTTGCATAATTAGAAAGAATACAAATAAAAAACAAAATATTGCTGCAATCAATACGTGTATGTACGTATATGTTTTCGTGTGAATGTTTTCAATAATAAATGTTTTTATTTTTCCTGGGGAATGTTGCGAAATAGAAAATATGCACTTACACACTAAAATATGCCAAATGCGGATTGTATTTTTGCATAAAATTACAGAACAAGAATAAAAACAAATAACGTAACGATTGCATTTTCTGTTTTACTCTTTTATTATTTCTGATCCTGTTGTCTTGTATTTCTAAACTAAAATTTTAGTTAAACCAATAAAACTTGCAACATGTAGACTCATGTACAGAACCCCAACAACATATCGCGCTTTTGTTGCGTAGTCATATCTCAAAAAAGATCAAACTGAGAAAAATGCGATTAAAGTGTTTAAAATGTATGTACGCTTTTAGATACGACTGCGCAAAATATATTTTGGTATAACTTCGGATCAGCTTGAGATATAATACTGACATGTTTTGCTCATAACGGATTGTTAAAATAACTAAAAGTGCTAATATTTTTTGATATGACTATGTTGAAATAAAGCGATATGTGGATTAAAATTTAAACATGCAACAAACATTAAGCCTACTAATTTTAAATATATTCCGCATGAGTTTCTGAAAGGGGACATAGATTTGGAACACGACTTTCATGACAACTTTCCTTTATCAAGATATAAGATATAGTTATCGGAGAAGTGATACATCAAAAGGTAGTATTTTACATAAGTTATGTCAAGTAAAGGAATAGAAAAATCACATAACCAAATATAATTGACTTGGGGAAATCTCCGGGTATCTCCAGCTGATTAGCAAACAAAACTTATGTTTTACTACGAAATCTCTGAAATAACAGAGCAACTAAAGTGCATATAAGAATAAGAAAAAGAAGTGAGTTGTCTAAAGTAACATCTTATCCAAAATCAAAATCAATCCATGGGATTTCAGGACAGGCTCCACCAGTAACCATACAGTGGTACCATGAGATCCGGTATATAACACTTTTTGAATTCCCCTCGCAGTAACTTGTAATGCAACAAACTCCTGTTCAATTTTCATTTAGTTTCTGCTGTGAATTTTAATAATAAGAATGGAAAAGCTTTAATTTCGTGTGTTGACTAGGTATTATTTATTTTTGCGTAAAAAACTTAATCACTGAAATAAATATGTAATTCATAAATATTATGGCAACGCTGCACCATTAATTCTATTATTCTGTAATTATTTGTCCACGTCAACGTCATGGCGATATCGAAAATGGGGTACTGAAATACTCCTTGTGGGGATCAATGGAATACTGCTGACATCTCTCTAGGGGTTAGAAAATTACAAGATGCTGTGAATAATACACAATCGATGAATAATTGTCTTATTTTTTATTTAATGTTGACGTTGACGTCGACAAATACTTACAGAATAAGGGGGCATGTTTAAGAGGTGGTTTACTGAGTTCAGTTGTGGTCGTACCAGCACAAGTGATGCCTTACGTTCAGCTCTCCTAAAAGAAGTCATCACCCCAGGAATCGTCACTAAAACTCGTAGAATAATATTGGATGAACGGCGAATGAAAAAATGTGTTGTGGTTGAGTGTGTAGACACCTCATGGCGCCACAATCAAGACAATACACGAATATACACGTGTGTAGACAGCATGGAAGGCAGCCATAAATTGGGTTATGAACTCCTACCCCATCCAGCATATTCTCCAAATTTAGCACTCTGTGGCTATTTTCTTTTGCAAACTTGAGAAAACCTATTACATATATAAAAGGAATAAAAAAAGAAGAAATGCTGAACTAAACATATTGATCCAAAAGGAGAATGTGCTGGAAAACAAAATTTTTATTAGGTTAGGTTAGGTTTATTTGCTAAAATAAAAATAAAGTATTCAAAAAATCATTACTTATTCTCAAACAGTTATCGCACCTGTAAACATGCCCTTTCTTTCCTGATGATGTTCGCGGGAATCGACGTGGTGGGTAACTACGACATTCGGAGGCCGTATCTTCGTGCGGGAGCACATGAAGTAGTTGTGAATGCGTTGCTTAAGTGGCTAATTCTCAACCAGTACTAGTGGCTCAAACACGTACAAGAAGTTGCCATCTATTTGCTCATTGCAAGTCACGTACATACATAGATGTGTCTTTGGGGAAAAAATTTTTTCCCAGCTTAATGCAAAAAGATCTCTCGTCAACAATGTTAGTGCAACTTGAATATTTTTCACTAAATTGAAACCATGAAGCTGAGGGCTGATGAAAATTTGAGTACTTGATTTACTTATAGTGAAATAAAATTTATATATATATATATATATATATATATATATATATATGTATGAGTATATATATATATATATATATATGAGTATATATATATGAGTATATATATATATATGAGTATATATATATATATATATATATATATATATATATATGAGTATATATATATATATATATATATATATATATATATATATGTATGAGTATATATATATGAGTATATATCTATATATGAGTATATATATATATATATATATATATATATATATATATATGAGTATATATATATATATATATATATATATATATAAACTGGTGCATATTCCTATAAACGCATTTAATTTGTTTCTCAATTTTTGTTTTATCTTTGTTGTTCTCATCGAAAAGTAAAACTGAACTTATTAACTGAGAGGCAATTTAACGGCACTTTTTTAATGTAAACAAAAATGTTTTCTTAGTCTTGTTGTTTGCTTTATTTATGCGATCAAATGTTCTTGGTGCTATTTTAGGTGGAATATTTCTATAAACGCAGACGTGAAAATTGCTTTAAAAAAAAATACCAAAAATAAAATATTATAGATTTTTGATTCTTTTAAATAAAGGTATGTTTTTATTGACAATATCTCAATTTTACGACAAAATTTTCTCATTTAATTGATAAATTTAACAGTTATAAAGATGCCCAAAGGAACTTTTTTGTCCGATCAAGAAAAGATCCAAATTAAATTTTTTCATGACCAAGGATGCTCCAATAGAGAAATTGGTTGTAAAATTAAACGTTCCGAAAGTGTGGTGCGTAATTTCTTTAAGAAAGGACAGAATTATGGTGTTCGGAAGCCTAGAAAGGGAAATACAAAATTAACAAAAAGACAGATTAATCTTATAAAACAAGAAGCAACCCGTAACAAATTGAATTCTAGTCAAATAAAGAACAAACTAAATCTTCCTGTGACTTCCAAACACGTTGCTCACATTTTACGAAAAGATGAAAACATAAAATGGAAGAAGCCCAAGGGTAAGCCAATGCTCAAAAAGCACCATAAAGAAAATCGTTTGAAATTCGCACGAAAATACATGAAATGGGCAAACGAGTGGAAAAAGGTAATTTTCTCGGACGAAAAAAAATTTAATTTAGACGGTCCTGACTCATACTCATGTTATTGGCACGATTTGAGATCAAACGATGTGCGGTTGTCGAAACGTAATTTCGGCGGTGGCAGTGTTATGGTTTGGGCCGCATTTTCTGCAATTGGCAAATCTAAAATTTGTTTTGTTCCAACAAAAATGAACTCCACAATTTATAATGAATTGTTGGAAGATGCTCTTCTCTCTTTTATGGATGAAAAAATGGATGAAGATTGCATATTCCAGCAAGATAATGCTGCAATACACGTTTCAAAACAGTCTAGATCATGGTTTAACGAACACAGCATACCTCTGTTGGACTGGCCGGCTTGCAGTCCGGACCTAAACCCAATGGAGAACTTGTGGGGATACATGGCTCGTAAAGTTTATTCCAATAATGCCCAAAACGAAACCATAATGACATTAACAGAACTAAAACTTAAAATAAAGCAAGCCTGGGAGGAAATTGATTCCGATCTCCTTAAAAAATTAGTGGAATCAATGCCAGACCGTATTTTTGAGGTAATCAAAAACAAAGGTTCATCCACCCATTATTAATATTACTATAGAGACTGATAAATTTAAGTGCGTTTATAGGAAAATACCCTTAAAAATGGCAATTAAACTCTAAAATTAAGTTAAAAAATATAAAATGAAATACAAATAACGTTTTTAGTTAAAAATGTTTTAAATGAAGTCTTAGTTGATTTAATAAAAATATTTTCCCACTAAATATGTTCTTGTCTAATTTTTTCAAAATTCTTCAAAAAAACTCATGTGCGTTTATAGGAATATGCACCAGTGTATATATATATATATATATATATATATATATATATATATACATATATATATATATATATATATATATATATATATATATATATATATGAGTATATATATATATATATATATATATATGTATATGTATATATATATATATGAGTATATATATATATGTATATATATATATATATATATATATATATATAGATATATACATATATGAGTATATATATATGTATATATATATATATATATATATATATATATATATATATATAGATATATACATATATGAGTATATACATATATATATATATATAATATATAAATGAAATTTATTTGTTGGTGGTTAAGCAATGTCTATATGCATTTCATTGGTGCTTTACCAAATCGTCAGTAGACTTTAACCACAGTTTTGAAAAGTTAAAAACCTCTTATCTTATGCATATACTTCCGAAAACCATCTGAGAATTAACAACTTGTAAATAACAAACTATTTTTAAAAATAACAACAGAACAAGAACATAGGCTTGCAACTCATACAAAACAAAACCAACAAATAAAGTATGTTCGATACGAATCTATTTTATTTTTCTACACCTTCATACAATCAGAAATTCATTGGATAACAAGAAAAGTATTTATAAGGCAAAATGAAAAATAAAATCTAAATCAAACTGTTATGAAGTTTCTCTATTTAACACATTGTTGTCACAATACTAATATATAAATGAAATTTATTTGTTGGTGGTTAAGCAATGTCTATATGCATTTCATTGGTGCTTTACCAAATCGTCAGTAGACTTTAACCACAGTTTTGAAAAGTTAAAAACCTCTTATCTTATGCATATACTTCCGAAAACCATCTGAGAATTCACAACTTGTAAATAACAAACTATTTTTAAAAATAACAACAGAACAAGAACATAGGCTTGCAACTCATACAAAACAAAACCAACAAATAAAGTATGTTCGATACGAATCTATTTTATTTTTCTACACCTTCATACAATCAGAAATCCATTGGATAACAAGAAAAGTATTTATAAGGCAAAATGAAAAATAAAATCTAAATCAAACTGTTATGAAGTTTCTCTATTTTATTTATAGTGTGAGGAGCATGACTGAGACACCTTTCCGTCAGCGTAAAAACTTACGTATTAATATTTTATATCAACATTCAAAAAGGAACTGAGATAAGTTAAAAATTTTTAACCTGCTAGATCACAGTTCCTTTAAGACAGGGATTTCCAAAAAATTTTTGGCTGTGTAGTAGTGAGTACCAGAGAGTAAAAAAAATGAGAGAATACATTCATTACAGCCGAAATAAAATGTTAGTAATATATTTTGTAAGTTGTATAACACAAAGGTATAAAATTAAAAATTTTTTGTGTTGATAAAAAATTTTTAGCAATTCTTTACCAATTCAATGTCGCTGATTTTAAAACTGCACTTTTTTTTAAAGAATTTTATGTTTTTAAAATTCATAAAAAATAAATATTGCACTCAAATCACAGTTGATAGAAAAAAAGTGCAGTTTTAAAATCAGCGACGTGAATTGGTAAAGAACTGCTACAAATTTTCTATCAACACAAAAAATGTTTAATTTTGTTCCCTTGTGTTATACAACTTATAAAATAAAATCTTCTAAATTTATACTCTTATGGAAGTTTCGTAATAGTAGAATGCTTTTCAAATGGGATGAACTTAATTTATTACGTTGCTTGGAACAAATAAATTTTAAATCCGAAAAAATTTGTTCGTATAGGTAAGTGGTGCCGAATAAAGAGAGGCACTTAAATGAATTTCTTTTAGTTCAGGATGGAACTCGCCATCCAAATCTTTCCAGAACTCTACAATATTATTTTCGTCTGGAGCATTTACTTCGCTTCGTAGTATGATTAGTTCTGATTGAATATCAAATTCATAGTTGCTTACATCGCAACGAAAATGGTTTTCGAAAAGCGGTTGTAAAATTACAGAATCTTGAAACCTGTTTTGAAAATTATTGAAAAGTGTTTCAAATATTTCGGCATATTAATATCTTTTGTCGATTTCGAGATTTCTATAAACAAGTGAAGTTTTTGGAAAAATCACCAGTTTTAATTTGGGAAAAAATTAGAAAAAGTTTTGTTTTAAAATTGTGAATGATGTAGTGGTATACACAATATTTTTTGAGTGTAAGCTGAAACAAAATAATATAGCATCCGCTAGACATGTACATTTGTCGAAGTCACATCGACGACTGAATTGAAGAGTATAAAAATATGTGTTAGTAGTGGTGTACACAATTGTGCAAAGAAATGGAAATCCCTGCTTTAAGACATATCTGTGCCCAATTTTAAAACTGTATACTGGGTCACTCCGAGAAAGGCCGTGGGGGAGGCATCCACCTAAATCGTAAAAACTTAAAGGTCATCTAGTGGGCAAAGGAGGGTGAAAGGTTAGGGCAGGGGAAGACCAGAGAACATATTACCGTCGTCGTAAAACCTTATAAATTAAATTTTTAAATGTAACTTCAACGCCCGCTAAAGGAGGCGGGGTATAAAATAGACTATATCGTGTTTTCCCCAGACGTACGTATGGGCATTGCTAGATCGTCTTAGATGTCGCCACTGATCAAGAATATATATATTTTATGAGGACAAGTCTTTTTGGAGGCAAGCACCGTGTAGGAGACATCTCACCTTTGCCATAAAGCACTAAAAATAAATTTTTGGGATAATTAAGTATCATTTTTGTTTGTTTGTTTGTTTTAGGGTCATTTAGGGTCCAAAAGGGGAGGAAGGTGTAGGGCAGAGAAGGATCAGCTTCGTCTTAAAAGCTTAAAAATATTAGTTTTATGGAATGTAGGCGTAAGTCATACAATTTGTTAAATTTTTACACTATTTTTGAAAATAGTAAATCCAACTAAAGGGGCCGGGGTCCAAAAATTATAATTTTTTATATAATGGCTCCAACTTTAACACGTTGAACCTTCTTTGACATGAAAATATATCATTTGCGTAACAAAATTTCAAAAAAATATGTTGTTTTTAGAGGTTGGCTTAGTTTTTCTTAGGGAAGTTTTTGCTTCTGATTCAGCCCATTTACGAACTTGAAATTGCTATCCTTCAAGCTATATTTGTACAAAAGTTTCTAATGTCTGGCTCTTTTCGTTTGGACTGAATCGCGATTTCCACAGACTGACGGACGGAAGGACATTGCTAGATCGTGTTAGATTTCATCACTGATCAAGAATATATATACTTCATGGGGTCTCAGAGGGATATTTCGCTGCGTTACACACGGAATAACAAAGTGAATTCGTTTTGGAGGGTATAACAATATACGCCAATTTGGAGTCCTACATAAACATTTTTCTTAACATATTTTTTATGAAATCAACGTATTCGACCGTACATCTGAGTTACGCCTCACCACTGCTACGCAATAGCATCTTATTGGAGTATTCGTAATCGTGGTTGTTTAGATGAAATCAATATAATGATTTCAATGCTTCTCATGCCTTTGACTCTGTTGGATACCAAATTGTGGTTATAAAGTTTTCAAGAATTTGTAACTTTTTAAAGATTGCACCAAAACGAATTGCTTTTTATAATTTAGTTTTTCTAGTGTTACAGGTACTCAGGGGATGACTCCTCTGCAATGCATCCCGTCGGACCTAGAAAGAAGGATATAGCTTTGAGAAGACGGATGACGAAAAATGAGAAGATAGTAAAATTCGTCACTGAAACAGGCCGACAACAACTAACACGAAAATGCACTAATGCTCACCAGAAGTCGGAGTCGAACTCGGGACTTTCGACTTAATAGTCTCGTGTTCACTACTTCAGTCAGTAGCAGCATCCATCAAAACAAGACAGACATCGTTTATTCTACTTCCCTACTCAGAAGGGCCAGGAATATATGTACGAGTATATACTTTATGGGAGTTATGTGGAAATAATACACGGAATGAGAAACCTATAATACACTTTTGCAATTTTTGGTGAAGCCGATAACGTGTGATCAGTCACTGCAGCGCTGTAGAGTATTTGAAAAAGTGAATCTGATCAAATGCTGCAGAGTGTAGTACTTGATGTTTGCTGAAGTGCAGTTGATGATGATGTTGATACATATTCTCTATAGAAATAAACACAACAAGCTTTAACACTTATATTTACATTAAATAAATACATGCATATATATGCATGTATATGTGTGTGTGTAAATATTCGTATTTATATATATATATATATATGTATATATACATATATATATATATATATATATATATATATATATATATATGTATATATATATATATATATATATATATATATGTATATATGTATATATATATATATATATATATATATATATATATATATATATATATATATGTATATATATCCATATACATTAGCACGAGTGCATTGCCACATATGTATACTCGTGCGTTTCTCTTTTTTTTAGGTATCGTGCCTTCAGAACACAAAACGGTCCGATATTCAGTGCAGACATCAAATGTTAAAAGTGTTGTATTATGTTTTCTATTTAAAATGTTTGTGTTTTATTTCTTTTATGCTTTTATTTTACTAAACAGTTGAGTAATTTTAATTACTCCTGGCATACCATTGCATAAACAAAGTAAAAAAGTTTAAATGATAGACAAAATGCAAAGAACCTTTCATACTAGTGGTAACATCATCATCCTCATCATCATTATCTTTTTCCACATACATGAGCATCATAATGATGATTAAGTCATGTTCTAGCCGGCCGGCGGTAATACTAAACAGCGTTTATGTACATCTGGTTGCTTTAGCGTTACCAGAAGCTTGTTATACCCTTCACAAAAAAATGAAAAGGGTATAAATATATAGGTTTGTCATTCCGTGTGTAATTTCTTCGATATGCACATGGGACCCCATAAAGTATATATATTCTGGGTCCTTATGAATAGCGATGACGATTAAGCTATGTCCGTCTGTGCGTCCGTCTGGACGTGAAATTTCCTAGGCTCCCAGAAGAGCTAGACACTTCGTTCTTGGAAAGTTGGATTGGAAATGAACTTAAATAGAGTGGTATTGAAATTCAGATAGATCCGAAGTACGGTTCCAGAGCTGGGAAACTTACACCTATTTCTCGACGCAAAATTTATACCAAAAATCAAGTATTTTGTTTAATGTTTGTAAATTAAACCTATTTCATGCTTTGGGAAGTCTCAATGGTCTATTAAAACTAAAAATTGTTTTTTCCAGGGATGGGAATTTAAAGGTTTTTTTTTCGGCCCATTCCGTATTTTGTAGTAAATGTAGTTACTAAAATTGTAAAAAATTTTAGGTTTTTCTTTAACAAAACCTCTTTATACTTCATGAAGATTTGCATTGGCCAAAAACAAATTTTTTAAATTCAAATTTTGCTTCCAGGGGTGGGAAATTTAATTCTTTTATACGTGAAAGTAATCTAACAGGCAACTGATGTTGTTTTTTTTCTAACTAAAACTGTCTTATAATTTAGCAAGAACAAAGTTGGTATCAAAAATTTAAAAAAAATCAAAATTTTGAATCCAGGGTTGGACAAGTGCAATATTTTATGGTACATGAATGTTACCAAAATGGTAAAAAATTTTAAATTTTTCTTAAATAAAACTACTTTATACCTCAAGAAGCGTTGCACTGATAAAAAAAAATTTTAAATTTCGTTTCCAGGATTGGGAAAATGAAAGTTTGTTTTGGTACATGCAACATTTTGTAGTACATGTAATAACTAAACTGGTTGCAAAATTTGAGTTTTTCGTAAACAAAACTACTTTATACCTCATGAGGATTTGCATTGACAAAATAATTTTAAAAAATAAAAATTTCGCTTCCAGGGGTGGGAAATTTAATTTTTTTTTATACATAAAAGTAACCAAAACAGCAATTTACGTTGTTCTTTTCCTAACTAAAACTATTTTATATTTTAGGAAGAACAAAATGGTTCAAAAATGTAAATATTTCCTAAATAATACTACTTTATACCTCATGAAGAGTTGCATTGGTAAAAGAAACCAAAAAAAATGAAAATTTCCAGGGTTGGGAAATTGAAATATTTATTCTGCATAAAAGTAACCAAAAAGGTAATTGACGTTGTTGTTTTCGATAATTAAAACTGTTTTATAATTCAGGAAGAGCAAAATTGGCATTAAAATCTTAAAATATCAAAACTTCGACCACGGTTGGGCAAATGAAATTTTTTATGGTACATGAAAGTGACCAAAAAGTTTAAAAATTTTAACTTTTTTGTGAAGTAAAACTATGTTAGACCTCACTAAGAATCGCATTGGTAAAAATATAAAAATTCGCTTTCAGAGTTTGAAAATCGAAATATTTTTGGTATATAAAAGTACCCACATAAATTCCAAATTTTGTGTTTTTATTTCAGTAAATTAAAGTTATTTTATACTTCGCTGAGAATTAAATTGGTATTAAAAATTTTAAAAACAAAAAATTCGGTTCCAGGGTTGGATAATCATAAAATACATAAAATTAGCCATAAGTCATAATAGTACATAAAATTATCCATATAAGTTCCTAATTTTGGTTTTTTGGGATGAAATCTTTTTTTTATACTTCGGGAAGAGTTATATTGGTATTAAAAACCAAAAAAATCGAAAAGACGATTCTACGGTTGGACAATTAAAACTTTTTGAGGTACATGAAACGGAGTTTACTTTTTGTTTTTAAATTAAACATATTTAATATATGTATATCAAAGATGTTCAGAGGCATTAGAAATAAGAAAAGCCAAACATTTAGCTTCCTAGCCGAAAAATTTAAACGTTTTCTTAAATATAAAAGTAACCGATAACATCATTTTGATTTTTTAATTAAACCTACTTTCTGTTTTGGCAACAAATAAAGAAAGAAGAATTACATCTGTGAAGGGTATTTAAGAAACGAATATAGCACTTTTACTTGTTTTTATATTCTTTCTAATCTTGTGGAAAAATCATTTTGATTCAAGAGTTTGAGTGTTTTTTTTCAAATATGCCTTAAAGGCGTTATTTTGAAAGTTGGCAGCACTGTTATATTTCAATCCAATATAACCGCTAACAGTCGCTTTATGACTAACTTGTTTTGACTTTTGCTGGCCTTTTTCATTGGGGCGATTGGACTTTGGAGCTAAATAGCTGAAACTGTGAACATCAATTTAAAATTAACGCTACTCTAACGAACAACATAGCCCACGAAAATTAAAAGAGAATCAATATTCATTCTCATGGCTCAAATTACAAAACCAATTGACTTTGACCCACAGCCTTCTCTGGCTAATTCAGCCTATACTTCGATACACTGATGACATGAAAGCTGGTTTTTCATTGATAGCTTTTTTGCAGTGAATGAAATGACTCTAAAACAATGTGAAACATAAGCTCCTGTGAAAAGAGGGACTTTCTAGTTACTTAATTAATAGCACTTTAGATCACAGACACACTACGATTGCCAAACTTGGTTGCTGTGTAGGTTATTCATTTAGTCGAATTTTCGCTTTAATCGGTTAATCGCTCGATTAATTAACCAAGGTTTCAGTTTAATCGGTTAACCGATTAATAAAGTAAAGTAGTTTCAATAAATAAAAATATATGAATTATTTATTATTGGAGTTTATTTGTGAAAATAACAACAATGTAATACATATTACATATTATGTATTAATTGGAAATTAACTGTAAGGTCATATTATTAGTTACTTAAATAATTCAATTCGTTGAATTATAGAAATAACTAACAGAATAGTCTTTTAGAAAAATAATTTATCTTAAATTTTGATATGGAAACATTTATTCCCGTATCGTAGATGTTGGAGAAATCGGAAGCAAGTCATAATACGCAATATCGAATTTCTCAGTTCGTTTTCTGCATTTCTCTAAACAACGTTCTGCCATTTTAAAACTTTTAACGATTCTAATTCTTTCGATAAATTCTGTTAGAAGATTACTTGTGTTACTTCCTATCGAAAGTTTCTTCTGCTGCCAGGCCATCACCTGACTCTTACTTGCTAAGCTCTGCACCGAACATTCTGCGAACAAGTTTATTTCCAAATTACCTATTTTCTGTGCTTGTACTGTATTTTAAGAATGCATTAAGAAGGAGGTATGCCTGAGTGGAGAAATAAATAAGTGGATTCGTCTCTCATTAAATATAATCATTTTTAATTAAATCGTTGGCATTGGTGTTATTGGCTTTATTAAATTACTAATCGAAAACTTAGTAGTTCCCACAAGAACAATTAGAGTAGCAGAGTCTTTACTGAGCCCTTTTTTTCTAAAACTCGTTTATCCAAATCCAAGTCAACACATTATATATGCGAAGGAGTTTGTCAACCATTTTGAACAACAATGACCAACAATGTTTTACGTCATGTACATACAAGACGAAACTTTTCCCCCTTCTTGCGTATTTACGTATGCTTTTACTTAATCATTTGAACTGTTGTAATGAACGCCCTTTTTTTGAAAAAGTATATTTTAAACACATACGAAACGAGTAATTAAAAACAAATAAAATCCTGTTATAATATTTACAAAAAATTAAAAATGTTTAACCGTTAATCTAAAATTGCCAATTTTAAATTAATCGATCACTTAAACGGGTAGATTAACTGTTAACAAAATGAATACCCTAATACTCTGTCATTAATCAAACATTTTTAACTGTAAATTTCTACAAGCTTTTTAAACTTAAAATTTCAGTAACAACAAGTAAAAACGTTATATTCGACCGGGTCGAATCTTAAATACCCTCCACATATATAATAAGTAAATTGAAAATGTGTAGCTTGGTGGGACAGAGTTCCTTTATATAATATCGTACGTCAACGGCCACTAAAGGGGGCGGAATTCAAAAATAGACAATATTATGTTTTCCACAGACGAACGTATGGGCATTGCTAGACCGTCTTAGACTTCAACACTGATCATGAATATACATATATGCTTTATGGGGTCCAATTCTCTTTGGAGTGTATTAAAACTGTTTTTTGGCGGGTTCGCTCTGGCAAGGGCTGTGGAGGAGACATTTCACCTTTGTCATAAAACTCTTAAAAATAATTGTTTGGGATAATTATATACAAAATTTAAAAAAAAATATTTTTTTGATGGGGTCAAAGGGGGAGGGGGGTTGGGCAGAGTAGTACCAAGTTACGTCTCAGCTTCGTCATTAAAGCTTAAAAATTTTATTTTTAAGGAATATAGGCTTAAGTAAAACAATTGGTTAAATTTCTACACTATTTTTGCATATAATAACACTCACTAATGGGGGCGGGGTCCAAAAATTATTATACTTTATTTTATAGCTCCAAGTTTAACGCGTTGGAGCTTCTTTGACATAAAAATATATCATTTGCTTAACAAAATTACAAAAAACTTTAAAAATTATTTTGTTTTTAAGAGGTTGGTTTAGTTATTCGTAGGGGAACTTTTTTCCCTCTTGCCCGATTTAGCCCATCTACGAACTGTGCTATCCTTCAAGATATATTTATTCCAAATTTCAAGAGTCTAGCTCTTTTCGTTTGGACTGAATCGTGATTTCCACGGACGGACGGACGAACATGCTCAGATCGTCTTAGATTTCATCACTGATTAAGTATATACATATTCTATGGGGTCTCAGATGGATATTTCGCTCCGTTACAAACGGAATGACAATGTGAATATACCCTCCATATTCATTTTTGGAGTATATAAAAACTGAAAGTTTTAATATTGACTTGCGATATAATTCTTAAGTAAATGTAGACAACATTGGTTAATGTACCTTTTATTAAATGTCCACATGATGGGGAATTAAACATCTTTAATCATACTTTAAGAAAAAACGCTACAAATACTTACATTAAATGAATACAAATGATTTCATTTCCTGCTCGTGCTTATGCTTTTGTGCTTCTGCTTACTTCTTTAGTTTGCTACATGCTGTGCAAACTCTTTGGTATTTGGGAATGAATACTTTTAGCTTAATTATGGCAACATTAACTTCATGCATATCATCTTCAACGTTAATTGATCCAACAACAATTTCATGCATCGCATTCCCAAACGTGGAAAGAACATGTTTTAGCCTTTCATTTAAAGTTCTTGTTGTCATTGTTGTTTTTGTAATACATTTAGATATTCATTTCTTTTTTGTTACAGTTTGATTTCCTGTAGTGTTTCCCTTATTCCTTAGTTTTTATACCCTTCACAGAAAAGTGAAAGGGTATATATAGGCTTGCCATTCCGTGTGTAATTTCTTCGATATCAATATGGGTTCTGGATCCTAATAGCGATGACGATTGAGCGATGTCCGTCTGTACGTGAAATCGGTTTTCCCAAGCCCCCAGAAGAGCTAGAGAATTCGCTCTCGGACCGTTGGATTGGAAATGAACTTAAATAGAGTGGTATTGAAATTCAGAAAGATTAGAAATACGGTTTCAGAGCTGGGAAGCTTACACCTATTTCTCGACGCAAAAATTATAGCAAAAATCAATTGTTTTTTTAATGTTTGTAAATTAAACCTATTTCGTACTTTGGGAAACCTCAATGGTCTATTAAAAACTAAAAAAATATTTGTAGTAAGAATTTTAAGGAACATTCATATTGCTGTATTAAATTGAATTAAGATTCATAGGCTAATTGTTCGAAATTTGTTTTTAAATCTCAGAAAGACATGATAAATATTCCAAGGCACAAAGGAAAGTCAACATCAGTTTTATTCAACTTACACAGCAGAGCAGAACAGCACTGATGATGAAAGGGTTGCGTCTTTCGAAAACTGCTGTTCTGCTCTGCTGTGTAAGTTGAATAAAACTGATGTTGACTTTCCTTTGTGCCTTGGAATATTTATCATGTCTTTCTGAGATTTAAAAACAAATTTCGAACAATTAGCCTATGAATCTTAATTCAATTTAATACAGCAATATGAATGTTCGTTAAAATTCTTACTATATACAAATTTAAGCTATGGCTTGAGCTACCGATAATAAAAAATTGGAAAAACGTTCACATGTACTTAAGTATAAAATTCAAACCAAAAAAGTTTGACTTAGGTATGATGGAACAAAAAAATTCAGAAAGATGGGACATGAAGAAAAAAAGAAAAAAAAATCAAACGGTAACACGGGTATTATAACAATAACATGTTAACATCAGGTTGATACAGTTCTCGTATTCTTTTTCACAATAAAATTTGTGTAAATAGGAACTGTTATCAAATTCAACTAAGCCACCTAATAAGTGGTGACAAACACAATACACATGAGCACTGATGATGAAAGGGTTGCGTCTTTCGAAAACAGCTGTTCTGCTCTGATGTGTAAGTTGAATAAAACTGATGTTGACTTTCCTTGTGCCTTGGAATATTTATCATGTCTTTCTGAGATTTAAAAACAAATTTCGAACAATTAGCCTATGAATCTTAATTCAATTTAATACTAAAAAAATATTTTTTTTTACAGGAATGGCAAATTAAAAATTTCTTCTTCGGCCCATTCCGTATTTTATAGTACATGTAGTAACTAAAATTGTTAAAAATTTTAAGTTTTTCTTTAACAAAACCTCTTTATACGTCATGAAGATTTGCATTGGGCAAAAAAAAATTTTAAATTCAAATTTTGCTCCCAGGGGTGGGAAATTGAATTTATTTTTATACGTGAAAGTAATAAAACAGGCAATTGATTTTTTTTGCTAACTAAAACTGTCTTATAATTTAGGAAGAACAAAATTGGTATCAAAAATTAAAAAAAAAATCAATATGTCGAATCCAGGGTTGAACAAAATGGTTCAAAATTGTAAATGTTTCTTAAATAATAATACTTTATACCTCATGAAGAGTTGCATTGGTAAAAACACAAAAAAATTAAAATTTCACTTCCAGGGTTGGAAAGTTGAAAGTTTTTTGGTACATGGTATAGTGTAGTACATGAAAGTGACCAAAATGGTTGCAAATTTTAAGTTTTTCTTAAATAAAACAACTTTATACCGAATGAAGACTAGCATTGGTAAAAAAATTAAAATTTCGCTGCCAGAGCATCGAAATATTTTTGGTACATAAAAGTACCCACATAAATTCAAAATTTTGTGTTTTTAATGAGTTAAACCTATTTTATAATTCAGAAAAAATTAAATTAGTATTAAAAAATTAAAAATTCAGTTCCAGGGTTGGAAAATCGAAATTGTTTGGTACATGAAAGTACCCACTTAAATTCCCAATTTTGTTTTTTTTTTCAGTGAATTAAACATATTTTATACTTCGCTAAGAATTAGATTGGTATTAAAAATTTTAAAAACTAAAAACTCGGTTCCAGGGTTGAATGGAAATTTTTTAGTACATAAAATTAACCATATAAGTTCCTAATTTTAATTTTTTGTGGATGACATATTTTTTTATGCTTCTGGAAGAGTTAAATTGTTATTAAAAACCAAAAAAATCTAAAAGACGATTCTACGGTTGGACAGGTAGGACTTTTTGGGGGTACATGATAAGGATTTTTACTTTTTGTTTTTAAATTAAACATATTTAATATTTTTGAAAGACGTTCAGAGGTATTAGAAATAAGAAAAGCCAAACATTTATCTTCCTAGCAGAAAAATTTAAACGTTTTCTAAATATAAAAGTAACCGATAACATCATTTTGATTTCTTAATTAAACCTACTTTCCGTTTTGGCAATAAAGAAAGAAAGAAGAATTACATCTGTGAAGAGTATTTAAGATTCGGCACAGCCGAATATAGCACTTTTAATTGTTTAGTTTCTTTTTTACACATGTTTTATTTAATTTTTATTTTTATTTCTGATTCGATTTATATGACTTGCACAAGGTAAATACCAAATTGACTTCCTTTGTGTTTCCATGTGATGAAAATTGTATTTCGGAGTTGTTTATTGTGAGTACATACAAAACCAGGTGTTAAAGCTTTTACACCTGCAGAGGGCAACACTCGATTACACTCTTTTCAAATTACTGATCTTGTGAAGATTTTTCTACGTGAACATTTTTTCAAAGTGGTTTTGCTTGACGAGTTTCTATTACGAAATTCTGCTTGTTGGCTCATAAATCATGACTATATCATTTAAAGATAGCCGATTAAAAGAATAGAAAGCAAGATGTAAAAATATTAGGCTAGATTTAATGGATAACGGTGTTTGTGTTGATTCGCAGCGTTAATAGATGAAAACTGGTATCCTCTGAAGATGTGATCCATTCCCCGTCTGTTTTATAAGTTAATTGTGGCGTTCACTATATGACATTTACATATATTCCCATCCCGGAATTACCAGGGAAAATGATTAATTTGAATATCCCGATTTCCAGGGAATTGTTTGTGGGAATTAAAAGTGGGGATGATTTCAAAGATATTTTTCAAAATAACGTGCAATACGAAGAGAAATTTGTAAATTTAAAACACTTTATTTCAAAAACATGTCGTGACAGAACATAATAAGCAAATTTGTCTTGATTTTGATGTTCTAGCACGGTGGAACTGGATGATACCTATGATTACCAATTTTTTAAGTGAAAGAAGACTTATTGATTTAGAAATGGGACATAAAACGTGCTTTTTTAGAGTGTCATAATTCTAGAGCAACGAGTGCAAATTATTGAAATTTTTAATCAAAATAATTGTTCTATTCGTCAAACTCATCGTGCACTTCTTCCATTTTATGGCGTGCATAATCGTCCTTCAGAGCGGCTAATTCGAAGAACAATAGGTCGTTTTCGGACCACATTTACTGTTACTGATAATGTGCATCCCATGAGACGCCGAATAGTGTGCACTGTAGAAACTGTAGCCGCTCTACAGGAAAGCATTGAAGATGATCCTTCGTCGCTGTTCTCAGCAACTGGAGTTGTGTCCTTCCACTTTATGGAAGATTTTTTTAGTTGTTGAAAATTGGTGTTCCAGATTGCGCCAACGGTAGCGACCACATGGCAGAAAACATATTAAAATATTAATTTCATAAAATTTTCTTTCCAATAAAGCCTGTTTCATTGATATTAAAAATATATTTCCTTGTTTTATTATTATTTAAACATATGTCACTCTATAAGACACACTCTATATATGGATAGAAGAAAATATAGCCTCGTTAGACTTTGGATTTTAAAATCAATTAAATTAGCAGTTTATTATATTTTCTTTTTATGTATACGTTTGTCATTCCGTGTATATTATCTTCAATATTAATTCTGGGCCCCATAAAATGTACGAGTATATATTCTGGATCCCTATGAATAGGAAGACGAATAAGCGATGTCCGTCTGTCTGTGCGTTTTTCCAAGCCCCCAGAAAAGCTTGAGACTATTCTTTCTTGATGGATTGGAATTGAACCTAAATAGAGTGCAATTGAAATTCAAAAAAATCCAGAGCTAGAAGCTTACATTTATTTGGGAACACAAAATCAACTATGAAAACCCAACTTATTTTTGAATTCAATTAAGATCAATATTCCAAGTTTTGAATTAGTCAACATACACAGTGGAGCAGAACAGCTGTTTTCGAAAGCCGCTACAGCAATATGAATGTGCGATAAAAATACTTGCATACAAATTTTTTTTGTGTTAATTAAACATATTTTATACTTCGGGAAGAAATAATTTTGTATTAAAAATTCAAACAAATTAAAACTTTGATTCCAGGTTTTTTTTTGGTACATAAAAATAACCAAAAATGGAACACATGTTTTTTTTGCTAATTAAAACTATTTTATAATTTAAGAAGAATGAAATTAGTTTTAAGAATATAAAAAACTCAAAATTTCGATCTCAAGGTTGGACAATTACTGCATAAAATTGACCAAACGGATTACTAATTTTGATTTTTATAAGTATAACGATTTTATACTTCAGTAAGAATTAAATTACTATTCAAAATAAAAACAAAAGAAAATAAAAAATTTCAATCCACGGTCGGAACACGGAAATTTTTTATTATAAAAAGGCCACTAGTTTTGCTTTTTTTTGCCAATAAAGCATTTTTTATGCTTCAGGAAGAATTAAATTCTTGTAAAACTCAAAAAAAAAAATTTTAAATTCGGTTCTAGGATTGGAAAATCAAAAATATTTTTGGCACATAAAAATAGTCATATACATAAGTCCCTAATTTTTGGTCCTTTTAGTGAACTAAGCTTATTTTATACTTGAGGAAGAATTAAATTAGTTTTAAAAACCAAGAAAATTAAACACTTCCATATAATTCCAGCGTTGGAAAATCGAAATGGGTGTGGTACGTAAAAGTTACCATATAAGATCCTAATTTTTTTATTTTTATTACATTTTTTATGTGAATTGTACCTACTTTATACTTCGGGAAGAATTAAATTGGTGTTAAAAACCTAAAACATCGAAAACTCTTTTCCAAAGTTGGACAAATTAAATGTTTTTGGTACATAAAAGTAATAAAAACGGCTACTAATTTGTTTGTTTTTGTTTGACCTTAAAACTATTTTATGGCTCAGAAATACAAAAATTGGTATTGAAACTGTAAAAATGGTCGCCAGGGTTGGACCATTGAATAGTTTTTTTTAATACATAAAAGTAACCAATTTGTTACTAATTTTGTTTTTTCTGTTTTCTAAACTTAGTTTATAATTGAGGCTAAATAAAATTCGCATTAAAAATTAAAAAAAAAAATCCAAAAAGCGATTCCAGGGTTGGACAATTCGATATTTTTTGGTACATAAGTTACCAACGGAAACAAATTTTTTTTGTTTACAAATTAATCATCTTTGATATATTTAAAAGACGTTCATTGGAAGCAATCTGAAAAGCCCAAAATACACCTTCAGAGTTGAAAAATTTTAACTTTTTCTTCAATATTAAAGTATCTAAATAACATAATTAAACTTATTTTTTATTTTAGAAAGAAAGAAATTAGTAGTGAAAATCAGAGATATCTACAATATTGGTTTAGGGTTCAAATGAAATGTGAAGGCTATTTTAGATTCGGCACAGCCAAATATAACACTTTTACTTATTTATTCATTGATTGTATTTTTTAATGAAACTGTTATAGATATTTTATATTGTAAACATAAAAACTGACTTTCAAGTTTTCTGTGCCTGTAATACATGCTTAATGGTAAATATTTAAGAAGTCATAAAATATATGTCAATATTTGTATGGAAAATTATTTATTAGAGTGTTAAATATGTAAACAGTAATTTGACTCGTAAATTTCCTTCCAAACACACGTAACAGAATGATTTTAAAATAAAGTTTTAATATATAATATAATATCTTCAAGCCTACATATTTACTTATTTTCGTCGTTTTAATTAAGATTTAATTACGAAAAATCTCAAAACTTAATACATACTAACAAAACAGTAAAAAATATGTTTAATAGGTGCGTTCGTTTAACCAAACACAAACAATTAAGAGGTTCTAAAGTCAGTAGTTTAACAAACACCCATATTAATTTTGCAATTTGTTAAAGTTTTGGTTTTATGAACAATTTTTATCGATTTATTAGCAGATTAATTTTGAAAAACTTAAACTGATTCGCAGGATTCCGGGAAACAAAAGAGTGCGGGAGATAAAAAACTCTAATTGCAATTTCGTTAACTTTATGAGGTCTTTCATTTAACCATATACTATTTTTGGTCATAATAGCTGCCATGCTTCAGCCTTGTGTATAATGTGTTATATTGGTCATATACACCATTTGGATCCGTTACTGGGCCCCACATCCGAGCGCTAAATTCCTCATGTCAAAGTATCTGCATAATTCTTCTTATGATTTTAGCATTAATTTCTTTATACAGTGAATGAATAGTTAACAAAAGACATGGCATATACTTAAGAAATGCAGCGACACTCACAGATCCTTTTTTTTCCTCAAAATAGTAATTGAGTAGAACAAATTTGCATCAAATTCCAATTTGTTAAAGGAAGCGGTGCACACGTACACAAACTAATTTCTAATTATGGCACATAAACAACGTATTAATATTGAAATATTTCTTATGAATTGGTCAAACCATGTTTAAACTTTCTGCTCGTAAATTAAAAAATAAAAACAAATAAAAAAAGTATTACGACTGCATCGTAAAAACTGTTCCAAATTTATTGGTGTGACTAAATTTATGTGTCTTGTTAATGAATGTTCAAATTCATTTTACTCTTTTTAAGTTTTACTCAACTTTTATGAGTTTGTTTGTGTACAACTAATAATTTACATGTTATAAAAAAATTAAATAAAAAATCATTTTTGTAGCTACATCTTTTTATAGATTTTTAAACGCTTTTGTTAAAAAAGAAAAAAATTTGTGTTGCTCATGCAAAACATTTAAACAACATATTTAAGTCATAAATACCAACTTCTAAAGGCGCAAAGTCATTGCAATAAGAGTCTGATAGTTAAACAAAATGTATTGTCCCCCAATTGTGTGGGTAGGTCGTGGTGCTGCGTTTCATTATATATTTTCTTCCTTTATATGCATGTCACATGCTTATTCAATATGGATCAACTTGTGAGTGTGTCACTAATTTATCTAACGTCTGCTGTGCTCCGCACAGTTGCACTCCAATCCATACTGCTGTTACATTTCTACACTCTACTACATTGTTTATTATGATTTTCTTTATGTTCGATGTCATTAAATCCCTAAAAGTACCAATAAAATGTCAACCATACAAATTGTTTTGGGATTAATGGGTCTTCTTAGCAGAATGAACAAAAAAATTAATAAAAAGCAATTTGAATTGGGGAAGAGGGTTGTTTACTATACTAAAATTGTTGTTTTGCAATATATTTTCTAAAGCTTTTTATAGCCCTCGCCATTGGTAGAAAGGGTTCACATACATGAAGTTTGTTGTCATTTAATTTTTAATTACTCCAGTAGTCATTTGATGGTTTCTATTTGCTGAAGTCCATGTTAGACTTGAAGCCAAATTTCCAAAAACAAATCGATCTGGTTATCCAAACTTGAGGAATCATTCGTGTGTTTAGTTTACAATTATTCCATTTTATAATGTAATTTAGAGTCCAATGGACTAAAGCACGTCACCTAAGTAAAATTTGTAGGGACAGAAAATAAAATGATATTTCAAACTTTTTTTATTGCTTTCGAATATATTTTTTTAAACCAAATTTTAAAAATTTAAATATTGTACATATCATTTTAAATTTGTTGACATGATTCATGCCTTTAGGTTCTTGAAAGGTTAATTCAGTTAACTAACTTCAACTGCATCTGTTTTTATACCCTCCAAAAACGAATATGGAGGGTATATTCACTTTGTCATTCCGTTTGTAACCCTGCGAAATATACATCTGAGGGCCCAATATATATATATATATATATATATATATATATATATATATATATATATATATATATTATTATTATTATTTTTTGATCGGTGATGAATTGTAAGACGATCTGAGCATGTCCGGCCGTCCGTCTGTGGAAATCACGATTCAGTCCAAACGAAAAGAGCTGGACTCTTGAAATTTGGTAGAAATATATAGCACAGGTTAAGTTCGGAGATGGGCTAAATCGGGCTAGAGGGAAAAAAGTTCCCCTAAGAAGAACTAAACCAACCTCTAAACAACAATATAATTTCTAACGCTTTTTTTTGAATTTTGTTAAGCAAATGATATATTTTTATATTAAAGAAGGTCCAACGCCTTAAACTTGGAGCCATGAAATAAAAATAAAAAGTTTTGGACACCCCTCACCCCCTTCAGTGGGCGTTATTATATGCAAAAATAACATTTTTAAGCTTTAATGACGAAGTTGAGACGTAACCTGGTACTACTCTGCCCTACCCCCTCCTACCCCTTTGCTTCCTAAATGACCCTATAAAATTTTTTTTTTTTAATTTTGTATATGATTATCCCAAGCATTTATTTTTAAGAGTTTTATGACAAAGGTGAAATGTCTCCCTCACAGCTCTTGCCAAAGCGACCCCGCCAAAATACAGTTAAACATTTTAAATATACTTACTAAATATTTGGATGGTATTTAAGATTCGACCCGGTCGAATATAACGTTTTTACTTGTTAAGTTTTAATATACATTTACGTATGAACTATTTTAATTAATTTTTTTTTTGTATGTAGTACGTTTATGGACCGTAGCTAAGACAGTTTCGAGTCTCGCTCTTCAAAATATTTAAAAACAAAAAGTTCGAAGTAAAAATCAGTTTTATAAAATCCCGATATTAGCTCGAAAATTTTCAAAAAATAGAAAAGGCACTAAAAACATATGTTCAATCTCTAAAGTTCGAGATTTTGATTTCGAATGAGTAAAAATTTTAAAACCAAAGTTGTTTGTGTGAATATTTTTATCAGATTTCTTCATAAAATGAAAAATATTAAGAGAGAATTTATCACAAGTTAAAAAACCGAAATTTTTTTAAATGTCCCATTCAAAAAATAGAGGGAACCGCGCACGATTTTAAATCGAATATCTCACTTAGTATTCAAAAACTATTGGCATATTGGCAGGAGAAGGCGAAGAAAGTCATAGGGGACGGTAGGGTAGGCAACTTTGTTGACTCACTTGAGCATGGACGCAATATGGTGTGCGTTTCACTGTTTTATCGTTATTATAATAGGTTTTGTTTCAATGAAATCAGATCTGTTGCTCGGATCGCGCACTTTTCTACGCTCAGCACGCTCTACAGTGCGATCACACCCATATGTGATGGAGTTACCTGTGAACCGCACTACGCATTACAGGGAAAATTCATTATTTGCCCGTGGGCATGGAATAATTCATAGCATGGAGAAATTCAAATCGAATGTTCATAGACACTACTTCCTTTACCCTCCTTCCGGCAACCAATTTTACTAGTTCCAGCACAATGTAAGCATGAGTAGGGGTCATCCCCTGAGTGCCGGTCCTAATTAAAAAAAGAACTAAATTTGCCTTAAAAATGAAAAAAATTAAAAAATCAACAGAGTTTTTTTTCTTGCTAATTAATTTTGTAATTCAGGAAGAATAAAATTAGTATTACAATTAAAAAAAATCAACATTTCGATTCTAGGGTTGGACAACTGAAATATATTTTGGTACATGAAAATGACCAAAAGGGTTAAAAATTTTCATTTTGAGTTAAGCAAAACTATTTTATACTTCATTAGGAGTTGCATTGGTAAAAAATATTGGAATTCGCTTCCAGGGTTGGAAAATTAGAATTTGTTATACATAAAAGTAGCTACATACGTTCCAAATTTTGGTTTTTTAATGAATTCAATTGGTATCAAAATAAAAATAAAAAATAAAAAATTAGATTCCATGTTTGGCTGAACGAAATTTTCATGGTACATGCAAGTAAGCAAAACGGCTACTAGTTTTTGTTTGGTCTTAAAACTAGTTCATGCTTCAGGGAGACGAAATTTTTTATTATAACTCTAGGAAAATGGCCTCCATTTTTTAATAGATAAAAGTAACCAAATAGATTACTAATGTTGGTTTTTCTCTGTTTTGAATCTATGTTATACTTCAGGATAAATACAATTGATATAGAAAACCCAAAAAAACGAAACAACTCGACGATGCCAGGGTTGGACAATTGCAATATTTTTTGATACATAAAAATCGACTTTTGTTTATAAATTAAAAAGGCAGGTTTAGAATTGAAAAATTCAAACTTTTTCTCAAATATTAAAGTAACTAAATAACACAATTTAGTTTCTTTGATAATAAAACCTATTTCCTATTTTAGAAAGAAATGAATTAATAGTGAAAATCAGAGAAACCAAAAAGGTGGGCTCAGAGTTCAGGTACTCCAGACGTACTTCCGTGAAGTGCCGAATAAATATTTTTCTGCGTTTTAATATTATTAAGTAATATTTAATAATAATTAATCATGAAGTTTTTCTTTTTATTTGAATAAATTTAAGCGAATTAACACGTTCACACTGTTAATGAACTAAAGAGTGGCCATGACCAATTGTCGTTGCTTTGTAAGACGACAAAAACTAAAACTTTTCTTTGTTCCTCCTAACAGTGTTTGAATAAGAAAAGTAATTAATAATAAACTGAAGCAAAAGGAAACAAATGTAATTTAAATAAATGTAAATAAAATAAGAAGTATTTTATTAAGAAAATGCTGCATGTTGGCAATCTGCAGCGAATTGTTTTTATTAAAGAAAAGTTATTTGTTGTTTTTTTGTTAAATTCAGAAAGGGCAGCTGAAGAAACAAAATTTAATTTTTTTCTGAATATTAACTTAAACGTAGACCATACGTCTACGTTGTCAGCATTAATCAGACAGTAGAAAATGCCGCGTGTAGATGTTTGGGTTTGTAAGAGAAAATATGTCACAAAACTTTCTTTGACAAGCCTATTTGATTGATTCCTATATAAAGCCATAGCGAAACATATATTCTAATTCGTTGTTATTAAAAGGCAGTGGTAGTTTCAAAGTTATCGCTTCAGTTGCTGCATAGTGAAAAGCATGGAACAAATAAGCCCTCATTTCCAGAAATCTATGCTCAGTGAACCCACAAATCTACGGGGAACATTTTTTGTTGGAAGCGGAAAATTTTAAAAGTACACTATATCAACTAATCTACCAAATAGTTTTAGGTTTAGCTTAATAGAAAAAATTCCGTTTCAGATTTTTGGTGCAATCATGCTGCTTCTTGAGAATTGCAGGTTTTCTACTCTGCAAAAATTCACTTTGCCATTCCGTGTGTAACGCGGCGAAATATCCCTCTTTGACCCTATAATTTATATATATTCTTGATCAGTGGTAAAATCTAAGACGATTTGGCCATGTTCGTCCGCGCGTCTGAGGAAATCATTATACAGTTCAAACCAAAAACTCGGTATAGATAAATCCTGAAGGAGAGCACAGGTCAAGTTCGTAAATGGGCTGAATCGAGCGAGAGGGAAAAAAGTTGCCCAAGAAGAACTAAAGCAACCTCTAAAAATTTTGTAATTTTGTTAAGCAAATGATATATTTTTATGTCAAAGAAGTGTTGACTTTGGACCCAGCAAATCAGGAAAATCCTTTGCGTTGAAGTAAAATATTATCTGGAATGCAATGTATTCCCCAATGGAAAATAATGAAGTGAACGTTTTCCCCAGTCAAAACCACCAATATCCTCATAGTTTTACAGTCTGATAGAATTGTTGATATTGTCATGGATTTTCCTATATTAAGTAATACGTAAACTTTGCAAAATGTATTGATATATATATATACATATATATATATATATATATATATATATATATATATATATATATATATATATATATAAAATAAAAGTAAATATAAATGAAATTTATTTGTTGGTGGTTAAGCAATGTCTATATGCATTTCATTGGTGCTTTACCAAATCGTCAGTAGACTTTAACCACAGTTTTGAAAAGTTAAAAACCTCTTATCTTTGCATATACTTCCGAAAACCATCTGAGAATTAACTTTTCAAAACTGTGGTTAAAGTCTACTGACGATTTGGTAAAGCACCAATGAAATGCATATAGACATTGCTTAACCACCAACAAATAAATTTCATTTATATATAATAGTATTGTGACAACAATGTGTCAAATAAAAAAAATTTCACAATAAAAAAAAATTTTTTATTATTAAATACTTGGAGGGTATTGAGGTACGAACTGATCGAATATAACGTTGCTTTTATTCTTTTTACTTAATTTTTTTTTTTATTTTTATTTATATATTATTATTTTTTTCGAAAACGTTTGTTATGTTTCCAAACAACGCCTTTTATGAACTTTTCTTTTGCATTTTTTAAGGAAGAATTTCTTTTTAAATACCAGCCACAGTCTGCCATCAAGTGACAATTCCATCGAACCTGATACATATATTCCATCACTTTTAGATCCTGCTGGAACCACTTTCCCTCTTTTATTGCAGATCCAAATCCTTGTATGTGTAAATGTCGTACTTGAAACAACCAAATTATTTTGTTATAAATAGTTCATTTTATTCAAAAATCGGTGCTATAATGTTTTCATCTTGCTCATTTCCTGTTGTGCTACATGCTTTAATTAATATCTTCTTCTGCCGCTTCCCGCTGCAGCACTCTATGTGGGATTGGATCTCATTTACAGTAAAATTGATTGAATTTAAGTACCACCCATTGGTTGTACTTGGGGAACACTAGGTAAATTGATCACGACGCTGATGTGGTAATGAGGAGTAGACTTCATACGTTGTTTTTGGTTTTCCTCACAGCATCTCTTGTATCGCTTAAGTAATATAAATGCTACTTGCACAATTGTAAAATAATAAATTTTAATGCAATTAAAGTGAAAAAAGCATGCAAATGCACTCGTACATTGAGTTGTTTTATTTCTAGCTGTCGTTTTGCTACATTGTGGCCACTAGAAAACACCACCCAGACAGAAAAAGATTAAATCAACAGTGTGGTTTACTTTAAAATGTATGTAGAAAAAATAACAACTAAAAGAAACATAAACAAAATGTATTGCTGATTAGTTAATTTTTAAATGCTTTTCAAATTACAAACCAATTGATGTAATTGTTTTATGTTCGTATGAATGCTGCATTTCCTTATGCAAATAAATTGTTGAGTGTCAATCAGGGTATTCATTTAATCCTACTTTGCTCGATTAATTAGCCGATGGTGTGGTTTAATCGGTTAATTTTGTTATTGATCGGTTAACGTATAATTAAAGTTTTTTTATATGTTAAGTAGTTTCAATAAATAAAATTGCATAAATTAATTAATATTTGCAGTTTATTAGTAAAAACAAAACAATAAAAACATTTCTAAAGCTAAAAGGAGCAAACCAAATAGAATTCACAAATATGTGTATAATACATATTATGTATTAATTTTATTACACATAATGGGTGATTCAAGTAGAGATACTGTTTTCAATAGCCTTTTTTTGACAGATAAGTTGTGAGTCGTGTCATGCTGTCATGTTATTATACCCTTCACAAAAAAGTGAAAGGGTATATATAGGTTTGTCATTCCGTGTGTAATTTCTTCGATATCAATATGGGATCCCATAAAGTATATATATTCTGGATACTTATGAATAGCGATGACGATTGAGCGATGTCCGTCCGTCTGTACGGTTTTTTCAAGCCCCCAGAAGAGCTAGAGACGTCGTTCTTGGACCGTTGGATTAGAAATGAACTTAAATAGAGTGGAATTGAAATTCAGAACGATCCGAAGTACGGTTCCAGAGCTGGGAAGCATACAACGATTTCTCGACACAAAATTTATACCAAAAATCAATCATTTTTTTAATGTTTGTATTTCGTGCTTTGGGAAGCCTAAATGGTTTACTAAAAACTAAAAAAATAAAAAAAAAAATTCCATTCCGTATTTTCTAGTACATGTAACGAAAATTTTTTTAAATGTTAAGGTTTTCTTTAACAAAACCTCTTTATACGTCATGAAGATTTGCATTGGCCAAAAAAAATTTTAAATTCAAATTTTGATTCCAGGGGTTGGAAATTGAATATTTTTTTACGTGAAAGTAATCAAACAGGGAACTGATGTTGTTTTTTTTTTTGCTAACTAAAATTGTCTTATAATTTAGGAAGAACAAAATTGGTATCAAAAATTCAAAAAAAATCAAAATATCGAATCCAGGGTTGGACAAATGCAATATTTTAAGGTATATGAAAGTGACCAAAATGTTTAAAAGTTGTAAATTTGTCTTAAATAAAACTACTTTATACCTCATAAAGAGTTACATTGGTACAAAAAACAAAAAATTAAAATTTCATTGGCAGGGTTGGGAAGATTAAAGTATTTTTTGTTACATGCAATATTTTGTAGTACATGTAATAACCAAAATGCTTACAAACTTTGAGTTTTTCTTCAACAAACCCACTTTATACCTCATGAAGATTTGCATTGATAAAAATAATTTAAAAAATTAAATTTTGGCGTTGGTTTTTGCAAAATAAAACTATTTTATATTTTAGGAAGAAAAAAATTGGTATAAAAATTAAAAAAATAAAAATTTGGAATCCAAGGTTGGACAAGTGCAATATTTTATAGTTTATGACGGTGACCAAAATGGTTCAAAATTTTAATTTTTTTTAAATAACACTACTTTATACCTAAATAAGACTAGCATTGGTAAAAAAAATTAAAATTTCGCTTCCAGAGCTAAGAAATTGAAACTTTTTTATACACAAAAGTAACCAAAAAGGCAACTAACGTCGTTTTTTTACTAATTAAAATAATTCTTTAGTTCAGGAAAAACAAAATGGCATCAAAAATTAAAAAAAATCAAAATTTATATTCTAGAGTTGGATAACTGCAATATATTGTAGTACATGAAAGTGCTCAAAGTGGTTACAAATATTAAATTTTTCTTAAATAAAACTATTTCATGCCTCATTAAGAGCTGCATTGATAAAAAACAAAAAATAAATAAAATTTGCTTTCCAGGGTTGGGAAATTGAAATATTTTTTATGCATAAAAGTAACCCAAAAGGCAATTAACGTTGTTGTTTTTGCTAACTATTTTATAATTCAGGAAGAACAAAATTGGTACTAAAATCTTAAAAAATCAAAATTTCGACTCCAGGGTTGGACAAATGAAATATTTTGTGAAAGTGACCAAAAAAGTTTAAAAATTTTAATTTTTTCTCAAGTAAAACTATGTTACACCTCACTAAAAATTGCATTGGTAAAAAAATAAAAAGCCGCTTCCAGTACCGACATAAATTCCGAATTTTGTTTTTTTAGTGAATTAAACCTATTTTATACCTCAGGAAGAATTGAATTGGTATTAAAAATTTTAAAATTCAAAATTCGGTTCTAGGGCTGAAAAATCTAAATTTTTCGGTATAAAAAGTAACCATATAAATTCCTAATTATGGTTTTTTGTGAATGAAATCTCTTTTATTAATCGGGAAGAGTTGAATTGGTATTAAAAACAAAAAATTAAAAATCCAATTTCAGGGTTGGAATATCGAAATTTTTTTATTCATAGAAGTAATCATATAATTTGCTATTTTTGAATTTTGTGGTGAATTATACCTACTTTATATATCAAGAAGAAATAAATTGGTATTAAAAACCAAAAAAATCTAATATACTATTCTACCGTTGGACAATTAGAACTTTTTGTGGTACATGAAACGGATTTTAACTTTTTGTTTTTAAATTAAACATATTTAATATTTTTGAAAGAGGTTTAGAGGTATTAGAAATAAGAAAAGCCAAACATTTAACTTCCTAGCCGATAAATTTAAACGTTTTCTTAAATATAAAAGTAACCGATAACATCATTTTGATATTTTAATTAAACCTACTTTCTATTTTAGCAAGAAAGAAAGAAGAATTACATATGTGAACGGTATTTAAGATTCGGCACAGCTGAATATAGCACTTTTACTTGTTTTTGTTTAGTATTGTTTGGCATTTAATAATGGAAAGACTTACGCCTGAACAACGTTTACAAATCGTTCAACTTTATTACGAAAATTCACGTTCTGTGAGGAATGTGTTTCGTGCATTTCGCTCAACTTATGGTCAACATAATCGCCCTACTGATAATAATATTGGATAATATTCAACCGAATAGATCACGTCCAGCACGCTGTGAAGAAAATATAGCAGCCGTAGCTGAGAGTGTACACGAAGGTCGTGGGGAGTCAATTCGGCGCCGTTCGCAGCAACTCGGACATGATAACCGACTATTTGATGCCTGAAATTGAAGCTTGTGATCACGGCGACATTTGGTTTCAGCAAGACGGCGCCACTTCCCACACATCGCATCAATCAATGGATTTATTGAGAAAACATTTCGGTGAGCACACAATATCACGTTTTGGGCTAGTCGATTGGTCACCAAAATCGTGTGATATCACACCGTTAGACTTTTTCCTGTAGGGATATGTAAAGTCTAAAGGTTATGCGGACAAACCAGATCAGGACTTGGAGGAAAACATCACGCGTGTCATTCGCCAGTTACCAGTCGAAATGTTCGAACGAGTCATCGAAAATTGGACTCAACGGATGGACCGACCATCTGCGACGTAGCAACGGCCAACATTTGATAGACATAATCTTCAAAAAATAAATGCCAAAGAATGTTCTTTTAAATGATAATAAACATTATCCATTAAATTTGAATTTTCTGTTTTTTTCTTTAAAAAAGTAGGGAACCTCGGAATGGGTCACCCATTATTAAGCTCGAGGACTTCTTATAAAATTATTACAAATTTTATTTCTGAAAATTCAATATTTCGTTAACAGTGTGTTAAAATTGTCAGGAATAAGAAATAGAAAATCGAATTGAACTATTACCGAAATATTAGTTTCAGTAAATAAAATTTGTAATAATTTTATAAAAAGACCTCGACCTTAATAAATAAATATCTAATTTCTTATTCCTTTTTCTTCACTTCTCTAAGCATATAAAATATTCCATTACGCCGTCAGAGTCCTGTTTTAATTTTTCAAAAATTTTAAACCTTCCTTGTTTAGGTTAATTCTGTTAAAATATTTATTGTCTTACTATTGAGAGTTTTTCTGTTGTCAGATCATAATGTGACTCATCCTGGCAAAACTCAGCAAAGAATATTCTCCAAAAAAGATTATTTCCAAATTCATTAGTTCCTGTTTTTGTGCTGTATCTTAATGCCAGAAGGAAATTGCCTGAGTGGAGGTATACGATTTTAATTCGAATTTCATTAAATCTAATCCTTAGATTTTTAATTAAATAATCGGCAATAGTGTTGTTGGCTTTTATTAAATTACTAATCAAAAACTTAATAATTCCTTCAAGATCGATTAGAGAAGGAGAGTCTTCATTAAGCTTTTTTATACTGACGTCCAAAGGCTTTAAAGTTTTCCTTAAATTTTATAAAAAAGGCGAAACTTGTTTGATTCTTGCTTCTTTACATAAGCTTGTAGTTTGCTGTTCGTCATTTGACTAATTAAGAAGAGCACACACTGTCTAATCGCATAACTTTTCTATATGAGAGGAAACGAATGCTTAAAAGCAAAAGAAAATATGTTTAATTCCACAAAATTTTAAAGTTTTGTTACATCGATTCATCGACTAATCGACTGAAATTAGCCGGATTAATCGTCAATCAAAAATAACTAATTCAAATTAATCGATCAGTTAATCGATTAACGGTTTTCAGAATGAATAACCTAGTGTAAACTATACACACAGCACGCGAAATAATGGCCCAATTGAGAGGCGAGTTCGGTGAACGGTTTATTGACCTTTAAGCAATTTTTTGTGGACCTATGTTAAGGCTCATCTTTACAGGGACAAGTCCGCCTCGGTTGACGCATTGGAAGGCAATATTTAAGATTCTGGCGGATATATTGGAGAGAGTATTCCAAAATTGGACCCATCGTATGAACCATTGAAATCAGTAATAAACGTTGGATTATATAGATCTTCTATCGACTCAAATAACATTTTCATACATATCTCTAAATGATTTTTAATCAAATCCAGGAGCTCCTAAAAATCACCCATTACTTAGGCAACAGCAACGTCAGGTGAAACAAGTTATATTCGACCGGGTCGAATATTAAACACCCTCCAAATATTTAGTAAGTAAATTTAAAATGTTCAACTTGGTGGGACAGAGTTCCTTTAAGACATCTCAGTACCCAACTTTAAATATCTATTTTGAGAGAGTCATTCCGGGAAGGGCCGTGGGAGAGACGTTTCACCTCTGCAAGATCAGAGAACATCTCAGCTTCTTATAGGCTTAAGGAATACAAATTGTTCAATATTTACACTATCTTTGCATATAATATCGTACGTCAATGCCCCCTAAAGGGGCGGGGTTCAAAAATAGACTATATCGTGTTTTCCACAGACGAACGTATGGGCATTGCTAGACCGTCTTAGACTTCATCAATGATCAAGAATATATATACTTTATGGGGTCTAATTCTCTTTGGAGGGTATTAAAACTGTATTTTGGCGAGGACGCTCTGGCAAGGACTGTGGGGAGACATTAAAAATAAATGTTTGGGATAATAAAATACAAGAATTTAAAAAAAAAAAATTTTATAAGGTCATTTAGAGGGCAAAGGGGGAGGATGGGGTAGGGCAGAGAAGTACCAGGTTACATCTCAGCTTCGTCATTAAAGCTTAAAAATGTTATTTTTAAGGAACGTAGGCTTAAGTAAAACAATTTGTTAAATTTTTACACTATTTTTGCATATGTATAACAACGTCCACTAAAGGGTGTGGGGTCCAAAAATTACTTTATTCTTATTTTATGGCTCCAATTTTCACGCGTTGGACCTTCTTTGACATAAAACTATATCATTTAACAAAATTACAAAAAAACTTTAAAAATTATGTTGTTATTTAGAGGTTGGTTTAGTTCTTCTTAGGGGAACTTTTTTCCCTCTTGCCCGATTTAGCCCATCTCCGAACTTAACCTATGCTATCCTTCAAGATATATTTATACCGAATTTCAAGAGTCTATCTCTTTTCGTTTGGACTGAATCGTGATTTCAACACTGATCAAGAGTATATATACTTTATGGGGTCTCAGATGGATATTTCGCTGCGTTACAAACGGAATGACAAAGTGAATATACCCTCCATATTCTTTTTTGGAGGGTATAAAAAATATTATTATCCAAACCACAAAATCATCCACAGCTCTCGTACTGTCAGGTTCTTTACTCAATACTTGATCTTCCGTTGAAAACAAAAATTTTTTTGGATTTTTTCTACATTTTTAAAATTATGTGTCATTGCATTTAAACATCAATAGAAATTGTAATTTGGTGTTAGGAACATTTGAAATTATACAACGCAATTAAATAAATAAATATTTCAAACGGAAACATGAAACGGATATGAATTGAATATCAAAGAGGTGTGAGGACGAGTTGCAGCTAAAAGGCGGAACAGGTAATAGGACAGAATTTCAAGGGAACAAACTGAAAAATATTACAGAACGTATTAAATATTTTGCAAAGGTAAAGCTCTTTCTTATTACATTATGCTTTAACAAATAAAGAGATTTAAGTCAACCTAGCAGATGACACAATTCTGAGAAATACCCTTTATATGAGAATTTATTTTTACATAAATATGTATTTGATGCTTTCCTATTAGTTGTAATATTTTATCAACGTTTTCACACTTAAGATATTTATAGCCAATATCTTAGAAATTCCACCTCTTCGTTTAAAATAATTTTTATGACTCCTTCTCAAAGTCTGGTAAAAATATTCCAATGTTTTTCTCCAATCTTTAGTTTATTATTTTAGCTAATTTAAATTTTTATTATTGCTTGTTTTACCCACCAAGGAAAAGAAATAAAAAAGCCAGAGTTTCTGACAATATTATTGCAGTTACACACATTTTTTTCGAGTAGAAAGAATCTTTCTCCATTACATTTAGCTATTGTTGCATACATTTAGCCCCAATTGATTTTTCTTGTTTACAGCAAAAGAAAATTAAAAACAAAAAATGTGCAACAGCAAACAACATTTAACACGTAGCAATCAACAAAGCAACCAAGTGCAACAAACCAAACCGACATCAAGAAACTTTCATTAGGCCTGGTGGGCCATAAAAAATAAGAAAAACATATATTATATATCCGTCTTTTGGAAATTTCTTAATGCCTGGCAGAAATTCGAAGCACAAACACAATAATGTGCACACAAACATGCATACAAATGCATGATTGTAGTGATTTTTTTAAGAATGTTTGTACTTGTTTGGGTTTGATGTTACACGACTGCAACAGCGCATACAAGCTGCCACATTAACCTTACGGTTGGCAGATCATGCAACAAGTTTATTTACATTGCAAAATATTTATGAATGAAAAAATAAATAAATAAATGAATAAATAAAAAAATAAGAGACAAACCAAATCGAGCAAAAAAGTAAATGTAGAATTCTATTTTTGGAGTAGTCAGTCAGGCCTACGCTCTTCTTTTATGTTGCTCCATGCGAACGGCTATTGTAAAAGGGGTATTCCCTTGAAATGAAATATACGGTTATGTCCTATTCTCTTTGCATTCGGATAGATATTTTAGAGTTCATTTGGTTACGGTTTAATAGCAATAAACTTTTCAAGCATTTAATAAGCGCTATTATATAATCGATTTCAACTGGTTTTGAATTTTTTTCAAAATAGCTTGAACTTTAACAAGTAACGGAGTACTTAATAGTCAACTTTCAATTCCAATGTAATTCTTCCTGAAGTAATCAATAGTTTTAATTAACAAGAAAAATCCAAGTAAGTTTCTTCGCCCTAAGTCCCCACTAAGTATTGAAAATAAATTAAGAATTTATAAAGCTATCCTCAAACCAATTTGGACGTATAGAATCCATCTTTGGGGGACTACTGACTGTCCAATATAGAAATTTTACAACGCTTTCAATCTAACACCCTCCGAAGTTTCTTGGATCTACCATGGTATGTCGCAAACAATATAATACATTTTGATCTCAAAACCCCAAAAGTGAAGGATGAAATCAAAAGGCTTACTGAAAAATATCTACATCGATTAAGTGATCACCCAAACGTATTAGCCATATGTCTTTTAGACAAAACTAATGAAATTATTAGATTGAAGAGAATAGATATTTTGGAACATAAATATGCTTAATTTTGTATTCTATTTTTATGTAACTAAAACATAATATTTTTATGCCTAATCTTAGTGATATTATATACTGATGTAATATTTTTTAGTAGAACGTAGTAGACGTAGAATAGAAAAATCTATTAATATTAACATTAATATTGAGGAAATTATAAATAGAATGAATACGAAAGGTTTGTTTTACAAGTTAATTCTATGCCCAAATGAAAAATTTTTTATCCGCTAGAATTAATAAATACAACAGAAAACTAATCTTGAAATCTTGTATTTTACTGTTGTAAAGAACATCAATGTAAGCAAGGCTTTTTATACACTTCACAAAAAAGTGAAAGGGTATATATAGGTTTGTCATTCCGTGTGTAATTTCTTCGATATCAATATAGGACCCCATAAAGTATATATATTCTGGATCCTTATGAATAGCGATGACGATTGAGCGATGACCGTCTGTCTGTAAGTGAAATCGGTTTTCCCAAGCCCCAGAAGAGCTAGAGACTTCGTTCTTGGACCGTTGGAAATGAACTTAAATAGAGTGGTATTGAAATTCAGAAAGATCCGATGTACGGTTCCAGAGTTGGAAAGCTTACACCTATTTCTACACACAAAATTTATACCAAAAACCAATTTTTTTAATGTTTGTAAATTAAACCTATTTCGTGCTTTGGGAAGCCTCAATGGTCTATTAAAAACTAAAAAAATTAAAAATTTTTTCCAGGGATGGGAAATAAATTTTTTTTCGGAACATTCATTTTTTTGTAGTACATGTAGTAACTAAAATTGTTAAAAATTTCAAGTTTTTCTTTAACAAAACCTCTTTATACGTCATGAAGATTTGCATTGACCAAAAACAATTTTTTAATTAAAATTTTGCTTCCAGGGATGGGAAATTGCATTTTTTTTATACGTGAATGTAATCAAACTGGCAACTGATGTTTTTTTTGCTACCTAAAACTGTCTTATAATTTAGGAAGAACAAAATTGGTATCAAAAATTCAAAAAAATTTCAAAATTTCGAATCCAGGGTTGGACAAGTGCAATATTTTGTAGTACATGAAAGTGGCCAAAATGGTTAAAAAATTAAAATTTTTCCTAAATAAAACAACTTTATACCTCAAGAAGACTTGCACTGATAAAAAATAAAAAAATAAAATTTCGCTTCCTGGGTTGGGAAGCGAAATTTTTTTGTACATGCAATATTTTGTAGTAGATGTAATAACCAAAATTGTTATAAATTTGGAGTTTTTCTTAAATAAAATGACTTTATACTTTATGAAGATTTGCGTTGATAAAAAAAATTTTAAAAATTAAAATTTCGCTTCCAGGGGTGGGAAATTGAAATTTTTATACATAAAAGTAACCAAAATGGTTAAAAATTTAAAATGTTTTTTCAATAAAACTACTTTATAAATCATGAAGAATCGCATTTATGAAAAAGCAAAAAAAAATTAAATTTCAATTCCAGGGCTGGCAAACTGAGAGTTTTTTTGGTACATGCAATATATTGTAGAACATGAAAGTGACAAAAATGTTTGCTAATTTTAAGATTTTTATAAATAAAACTACTTTATAAGTAATAGAAACTAGCATTGGTATAAAAAGAAGACAAAAATTAAAATTTCGCTCCAAGGGATGGGAAATTGAAATTTTTTTTATACATAAAAGTAACCAAAAAGCCAACTAATGTCGGTTTTTTACTAATTAAAACTATTTTTTTAATTCAGGAAAAACAAAATTGATATCAAATATTAAAACAAACCAAAATTTCGATTCCAGGGTTGGATAACTGCAATATATTGTAGTACATGAAAGTGACCAAAATGATTACAAATTTAAGGTTTTTCTTAAATAAACTTCATTATTAAGAGTTGCATGAAAGTGACCAAAAAGTTCAAAAATTCCCTAAGAATTGCATTGGTAAAAAAATAAAAATTCGCTTCCAGGGTTGGAATATCGAAATATTTCTGCTACATAAAAGTACCCACATAAATTCCAAATTTTGTTTTTTTAGTGAATTAAATCTATTTTGTACTTCAGGAAGAATTAATTTGGTATTAAAAATTCGGTTCCAGGATTGGAAAATCGAAATTTTTTAGTACATAAAAGTAGCCATATTTTGGTTGTGTGTGAATGAAATCTTTTTTATACTTCGGGAAGAGTTAAATTGGTATTAAAAACCAAAAAATGCTTTGGAACAACCGGTATCAGCAGATTACAAATATCAGTATTCGGACTATAAACAATGGATTCGAAAATACGTATCTGACCTATGGAACGAATCGTGGAACAATGACAACTTATCTAAATTATACGTAACACAAAAAAGCATTGAAGTTAAGTTTAATAGAACAACCCTACCAAGATCAGAGTTTGTTAAATTAAATCGACTGAAAATTGGTCATTGTTTATTCTCCCACAAATACAAAATTGAGAAAACTCAACCTACACTTTGCACTTGTGGTAGTGAACTAAAAGTCTTTCATATATTTAATGAATGCAATCTTTTACAACCAAAACGAGCGAAACACAAAATACATAATATAGAAATACTTAAAAATGAAAAGGAATTTAAAAATGTTAAAAAATTCATGATATAGATTAATTTATACGACTCGATTTGAATCTAAACTTTAGTATTTTTTCCTAATACTAAAAAAAAAAAAACAGAAATTGAAACTTATGTAATTAAAACTTTTTGGCCTATATAACCTTTATAGTGTTGGAGCCTTAAAAAAAAACAAATAAATAAATAAATAAAAATCCAATTTCAGGGTTGGAATATCGACATTTTCTGATTCATAAAAGTAACCATATAATTTGTTATTTTTGATTTTTATGATGAATTATACCCATTTTATATATCAGGAAGAAATAAATTGGTATTAAAAACCAAAAATATCTAAAAGGTACATGAAACGGATTTTTTCTTTTTGTTTGTAAATTAAACATTTTTAATATTATTGAAAGACGTTCATAGGTATTAGAAGTAAGAAGAGCCAAACATTTAGCTTCCTAACCAGAAATTTTAAACGTTGTCTTATATATAAAAGTAACTGATAACATTATTTTGTTTTTTTTAATTATTTTTTAATTAAAGCTACTTTCTGTTTTAGCAAGAAAGAAAGAAGAATTACATCTGTGAAGGGTATTTAAGATTCGGCACAGCCGAATATATCACTTTTACTTGTTATTTCATAAAATAACAAACCATGCGGACGTAACTAACTGACCTTTTTGAATATTAATAAGCAAAAGTGTTATATTCGGCTATATTCTTTTCAATACTAATTGAAAGTTTAAATTTGACACCTCTGAACCTCTCTTTTTGACTTTTTACATTTGAACTTCTTTCGAAAATATGATGGTTACTTTAATGTACCAAAAAATGTTCAATTGTCCAACCCAGAAAGTGTTTTTGATTTTTTTTTTTTTAATTTTCTATACTAATTTTATTCTTCTTGAAATATAAAATAGATTTAATTAACAAAAAAAAAAAAATTAGCAACCTATTAGGATACTCATATGTACCAAAAGAATTTTCAATTGTCAAAACCCTGAGATATATAGTATTTTAGACGTTTTTGGATTTCTAATAGCAATTTTATTCTGAACGAAGCATAAAGTAGTTTTAAGATAAAGCAAAAATTGGTTTTTGGTTACTATGATGTACCAAAAAATAATTCGATTGTTCACCCCTGCACTTGAATTTTTGGTTTCATTACCAAATTAATTTTTCCTGAAGATTTAATTCACAAAAAATCAAAATTAGTAACTTATTTGGTTACTTTGGTATACCAACAACAATTTCGATTATCAACCCTGGAATCGATTTCTTTCTTGAATTTGTTGCTCCTCTTTCACTCACATTCCAAAATTTTGTAGTAATTGTCAATACATTTCCAGCTAAAATAATTATTTTTGGTTCACCTTTAAAATGTTAGACAGAGCGTTTTTCATTTGCTGATAACGTATGTATATAAGCATGAAAGAGCTTAAGAAATTGCCATTAAGAAAATAATAACAGATGAGTTTTCAAGCTGAAAGGTAATACGCGTACACCCATGCTAACATTCATACCTGCTTACACACATATTCATAAAAAATAGATTTAGAGTTTAGTAGGTGAAAACAATAACCATATTTTTTATACAACCAACACTCACCCTTGATAAGTTTAATGGGCTTTAACACTGAAAGCGTGATTAAATAAACCAAAAAATACCCAATAAAACATAAACACATTAAAGCTAGTCTTTTGTAGTTATAAAGGGTGATTTTTCATCAACTTTCTTTTTGTCAAAACAGTTTTTGGCAGCTCAGCTGTTTTCGTATAACATGTTACTGTTAAACATGTTCGGTTTGACCCATAATTTAACTATGAATCGACTTACAAACGAATAATGCTTGCAAGTCGTGATCCTTTCTGGTTAAATGGATGCGTAAACAAGTAAAATCGCGGAATTTGGTGAAGAGCACTCGGAAGCGTTGCAAGAACTGCCAATGCATTACTGTGAGTGCAGAGCGCTACCATGCGATGATTACAATTTTTTGTCCAAAATGGACGAGCATGTGGTTTCAACAATTGGGTCGTTCCTGTGTCACATACCACACAGCATTGGGCCAATTGAGAGGCGGTTTCGGTGAACAGCTTATTTCACGTTTAGGGCCGCTCAATGTGCGATTTAACGCCTTTAGACTATTTTTTTTTTTTTTTTTTTTTTGAGGGTTATGTTAAGGGTCAGATCTATGGCAATAGGACCCCAACGATTGATGCACTGGAGACCAATATTGAAGAATTTATTCGTGAGATAAGTGCCCGTATGGTGGGGAGGGTATGCCAAAATTGGATCCAGTGCATGAACGATTTGAGGCGTAGCCGTCGTCAAGATTTACATAAAAACATTTCTAAGCATTGATTATATAGATCATTCTATCGACTAAAATTTCTCTAAATTGTATGTGTTTTTTTAAATCCAATCCGAAAGCTATTAAATATCACCCATTAGTTAAGAAAACTTATGAACCTAATAACAAAGCATCAAGGTTTTAAACAATATTTTCTCCAATCTCGCCAAAACAAAGGAAAAATTATCAAGAATATTCCAAATAAAGAAAAACGGAATTGAGTTAAACCGACCAGTTGGTCATTTGCTTATTCATCCACCAACGTTTATAGTAATTCAAAAAGAAAAAAGTATGTCGGCCAGTCGCCTGCATTAAGGTTAAATAAATTTCACTTAAACATACCACCTTTATCAACAACGTAACGAACGGCACGAGCACTAACACCAGCACCATTTATAGTCGTGTTATATATTAAGTATTTAAAAGGGATGTGAAAGGAAACAGGATACCAAACAACAGTCGCAAAACATTTAAAATGATTTACTCCACTCGTATAATGTTGCTCAAACGTAACGCAAAAATGAAATATAAAGAACTATACAAAAAATCCAAAAGGAAAAAAATGGAAACCCATTTAGAAAACTCCTGCCGTGCTGGATTAATTCTTCCTACCAACCGTTGGCATTCAAAACTGTTCATTTCCCTTTAACATTTATTTAGCAACGAAATGTACAAAAAACCTTGTGACATTTTTTTAGCAATAATGATACAATTGTATTCAACTAAACAAAAGGGTGATAAACTTGTACAGGGTTGTAGAAAATACAAAAAATAAACTTCTTGCTATTCTGTTCGATAATAGTTTTTTGTATTCATTCTTCCATTGGAACAAGCAAAGAAAAAAATCCATGAGTAAAGAACAGCATATGAAATAATTATTACTTTTTCTAATGCTAAAATGCTTTTTAGGAAAAGTAATTTCATTGAAGAGAATTTGTTTGATGGAAAGTTTTGTAACGTATTTCTTTGGGAGACAATCCCAAAATTAGTTTTAAATTTTTAATTGGTGTAGAAATTCACTATGAAATCAGAAACAAACTTAGGTGATCATCCATACTCATCCAGGTCATACCGCCAGACCTTTAGAAAGCAGTGAACAGTGTTCGCTTGGTAAATGGAAAAAGATGAGGGAAGATAAGTCGTGGTAAAATTTTTTTACTATTTCACTCTTCCGCTGATAGAATCGTATGGGTACGATAGGCAACTTGTTGAAGATCCATATCTTTCTACTCTGCATACCGCGGGAGAGGGTTAGAGAGAGTTAGTCGGTTTTCCCGAACCTTGGCTGGTAACCCGTAAAGACCTATGATTTACCGCCCAACCTTTGTTATAAGAGGACAACGCTAGTGTATATAAGAAGTTAAAAGGAAATATATACGACTAAAATAGTCTGGTAAAAGATGAATAGGTACCTAAGATTCCTAGACAGAACCAAAGTAGTTTTAGTTGTTGTCGGCTTGTTTCAGTGACGAAGGCAAAGCACTAGTGACTGAACATAACTAACAGCGGTTAACACTATCATGTACTAAAAAGCAGAGTAACAACACCCTCTTTCGTCGGCCCTGTAACAACTGGTGAAGTAAAAAGGTAGATACAAAAGAATTTCTCTATTTTTTCATGTCTCTTCATCTGTCCTCTCAATAATATGGGGATATTCTTTCTAGTTGTAGGGGCCAGTACATGAGAGCTGGTCCGAATTAAAAAAAACCTCCGGCGGTTTCCTTTCGAAAATGGGACAACCTATGACAGATACCACAGATTCGGTATGCAATACAGATATGTATCATCACTTCTAGAGGTTAGCAAGCGGACTTCGTTGCTTCCTCAACAAATGTTGGATAATTCTGTGTTCGGATATTAAGGAGGTCCCATCAGGGAGCTCACGTGTATATCAGTTTCCTTGTGCTGCTGTTGTAATTTCAACAGAACGTATGAGTGCAAAGGTAGTGCCGTAACGTTGGTATTGGTGAAGTCCAATGTAGCTCTGGTCTGTCGTGCTGTTTGTTCGTCGGTTACTATCGACATGCTACCGGATTGTAACCCACGAGTTGGAGTTGATCGTTTTTACGGGACTGTCATATAGTTGGTTATAAATATTTAATTTTTTTTTATCTTGGACCAGCACTCATTAAATGACCCCTACATTTGCATTGCGCCGGAACTGGAAAGGAGGGGATAGTATTGAGGGGAAAGATGAAGAAAGATGAGAAGATAGAGAACTTTTTGTAGCTATTTCAACTTCGCCGACTAATTTTTGCTACAGGACCGACGAAGGAGGGTGCTGTTACTCTGGTTTTTAGTACATGATAGTGTCAGTCGCTGCCAATTATGTTCAGTGACCAGTGCTATGCCTTCATCATTGAAAACAGGCTGGCAAAACTAACACAAGCATGCATTAACGCTGATCAGAAGAATTCAACACAATATGACTGAGCGAGGGGTTGAACTCAGGACCCTCTTCTTCATAGTCTCATGTTGTACTACTTCAGCCAACAGTCACAATTAATTAATATGCAATAATAAATATTTAATTAAAATAAAAGTTTTTTATGAAGAAGAAAACCTTATTAAATACAGATTACTACCTCTTCATATTGTTTATACATAGGGTGTTGTTTTTAGCTGCGTGAGAACTATCGATATCGGTAACTATAATTTTAGACTTGAGAGAGTGCTGTTTGCTGAAATAGTTCACGCGAAACTAAGAAGCCGAAAATCCCGACTCCGACTCCACCCTCAGTCATGAATATAGTATCGAGTTGTTCTGATATGTATTAGAGAATTGTGTGTTCGTTGTTGTCGGCCTGTTTCAGACACTATGATTATACTAAAGAACTGATTAACAGCACCGCATGCGTTTTTCAAACCTTAGGCGAAATGTATAGATATGGAATCAATTGTAATTTATTCAGCGTCCTTCGAACCGGGTTCTGGTTTCTAACAATTAAAATGTTTTAACGAATTGTGGCACTTGGCGCCATACGTTACGTTCAACGTATGGAACTGGCAACGTTTTATTATATGTGAAACCTGAAACTATCGCCAAGGGAGTGAGTGGTTCAATGACAGTATTTATGAGGGTGCTGTTGGCCAAAGTAGGTGGAGCCGAAGGCCCCAAGATCAACTCCGAGCTCAGTCATGATTTTTGTCGTTGTGCTGATTGCATGGTTGCGTTCGTTATCGTCGGTATGTTTCAGTGACGACCACATACTACTAGTCACTGAACAAAACTAGCGGCAATTGAAGCTATCATGTACTGAAAGAGCAGAGTAACAGCACCCTCCTTCGTCGGCCCTGTAGCAAAATGAGGTGAAGTAAAAAGGTTAAAATAGCTAAAAAAAAATCGTCTCATATTTCTTCATCTGTCCTCTCAGCATTATTCCCTCTCTTCTAGTTCCGGTACAATGCACTGCATATGTGGGGGTCATCCCCTGAGCGCTGGTCTTACTTGAAAAAGAAAACTACATAACAACTTGAAATGCATTTTTAACAATGTCTCTTCATCTCCTTACACAGAAATATTTTTTAACGACTTCAAATATGTTTTACATGAAGGGCGTAGAAGATTCTCCACAGCTGAGCCAAGTCAGTCTGTAGTGTAATTGCTTTTGAAAAAGTTTTTGTATTTTTTTCACAATGTTTAGTCTCTCTTCGTTATAGACTTAAATACCACCTTGCGCGAGTATATAAGACTTATTGACAATGTTTATATATAAGTATAGCCAACAAATTCAAGTGGCGTTGAGGATTTTTTGCTTTCATTATTTTGCTCCTCTAAATAAAAGCAACGCAGAAAGCATTTACTTCACAATGTTTTATTATTATTATAATTTTTATTGTTTGTTGTTATTCTTCAACGTTTGTTAGTTGCTTTTGACACTTAAATTCTCTTTAAGAGTAAGAGAAATAAAATTAAACTTACAAGCTATTGTAACAGGATTTCAGAAAGTAAAGTCCGAGGTTGCACGTACAGCGTCGTTGTGCTTTATGTGAGAGAGCTAGAAAAAAATTGTATTTTGTTAGTTGCCTTTCTAAATGTCTTCTTGTTATCAAATTTTGTTTCTAAGGGGTCGTTGTGCTCCTAAAAAAAAGACTCGTTCATTCTTCAAATAAAATCGTTTAAGAAGAAAGTTTCACTTTCAATGTCTAGGTTGTTGGCTAAGGAGAAAAGGAAAAAAGTTTAAAGCTTATTTTTAAGGAAATCAAAGTAGTTTTGTGCAGCATGTATAAAAGAATATTGTAACTTTAATTGGATTGGAAGATACTTCCGTATACAAACTTCCATAAAATGCCCTTGAGTTTAAACTTTTGTTTTTCGCAACGGAAACAAATCAATTGAAAGTGAACATTTTGATTTCACTTTTGCATAAAGAAAATCTTAAATATTTCCGCTACGGACAATTGAAAATCTAATTTAATCAAAAACAGGTCATGTTTTATTATACCCTTCACAAATTTGTCATTCCGTGCGTAATTTCTTCGATATCAATATGATACCCCATAAAGTATATATATTCTGGATCCTTATGAATAGCGATGACGATTGAGCGATGTCCGTCTGTCTGTAGGTTTTCCCAAGCCCCCAGAAGAGCTAGAGACTTCGTTCTTGGACCGTTGGATTGGAAATGAACTTAAATAGAGTGGTATTGAAATTTAGAAAGATCCGATGTACGGTTCCAGAGCTGGGAAACTTACACCTATTTCTCGACGCAAAATTTATACCAAAAACCAATTATTTTGTTTAATGTTTGTAAATTAAACCTATTTCGGGATGGGAAATTGCACTTTTTTATACATGAAAGTAATCGAACAGGCAACTGATGTTTTTATTTTTTGCTGCCTAAAACTGTCTTATAATTTAGGAAGAACAAAATCGGTATCAAAAATTAAAAAAAAAATCAAAATTTCGAATCCAGGGTTGGACAAGTGCAATATTTTGTAGTACATGAAAGTGGCCAAAATGGTTAAAAAATTTAAATTTTTCTTAAATAAAACTAATTTATACCTCAAGAAGACTTGCACTGATAAAAAATAAAAAAATAAAATTTCGCTTCCAGGATTGAATGTTTTTTTTGTGGTACATGCAATATTTTGTAGTACATGTAATAACCAAAATTGTTATAAATTTTGGGTTTTTCTTAAATAAAATCACTTTATACTTAATGAAGATTTGCATTGATAAAAAAAATTTTAAAAATTTCGCTTCTAGGGGTAGAAAATTGAAATTTTTTACAATTAAAAGTAACTAAAATGGTTAAAAATTTAAAATGTTTCTTCAATAAAACTACTTATACCTCATGAAGAGTCGCATTTATAAAAAAGCAAAACAAAAATTAATTTCAATTCTAGGGCTGGGAAATTTGTTGTTTTTTTGGTACATGCAATATATTGTAGAACATGAAAGTGACAAAAATGGTTGCTAATTTTAAGATTTTTGTAAATAAAACTACTTTATAAGTAATGGAAACTAGCATTGGTAAAAAAAGAAGACAAAAATTAAAATTTCGCTCCCAGGGATGGGAAATTGAAATTTTTTTTATACATGAAAGTAACCAAAAACCAACTAACGTCGATTTTTTACTAATTAAAACTATTTTTTAATTCAGGAAATACAAAATTGGTATCAAATATTAAAACAAATCAAAATTTCGATTCCACGGTTGGATAACTGCAATATTTTGTAGTACATGAAAGTGACCGAAATGGTTACAAATTTTAAGTTTTTTTTTAAATAAACCTCATTATTAAGAGTTGCATGAACCTCATTATTAAAATATTTTATGGTACATGAAAGTGACCAAAAAGTTTAAAAATTCACTAAGAATTGCATTGGTAAAAAATAAAAATTTGCTTCCAGAGTTGGAAAATCGAAATATTTCTGGTACATAAAAGTACCCACATAAATTCCGAATTTTGTTTTCTTAGTGAATTAAACCTATTTTGTACTTCAGGAAGAATTAATTTGGTATTAAAAATTCGGTTCCAGGATTGGAAAATTCAAATTTTTTAGTACATAAAAGTAGCCATATTTTGGTTGTGTGTGAATGAAATCTTTTTTATACTTCGGGAAGAGTTAAATTGGTATTAAAAACCAAAATAATTAAAAATCCAATTTCAGGGTTGGAATATCGACATTTTTTGATTTATAAAAGTAACCATATAATGTGTTATTTTTGATTTTTATTATGAATTATACCTATATATCAGGAAGATATAAATTGATATTAAAAACCAAAAAAATCTAAAAGACTATTCTACGGTTGGACAATTAGAACCTTTTAGGGTACATGAAACGGATTTTTTCTTTTTGTTTGTAAATTAAACATATTTAATATATTTGAAAGACGTTCAGAGGTATTAGAAGTAAGAAGTTTCAAATATTTAGCTTCCTAACCAAAAAATTTAAACGTTGTCTTATATATAAAAGTAACTGATAACATCATTTTGTTTTTTTTTTAATTATTTTTTAATTAAAGCTACTTTCTGTTTTAGCAAGAAAATAAGAAAGAAGAATGACATATGTGAAGGGTATTTAAGATTCGGCACAGCCGAATATAGCACTTTTACTTGTTTTTGTCTTACATTTAATAATAAACGTGAAAGGGCAATTAAGTTAGAAAGCATTTTGCAAATGAGTGAACTACTTAATAAAATTTTGTTGCTGTAAATGTCATTAACAAATTGTGTTAATAGTAAGAAAATACGAGCGTGGTTTGATGAAATGCAAGAACAGTGCATTTCTTTGTTATAAAGGGTGCCCCAAAGTTAAGTTTACAAGAAAACACAGTTTTTAGTCCTGTGATTTCAAGTAAGCCCATAAAAGGAAATCTCATACTGTTAAATCACATGATCTATTCTGATCTCTTCACAGTTGACAAAGTTAACACTATTTCGCCCATATTTTGTATGAAATTGTCGAACTACGGCTGCCAAACTTTCATTATTTTTCAATAGTTTTCAATAAAGAAGACTGTAAGCTGTCGAATTGTTTTTTGAGGGTTGTCAACATTTTACTGCGTAATTGTCGACAAATTTAAATCTTGCGTCAATTCTAGTACACCCTTTATAGTACTAAAATAGTGAGGAAGTTTGCAATTGATAGCCATTGAAAGCTAAAATCGAGCAGGATATAAACAATCTATCCGAGAGATGGGTTCTAGGATTAGTGTTCTTTCAAGGGAACGAGCAACCGTAAATATGTATGCCTCTATAGCAAAATCATGGAGACCAATTGTCGCAACGATCGAAACGAAATTTCAGTACAATTTAAATGCGAACTCGGATATGCATTGAATGCCGTTAATTTTTCTCCAGCATACCGTCTATACATATAACGTTGTGGCCATTTTCTTGATGCGATTTTAAAATGCAAACAAAGTTTTAAAAATATAACGTTATTGCGGGTTTTCAGGTTGTTGTAATGCATGACAATGACGTACCAAAGCTATCCACTACAAAGGAGAAATAATATCCTTCTAACCGTCTCCAAAGTTCATTGATGTTTCAGGCCGATCTTTTTACAAAAATAAAAAAGGGTCTCTGACAAAACGCTTTCTATCTTTAAATTTAAATAAAACAAAGTGTCCTTTGGAATATCATCCCGCTCGTTCAGAATGTTGCATTTAATATGATCTGTGTGCCCGTTGGCTCCCGTCCAGTTGACATCACATCTTGTTCATATGCATATCCTCCAAATCAGTTCAAAATTAGATAGTAATCGTTGTCTGGTCAACATTATTCCCAAAGGTACATCAAGTAGATTTTTCGAAATCCATTGGACGTTCTTGGACTTCATGTGGATTGTTGTCATCCCAAATTCATCAATTTTGCTTGTTGACATACCCTGCTATACACTGCCATTAAACCACCCACTGCCTTGCCGACAGTTTCAGGTTTCACATATAATAACAGGTCGATACCAATTCTCAAAGCAAATTTTATAAAGCACTTATGAGAATCCTGGCCGCTTGAAAAAGCAGACATTTTCATTGCTAGAAACCAGAGCCCGGTTCGAAGGACCATGCACAAAATGCAATTGATTCCATTTCTAACCGAAAATCCTACAAAAAGTTTTTAGAACAGATTTTAAAAAGCAATGCAAATAGAAAACTAACTCATTTTAAAAATGTATGGTCATTTTAGCTCCAACGTAGGAATCGAATAATATTATTAATTAATAATATATTAGAACTGTGAAGGAGTTGTAACTCCAATTAAAACCAATGTTATTTCACTCCGTAGGAACAATGGAAACCCATATGGTCGAACTATTTTTTTAGCCATATTTGCTTGCGGATTATGAAATCTTTCTCGTTTCTTAAATGGTTTGCCTTCTTAAAACCACACAAATCACTACTCAGGACTTACAGCAAGTAAAAGCAATATTCAATGTACAAATAACAAACACATACTGAAATTTATTTATGCCGCTCACTATCACTTCTATTTAGCTGGGTGGATTCTTCAAAAACGATATTAGAATATGAGCATTAACAATTCAATACCTTGACAAACCGCAAACACTTCATACTTAAACGAAAGTAATTGAAAGATCTTTGTCTCCAAGTACTACAACAAATGCTACAATTCTCATAATTCTCTAAACAAAGGGAAACAAACACCCTTGTGTCATCTAACAGAACCAAATACGAATTGTAACTAGAACATAACTGTATTCGAATGAGATAGTATCTTAGATTGTTACACATATGTATAGACGTACAATACGATTTAAGAGTACTTAAATTTAATATACCCTAGACATTTAAGCATGTGATAGAGTTTGCAAAAATGTTAACGGTTCCTTAACACGGATAGAAATAAAATACATGCACATTTATATGACGAGGGTAACTTTTTAATTCAGTAAAGATATAATCGTAAAAATATACTTTCTTGGTTTAATTTGTAACTATCAGTCATGGCAAAGAGTTTCCAAGTGGTTCCATTCGGAAACGGGGCTGATTCCGCATTTTGGTTCCTCAGAAAATGGTAAACGGAAATATTTTTAGCAATGAAATAATTTTTAATATGATCGAAATTAGCTAATGAAATTGAGAGAGGTTTCATTCCGAAAAATTATTTCCTTTTTTGCTTTCTGAGGAATCAAGATATAAACAAGTAATTCGTAAATAATTTTTTTAAGTCTTATACTCTCGAAAAAAGAATTGGAGAGTATATTCACTTTGTCGTTCCGTGTGTAACGCAGCGAAATATCCCTCTAAGACCCCATAAAGTGCATATACACATATATTCTTGATCAGTGATGAAATCTAAGACGATTTAGCCATGTCCGTCCGTCCGTCTGTGGAAAACGCTATATCGTCCAAGTGAAAAAAGCCAGACCCTTGGCATTTGGTATTGATGAGATTTTAAGAATAGTATAGGTAAGCTCGAAAGTGGACTAAATCCGACGGGGTGTAAAAAAGATACCTTAAGAAGAAGGTCCAAAGCGTTGAACTTGGAACCAGAAAAAGGTAAAAATTTATTTTTGGACCCCCTCTTCCCCTTTAGAGGACGTTGAAATGACATATAACATATGTTATTTCAACATGTAGTGTAAATATTTAACAAATGGTATTACTTAAGCCTACATTCTTTAAAAATTAAATATAATCATATTTACGACGAAAGTAAGATGTTCTCTGATCTTTACACTTAATTACCCCAAAAATTTACTTCCTTAGTTTTTACAGCAAAGGTGGGTCACTCCCGGAGTGAACCGGTCAAAATAGAGTTTTAAAATTGGCTACAGAAATGTCTTAACGGAACTCTGACCCAGCAGGATAAAAATTTGTAATTTATCTCCGTACCTTTTTATGCGCGCTGATATAAAATAATAACGTAAATTGCTTTTATGCTGATGGAAAGGTATCTCATCCACGCTGCTCCCAACTCATTGGAAACGACCGTATTAAAATAGTTTCCTTTTTTCGCCAATTACAGTGCTTAAATTTTACTTTGATACAATCGACGTACCAAATCTTTGATTAGAAAGAAATAAGCAACGTATTGATTATGTCGGTGGTAATATGTATAATAATTTACCTCCTTATTTAAGTTCCGTTGGACGAATATCAATGTTCAAATCATCATGCAAAGAATATCTTTATAGACTAGTTGAAACGCTTCTGATGTAATAAATAAATAATGAAATATTTTTATTTAAATCTTGTACTGTTAATTGACAACTTTAGATTCCTTTAAAGAATGTAAATATGATAGGATTCCCCTTTTTAACTTGTAAAAAGGGGGTTTGTATATGGAAACCGAATTAAAGCTGTAAAGACAATTTTTCAGTGCTAAAAACAAAGCAAAAATAAAATTCTCAGAAATTAGAACTGCCAGCTCTAATTTCAGAGCATGCAGTCTATTAAAAACATTGGTTCTTATTTCCGCGAGTTCCAATTTCCGGGCGTGTACTGTATATGTATTTTGTATATATTTAGATACTTCTTAAGGTTTTGATTTTGAATACAAAAGTGAAGTGAAGTGAAAGTTTTCCCAAGTCAAAACCACCATCATCCTTATAGCTTTACAGGCTGGTAGAATTGTTGATATTGTCATGGATTTTCCTGTTGAAAGCAATACGTCAACTTTGCAACATTTATTGATGATATCGTAGTGTATACGCATATTGCATAATAAGAATCTACATAACCGATTCTATATGTGGTCAAAATTTGGTGAAGTTATACTTCTGCAAAGTGGGTCAAAAGATCGATTGAAATAATAGCTTATAATTCCATGTTTGAAAATTTTCGTAAATAGTTGTGTAAATGAAGGTTACGGTGTTTTAGTTAGTTGTTTCTCGGAATATAATTTCAAAGAAAAATAGTGTATAAAAAGCATGACAAAACAAAATCGAACAATGACTTATATTGATATACGCCATTATTCGCGATTTTGAGATTGGCGAAAGAAAACAACTATACACTGTGGAAAGAATATTCTGGTACGACAATAATGATCTCAAGGAATGGTTCAGCAGATTAGGGCACACTTTCAAAAAAATAACGAAAACAACTCAGAGAATTGGTTGAAGATTAAGCAAATTAAAGTGGAAAAAGGTATTCGCTATTCGCTGCTCTACAAAGAAAATTAGGATTTCGAGTGGCAAACAATTGATATAATGGTACGAAAGAGGAAGAAATCAATCACTTATAACTGTGATACCCGAAATTTGTGTCCTAAATTTAAGCTACAGCTTTCCATATCTTCCTTAAAGTACAATGATCTTAAGAGGCTTTGTGCCAAATGTCATTCCCAAAGAATTTCATTCTTTTTATCTCAACCTTCAACCTGATGGAAGTAAAAATTACTTGGTTGAGTCTGATGTGGAAGGGGATATTTCCGTAGATGAATGTTGATGAATATTGCCTTTTTTCATGTATTTTTTATTAATATAAATTGTAAAAATTTAATTGCAAAACAATTAAGTTAGGTTAGGTTGAAAAGAGGGGCGTAAGCAAGGACTATTCCAATCCGTTCAGGATTACACCTTATTAATATTATATAACACGAAGTGATTTATTACAAGTTTTTTATTGAATGAATAAAAATAATTTGTCTTATTTTACATATAAAGCAAATGCTTGATTGATTTAAAACAAACAAAATAATATTAATAAATTAAAGTAGAATTTATACAAGTATATTTTGTAAATTCAACACGCCTCCTCAATCTATATTTGCTTTGAATTCTAAACCCATAGCTTTTGCACAAAGATAATGCTTAATTTTAGGAACTGGCTTAGTCAGATAATCTGAAGGCATTTCGTGTGTTGAAAGATATTGGATGTCTACAAATTTCTTTTCCACTGCATCTCTAATAAAATGATACCTATAATCAATATGTTTTGTTCGTGAGTGATGAGACCCAAATCTTGCCATGTGTTGAGCACTTTGAGAATCGCAGTAGATATCTATTGGTTTTTGCGTCTTGAATGTTAATTCATTTAGCAAATTTTTTAAATATATTGCCTCTTTTGCAGCTTCACTGAGTGCTACATACTCTGCCTCTGCACTTGACGTGGCGATAACTTTTTGCTTTTTAGACTCCCAAGTAATAGCCGCACCTGCTAGTATATAACAGAAACCAGATTGGGATTTTCTATCGTTAACATCTTGAGCCCAATTAGCATCGACAAATCCTTTTACTGGTACGCCCGTCTTTCTGTAAGTTAAAACTGTGCATTTTGTTGTGTTTAAGTATTTAATTAATTGTATAGCATAATTCCAATGCTGTCTTCTAGGATCTTTTGCAAATTGAGATAACATATTTACACTGCAAACAATATCCGGTCTGCTATATAATGCAATATGTAACAGCGATCCAATAAGTTCTTGATATCTTATTTCATCGATTTTTTCAGCTTCTCCAGGAATCTTTGGTTCTCTCTCAAGTATTAATTTTGCTGGCATGGGAATCTTTGTTGACTTGCTGTATTGTAAACCATACTTCTTTACTAAGTTAGATATGTAACCAGGCTGGGAAATTGAAATTTTCTTATCACCATATTTAATAAATAAACCAATGCAATATTTTGGTATTTGCAAATCCTTAATCTCAAAGTTATTACGCACAATTTCGTACAATTTTTTGAATGAATCATCGTATTTATATGCAATTACTATGTCATCAACATATAACGCTACAAGCAAAATATTTCCATTTTTATTTGTATAGTAAATACACTGATCATATTTAGATTGCACCAATCCACTATTGATAAAAATATTGTGAATCATTTTAAACCACTGCCGGCCAGCTTGTTTTAATCCGTAAATTGCTTTTCTCAGCTTGCAAACTTTATTCGGATTAAGATTGTCAATAAAACCCTCAGGTTGATCCATATAAATTTCCTCATCAATTTCTCCATTCAAAAAAGCGGATGATACATCGAGTTGTCTAAGCTTCAAATCGTTTTCAACAGTTATTGCATAAATTAATCTAAGTGAAGATTGTCGCACAACTGGTGCGTATGTATCCATATAATCTATTCCAAATTGTTGTGAATAGCCTTTAGCAACTAATCTTGCTTTTCGTTTAGAAATACTTCCATCTGCATTAAATTTTGTGGTGAAAACCCATTTACATCCCACAGATTTCCTATCATCAGGAATAGTTGACAAGTCCCAAGTTCTATTCTTAATGAGCGAATTATATTCGGTTTGCATTGCATTTAACCACTCATCTTTGTTATCTGATTTTTCGATGTCATTTAAAGTTTTTGGGTTTTGTTCTAAAGATATTTGAGCACTTTCTGAACCAATAAACTTCCAGGATCTTAGACGAGATTTTATTGTATCTAAACCATTTGTTTTGTCTATAGCATGTTCATTTTCTTGTAACGGTATTACACTATTCAAAGGTTGTTCAACAGAATCCTCAAAAACTTCGTTACGTTCCTCATCATCTAAATCATTAGTATGATATTCTTCTTGATGGCTGTCTTGGCCAAAATTTAGTTTGAAATCCAAGTAATTTTCATTTTCTTCATACTGCAATGCTGTTGTGGTTTCTATGTCCGCGAATTTCGTTTCTAGAATTCTTACGTCACGGCTCTTAATTATTTTTCTGTCACCAACTTTCCACAATCTATATGCTTTGGACTCATCACAGTACCCTACTAAAATATAAGCATCATTCCTAGGCTCCCATTTATCTTTTCCAGGTTTTTTATTTAAAACATATGTTGTACTCCCAATTTGACGTAAGTGATTTACATGTGGTTTTTTTATTTGTCCACATCTCGTATGGAGTATTATTCTTATTTAAATTTGTGTGACATCTATTGCGAATATATGCTGATGTATGTACCAATTCTGCCCATAATATTTCCGGTATATTTGCTTCTAACATCAAACATCTTGCCATTTCAACAAGTGTGCGATTCATTCGTTCGGCAACACCATTTTACTGTGGCGTATATTCTACAGACAAATGATGTTTTATACCATGTAATTTTAAATAATTATCTACATTATTACATATCATTTCTTTAGCATTGTCAGTTCTCAAGATTTTTATTTTTCTACCAGTTTCGAGCTCTGCACTAATTTTGAATTCTTTGAAAGCTTCTAGGTATTCTGATTTATTTCTTAAAAATTTAACTGTTACACATCTAGAAAAATCATCAACAAATGTTGCAAAATAACGCTTTTTGCCTAAGGACTCTGTTCTCATCGGGCCACAAATGTCCGAATGAATTAATTGTAATAGTTGGGTAGATGATTTTTCATTTTTCTTAGGGAATTTTTCGCAAACTTGCTTTGCTCTTATACATGTATTACAATCAATATTGCATAATGCAATGTGTGGCATACCGTGAACCATACTGTTAGTATTTAGGTGTTTTAAAGAATTGTAGTTCAAATGTCCAAACCTCTTATGCCATATCTTACTATATACTATATCTTGATTTCGTGTACTTGCGGTGTAACATTTATTAAAATTATTAGAATTGATAGTATAAAGACCATTACTTTTGCGAGCTTCTACAAAAACCGTTCCATTTTTAATTATTTTTGCGTAAATACCTTTCATATCTATAACGCACCCATTATCTGTAGCTTTACTAATTGACATTAAGTTATTCTTTAAATCAGGAACCCAAAGTGTGTTAAAAAGTTTTATCTGTTTGTTCTTTCCCTGAACTGTAACCCCAATTATTGCAGTTCCTATTTTTTTCACAGCTATTTCGTTTTCATCAGCTAGTTTCACAGTACCAGTATAATTAGTGTCAAGATCTTCTAAGATATTCTTTTGGTATGTCATATGTGAGGTGGCTCCACTGTCTAAAAACCAAGTTGACCTATGATCCATTGAAATTTGATTTACAATTTTTTGCCATATGTACTCGTTTGCCACAGCGGTAACAAGTTATAGATTTGAACATACCTGGTTTACTTGACTTATTATATTTTGCGCCATACTTAGCCTTAAAAGCTTCATCATTCGATATATCAGAAAGCTCTTGCAATTCCAGAAGTCTTGACCTTAAGGTTTTCATTGACGGAAATACATTTGCTGTATTAAAAGCTGCTTTCACTTCTCTATAATCACCTGATAAACCATCTAACAATATAACTACTTGCAATTCATCTTCAATTTTGCCGTTCATTTCTTCTAGTTGTATATAATTTTCGTCGTATTTTTCTAAATATTTTGCTATTGATTCTCCAGCAACCATTTTATGATTCAATAAATGTCTGTATAATTCAGCATTTTGCCGTTTCGATTTTCTTTCGTATGTTTCACACAAATAGTCCCAAATTTGTTTTGCAGTTTTGAAATTCCTTACCATTATCAAAATCCTTGGTGCTAATGAAATCAGAATATCGGCTCTTGCATCCTGATCCCTTTCATTCCATTTTTCAAGTAAAGCCGGATCAGCCGGAACATCCAACTCTCTTGTAACCATATTTAGTAGTCTCCCCTTATGTAATAAAGCTTCCATTTGAATTTTCCAGGTTGAAAAATTAGATCCATCAAATATTGGTATTTTACCAGAAAACGACGTCGACGCCATGTTCTTGAAATATATTTTATATTAATTATATTCTTCAAATTGCTGTCCTCAAAATCTCTCTACTTGGAGTTCTGGGCCCATAACCTATTAATATTATATAACACGATTTATTACAAGTTTTTTATTGAATGAATAAAAATAATTTGTCTTATTTTACATATAAAGCAAATGCTTGATTGATTTAAAACAAACAAAATAATATTAATAAATTAAAGTAGAATTTATACAAGTATATTTTGTAAATTCAACACACCTAGTCCTCATAGGCCTGTTGTGCGCTCTATTATAAGAAGTTCCATTTATTATAGGAAGCCTCCACTAAAATCATGGTAACCTCTGAATTTGATTACAACAAGAACCTAGTTTCTTCAATGTATTTTCTCGAGTCTCTCCAATTAGAACCCCTAAGAAATTCCATCTCCTGTATAATCTCTTGATTAACCCCCAGTTTTTGACTTCGTATTTAAGTACAAAATTAGTTAATTTTTCCATAAACTTAAGTTGTGTTTAAATACACTTTCAGTTTTTCAGTCTAAAATTAATTTTGGTATTTAATTGTGATAAAAGTATGGTAGCACAAATAAATAGTAAGAAAAATACTGAAAATGATCCAATACAAGAACCTTTTTACCGAAGTTTTGTTCCAATGAACAGCTGCTGTACCAATTTTCAGGTTGTTGAATGTAAACAAACAATGAAAAACACATGGTTGTATGAAAAACTTAAATTGAATTTAAATGTACAATGTGGGCCATTTAAATCTTATTTAAATTCGAAGTGAAAAACAAAATTTTGTATTTAAATACACTTTAAGTTTAAATAGTACTTAATTTTGAAGTTAAAAACTGGGCATAAATGTCTGTCTTCTAATTTGACTAAATGCCGGACAGTAGCACAAGTAGTGCTCCAGTGTTTCGTCATCTTCCTGACAGGCCCTGCATGTTATATCGTCAACAATACCCATGCGAGCCAGGTGATTCCTTAACTCTGTATGTCCTGTCATCAATTAACAACGTGTCACGTTAGGATATCCTTTGTCCTGTTACCATCTGGGTAACAGGATTAACAACGTGTCACTGAAATACCAAAAAATTACAGTGAATTATGAATAAAATGGATTGTTAAGCACGAATACCATGTTTTACTGCATGAACGTTCATCAGACAAAAATATTCAAATAAAAAAGTGTATACCATACAAAATAAAATAGTGTATAATGATTTTCATTATATTATAAAACAAATAAAATAGCCTAAGTGACATCATGGTACTTTGAGTTCTATTTATTTCCAATTAAAGCACTTGTAAATTAATGAATAAAATTCGCGGTTTTTGAGTTAACAGAAATATTGGCAATATCATGTTCTATCTTGTGTAAAATACTCATTTTGATATCTTGTATACAGAACGTGTGAGACGAATATATGCCGTTATTTCTATTCCTATGTTTTTTTTTATCTTGGTCCAGCACTCAGGGGATGAGCCCTATATATGCAATGCATTGCGCCGGAACTGAAAACGAGGTGATAGTATTGAGGGGACAGCTTAGGAAAAATGAGAAGATAGACAGTTTTTTGTAGCTATTTCAACTTTTTACTTCGCCGGCTAATTTTTGCTACAGGGCCGACGAAGGTGGGTGGTGCTGTTACTCTGCTTTTTAGTACATGATAGTGTCAGTCGCTGCCAATTATTTTACGCCACATCGTTAGTTACGCCACAGTCTTTAAGGTGTGAACATCGTTTTGTTTTCGGAAAGAGCGACATAATTTGCGTTGTGCATTTATAAGTGGAAAGGTAAAATGTGTTTTATGTAGTAAAAATTCTTATATACTGTCATATTTTGTGTTGTGACTGTTCTGTTGAAAAAAATCATCTGATTATAAAAATTTTTCTTCGCATTAAGAACGACACATTTTAATTTACTACACTACCATCAATGAACTTTAGCAACATAACTCAAAGTATAAACAGTTTTCCATCTAAAAACAATTATTAAAAAATGTTTACTCTACTTTTTTTATACGGATATATTAAATATAAGTTGATTTACAAGATGATATCAAAATATTTACATTTATTCATATTTCTTCAGAGTTATAGTCAATTGAAAACTTAAAACGCATTTATCTAAAAACCGAAAATTTTGAGTTATGCCGTTCTTGCAGCAAATGAGCGATGTATGTATGTATATTAATTGGACTTCAGAGATATAAAACAATGGAAAATTATTAAAAGATTTAAATAACAATAAAAATATAGATTTTATTTACTAAATATTTAGAGGGTATTTAAATTCGACACGGTAGAATATTGCGTTCTTCCTTTTTTTGAAATTGCTTTTTTCAAAATTGCGTAAATATGTTTAAAATATATATTTGTTATTATAGTTTTTTTACTACAACTGAATGCCGGTATGGTCACTACTAGATATGTGGAAATGCCGTGATTTTTTCGTGTCACGCGTGAATCGTGATTATAAATTATTAAAATCACGAGTGCGTGCGTGGCGTTAATTAAAATAATTTAGTATCGTGCGTGATTCTTAATACGTATAATATTCACGCACTCAAAATGGAAGATAAGTTTTTTCTTCTTTTGAATCTTTTATACTGCATTCACATACGAGAACAATTTTACTATGAGCGTGCGCGATTTCGCAAAAATTGTTGCCAATGTTCCTGAAAGTACGTGATTAAAAATAATCCGTTCGTGAGCGCCTTAAATCTTGCCGTGCGTGAAAAAATGTAAGTTTCGTAATCGTGAGCTTAATTTTACTCACGCGCACCTATCTAGTTCCTACTATGCCGGAACTACAAAGAGAAGGGTGGAAATTAAAAGAAAGATGAGTTTGTGTAGCCACTTTAATGGGTTAACAGATGAAATTAATCCTGTGCCATTCAACTAGAAAAATCTAATGACCTTTATCTTCCCTCACCACAGACAAAGTTCCGGCACAATGCATTGCGTATGTTGCGATTAAACTCTGAGAGCTGGTCCAAGCCAAAAAATATATACATATATTCAACAAATCGCGGCTTTGTTTTAATCGGTTAATAGTTCGACAAATTAACCGACATAATAAATTTTGTTTCTATAAATTAAGTAATTTCAATAAAAAAATATTTATTATTTAGAGTTTATTAGTATAAAGAAATCAAAAAGCAATTTTTGAATATATAGGATCAAACAAATATTTCATAAAAATTTAATACATATTACATACTATAGGTCATGTCACAGACTCCGTTTTCGTGCGGAAACGGAATTGATTCCGTATTTTGATTTCTCAGAAAATAAAGAAGGAAATAATTTTCAGTAAATATTGAAACTCTACTAATTGTTCGATTAATTTTAAAAAAAAAAAATTTATTGTGTTGCTTTCGACAGTTTCTTCTGGTGTCATACTGGCAAAGCTCAGTACTGATCATTCTGGAAAAAAGTTTATTTAGGACTTTCTCAATTGGTGTTTTTGTACTGCATTTTAGGAATCCATTCCTGGATGGAAATATGTCTGACCGGAGGTATAAAATAAGTGTATATAACAGTTGAACTCGTCTCTCATTAAATCTAGTCCTTAGATTTTTAAATAAATCGTTGACAGTAGTGTTATTGGCTTTTATCAAATTTCAATTGAGCAACGGAGTTTTTATTAAGCTCTTTTATACCCACGTCCAAACACTTATAGTTTTACTTAAGTTTTCCAACTACTTATTTCACAGTGTCGAAGGAGTTCTTTCCCTCGTATAAATATATTTGAAACAATAACAATTTATAAAATTTTGTTTTTGTTTCAGATATATTTGTACGAAAGAACGAAATTGTTCGACATTGTGAAGTAGGCAGTAAAACACGTTTATCCAAAGCAAAATTAGCCTGAACATGACCCACACATTCGAACGAAATTGAAGAACAATGACCAGCGATGTTTTACATCATCTATATGGACAAGCTTGTTACCTTCTTGCATATGTAATAGATTTTGCTGCTTATCATTTGACATATTAAAATGAACACCTTCTTTGTTTTTCTGAAAAAATATTGTATACGAACATACCTTTTGTATTTGAGACAAAACAAATAATTTGAAACACGAACATTTTTTTTGAGAAATGTGAGCTTCAAAACATGGTTGAGACTGTCGGGTCCAGTGCTTGACTTTCGTCATATAAACTGGGCGGCAGCAATTAACAATGATCGATCACATATTCATGAATTAGCTGAGTACGAATTCACGATATTCGGCATCGTAGTCAACGAATTAATTTAACGTCATCAAGTGAAATTATTCGAACGACCACAAAGAGTGATTCAGTTGGCAGAAACTAAAACGATGAAGTGTTTCATTGATTTCACTACAACAAACATTCAATTTATTACTCTACTCAAACCGTTCTGTTTACCTAACAATTTAGTGGTAAATAAAAAGAGTCTAGAAATCGCGATATAACCCCCAAAAGAATTAAGAAAATTCTCCTTTAGTAGACGGATGGGTAGTCTGTACAAAAAATCCAAATTAAAAATTCTTAATATAGTTTTTTTTTCAATTTATAAGAGTAGATAAAACGGTTTGGTGATGTTGATATGGAACTAAACATCCATGGAAAGATTGTACTGCCGATAAACTCTATCATAAAATTTTCATTGTACATACAGCCACACTCACATAAATGCACATATACCAGACAATTGTATATATTTATTTTGTACAGGAATAGCCAGGTTTATAGCAAGAAACACATATACTCATATGGGTACCTACCCAAACAGTACCCCAGTAGGCGAAACAGTCAACCATGTCGTCTACAAAAATTCCATTATAAAGCCATGAATATCACTGCCAACACTCCTGGTGCATGCATGCACACACTTATTTTGGAAAAGCATTGTGTGTTTGACTTAGAAGTATGAGAGTGTGCTAAACAGATTCTTCATCTATTGAATGATGATGGCTGTGGCACATTGATATTGAGTGCAAGTTTTTCTTAATGGTGCGAATGTGTTAAATGCTTAAATAAATACGTCTACAATATATTTGTTGTTAACTTGACGTCCTCTTCAACGTCATCATCATCAACAATGTTTTCGTGTCGAACAGCTTCTGAATCTAGAATCGTACAACCGTATTTGTTCATTTTCTGTTTAACTGAGACTGAGCACATGGGAACAAAGATAACATTGATCTAAGTCGACTTTATTAAAGTGTATATTTACACTCTTTACTGATTGGAAAAATATATTATGTTTGAGGAACCTTTCACTGTTTTGGATACTGTAGTGAGTGATACGTTTTTTTTGCATGTTGGGCTAGAGCACTGATTAGAGAGCGCTTCTCGCCTATCATTCGAGAAGGCGTCTCGGTCGTTTGGCAATTCAAATTAGTGGGCTCGTAGCGTGTGAATTCAGAAAGACAAGGTGCAAGGAAAGTCAACGTCAATTTAATTATTCAAAAAAAGCTGTTTTCAAAAGCCGCCACATCATGAGTATTCATGTGAAGCAAATTATTGTTTCTCAAAAGAGAAATTAGCGGATCAATTATGATCCGCACGAAATTTATCCCTTCCCCATTTTACTTTTCCCGAGAAAAAATTCTCCTATTCCAATAAAGCAGAGAATAAGTAAATTAGGGAAAAAGCAAAGTCAGTATGAATTATTTTGTTTCTTGAGCAATTCATAATTCTTCGAGCAATTTTCATGAATTCGTAACGTTATTTTTATAAAATTATGTTTCTTTGAATATCTGGAGCTAAAAGTGCTTAAATGAAAATTACAGCTTTCGAAGTGGTAGCGTAGGAAACTCGTTAACTGGTTTTTCTTTGAAACCTTGTGTTTTTACGCCCCATCGTGTTCTAGAGGATGATAACGTCTTTAGTTGGTGGACGTAGAGAATTTTATTCGTCTTTTGCTCCTTGCCTGAAACTTAGGACTTTCTTTAAAAAAAATCCACCAGCTATTTCTGCTAACTTTTAGAGCTAAAATAAACTTTTACAAATATTTTATTCATTTCGTATTTCTTTATCTTGTTTCAGATTTGCTATGGGTATTGTGCAATAGTTACTTTTTTCCCCTGTGGGAAAAAGTAGTAGGGAAATTGTAAATCATAATATGAGGAATAGAAAATGGGAAAATTCTTTCACGTAATTTGCATTCATAATTGGGCGGAATAAATTATTATATATTCTGACATACAAATTTCTCACGATATTTCAGCAGTAGTTCTAGGAAATTATTAGGTGAATTTGCGGTAACTACGATAAGCGTTTATATAGCGAACATACAGCCATTTTCAAGGAAAGTGCGATTTAGTTCTTTTTTACACGCTATTTACACTGTGACATGCACCCCAATTCTAATATCAATTCCCTGGCAGTTTTTCCCTTATTCCCTATTCTTGCTATTTCCTCAAAAATTTTGTTTCTTTTGCGATTTCTCTGCTTCTAAAGGAACTTTATGAATTGGTAGTTTTTAACCGAGATAAAAGGTAGTTGTTATGAATATCAATAGAAGGGAACATATTATTAAAATTTGTTTGGGAACTATTCCGAAAACTATTTGAAAGGGAGAAAAAATACAAGTATTCAATATTTTTAAGCATGAAAAAAATATGTTAACTTAAAATAGAGTATAAGTTACTTTTATGTTAAAAACAACAAGCAAGAAACAATCAGATATTATTTGAACACAATACAAGCTTACCTTGATATTGCTCGTGGGATTTAAAAAAATAGCAAATAGGAACTTAATCGCATATAGCGGAATTTAGATGCGCATTGAAACTCAACAGATCCATCACAAAGAGTTTTGACAAGTGGTAGAAGGGGCGGATAACTTGGAAACTTTGGAATATTCCTTACAGCAAATTAAAATGCAATTCTGCTGCTGTCAACCACACCTATTAAGAGATTACGGTCAAAATTTTCACCAAACTGCATCATTGCATTTGTGTTTGACAGTCTTTAAAGCAGGCCGTCTCGCGAATTTTAACATAAATGGAAAAGGGGATTTCGTGTATTGATAAAGCATTAATTTTTGGGCACAAAAACCATCTTAGGCCGAGGCCACGCAATGAGCGGCAAAGCGGTGCGCGGCGAGTTTGAGCGGCAAGTGGCTTATTACTAGCGTCATTATTATTAGCGTCATTTCTGAGCGGTTAGTACGGTTAGTTGTTAAAATGCCATTGTCAAGGGGGGTTTGTTTAATGTTTTTACGCGAAAATCGTATTCATATTTACAAGAATTTAATGCGTTTAAGAAAAAAAAGAAGATTTGGTATTCATCCCATAAATAAATATATGTGCAACCACAAATTTCACCAACTTCACTCCATAATTTATCGGTTATATTTTTAAAATTTGGCAATCTATCTTGCCATAATAACGGTCGGCTTTGTACCGATGAAATTATAAGCTCCGCATTCACTTTTGCCATTTTTATACTTCGCCGCTCAGAAATCAACTAAAAATTAGAACAAATTCTATTCCTGAGCGGCGTCGCTTAGCCGCTCAGGAATTCCGCTCATTGCGTGGACGCTTCAGTAGTATTCCATATGTTTTAATATTTTGCCGCCCACAGCTCAGTCGCTCACCGCTTTGCCGCTCATTGCGTGGCCTCGGCCTTAGACCGCAGGCCTAAGGTCCTTAAAACCTCTTTGAAGAATCCTGATGAAAATGTTCCACCTGCATGGAAAGATGATATGGTTGATCTCTCTGATCGCTCTTCTGTTTCAGCTACCATTACAAATGCTACTCTAAACATTTTTAATTGTCTGTAATTGACTCAACAACTACAACTAGAACTTTTAACTTTTACAAAAATTATTTCTTCGTTTGAAATCAAATCAAAAAGGTTTACTTTGAATATTCGAAATTCTCTTCCTTGTGATTTCGTTCCCTAACTATTTTGAAAAGGAGGATTTTATTGCCGGGATAAATAAATCCCTAGACAAATCACTTTCTGATAATGTAAATGTAAGTGACATAAAGTAGGTTGTTTAAGGGAGTGTTTAAAACAATGTGGCTTAAAATGATTTAAAAAAACGAGGAAGGAACTCGTTTAATGGGATAGTATCCTGGCACTCAGTAGGACTTGACTATAATTCGTTACAATTTACCTATCTGATCCGACTGAATTATATATTTTTATTTGGTTTCATTTAATTTACTTATTCCCGAGTCACACTTTTGCTGCAAAAGCACAAGCAGCTCCGTAAAGCAACTCTGTGCCGTATTGGAACAGAAGGAAATAGAAACATACTCCGCCTTCCGTCTCACAGAAAAATCAAAAGTTGAGCAGCAAAAGTCAAAGTGTGTGAAGCGGCACCTATTTTTTATTCACTTTTTTGCGATAGTGTTACCAGACTAGTTCACTAAATTACTTAATCCCAATACATTAGTAATATTTACTAAATGTCAATATGAAATTGAAAAATGGGTATTTTCCACAGAAGTCTTTATTATAACTAATTTCGATCTAATACTAACTTAAATAAAACCTTACTTTCTGGAAGTAAAAATTTTCATTTGAATAACTAAACTCGGCAAGGCTTCAGAGAAAAATCACGCGCGAATGACCCAGTCCTTCTAGGGAAATGCAGTCTCACAATTCAAAATTTATTTTAGTGTAGGGTATTAAGAAATTTCTGAAAATGTTTTAGTTTCGAAAAGTGCATTAAATAAATCAGCAATATTTATTATTCACATCACACAATAATCATCAAAATCATCATACATCGATGCACTTTCATCTATTCCTTACACGTTTTCTATTTACCATAGTAATTCTTAGTTTCATTTCTTTTTTTTTACCATCCATTTTGTGTATTTATTTTTCATTAGAAATCTTTGAAGAAGTGCTTCTGGTTTCGGTTGATGCTATTTCTTGGAAAATTCATTACATCACATAACACAAATTCTAATATGTACATATGTGTTTATTTAGTTCATTTCTATAATTGAGATTCTGTTAAAAACTAAGGATGTTTGCTGCAAATATATGTAATAATAACTCGTTCTATTCACATGGATTTTTGTGTAATTTAATAATTGTGACGCCTTTATTAATCCGAGAATTGCAATAAATTATGTTAAAGAAGTATTTCTTTTAAATGTTATTAATTACTTTATGTGTTGTTTTCTTTACAGAAATGGGCCTGCGTTACTGTGAGTCGCCTTCAGTGGGTACATGTTGTACACATAGTATGGAAACTAAAATGGCTATGCAATCACGTCTTCAATTGGAGAAGCATTCCAAAGAGCAAATTTTGAAAATGTCAAGTATGCTGAGTAGTAAAGCACAAAAATTCAATGGTAAGTTTTTGCGTTTATGTAAGATGCTGATTTTGGTTTTGTTTTAAAAGATTTTACTTTAAGTTAAATTTTATAGAATCGAAAATATTCGTATGTGTTATCATGTGTACTTCCCGCTAAGAAAATTTTTAACGCGCTTTGAATAAATCTAGTTTTCACCAGATCTCGACGTTTTAAGTCTGTATGTGTGTGTATGTGTTTGTGTGTATGTATGAAACCAGCTTATAACTTAAACGGCTAATCGAGGTTCTTTCCAACTTAGCTTTCCTGCGAATTGGAACCGTTTCGAGTAGGTAGGTTTTAAGAAATATAAAGAAAACACTACAAACTATTTATTTCCAAATTAGTTTTTTTTTCTAAATAACTTTTAAATCACGCTATCGATCGACTTCACAAACCAATTTCCTGTGAATTCTTTCGAATTTCTTCGTTCACGATCTCTCACGAACCCATCAACCGATTCGAGCCGGTTAGCGGCGATTGAGGTGGTTTTTTAATGTCAAGAGCTAATTAGTCTCCGGAATCAATCGCCACGGCCGTAAAAAAGACTTGAAAAGACATTGATGTTAAAAAAATACTTGCATACAAATTTAGGCTGTTGCTTGAACTAATAAAAAACAAGTAAAAGTGCTATATTCGGCTGTGCCGAATCTTAAATACCCCTCACAGATGAAATGCTTCTTTCTTTCTTTCTTTCTTTCGTTCTTGCTAAAACAGAAAGATGTGTGTGAAGATAAATATGCCGATTTAAATATGTTAAACTATACGTCATATGTTTTTTAGATCATATTAGATTTTCGGATCTACGCTACCCGAAAATCCAAGTCCTTTTTCTCACTTGTATTTGTGAAATTTTTTATAAAAATATCAAAATCGACTTAGTGATTTTTTCACTCATCTTGGATATATTTGGGACATTTCTGGCCAAATCCTTCGTTGTCACTCATATTCAACTTATTTCGTTTTTAGCTAGGGACCTACGCTATCCGAAAATGTAGCTAGGGACCTACGCTACCCGAAAATCCAAGTCATTTTTCTCAATTGTATTTGTGAAATTTTTTATAAAAATTTGTGAAATATTATAAAAAATGTCACAAATACAATTGAAAAACAGGACTTGGGTTTTCGGTTAGCGTAGGTCCGAAAATCTAATATGATCTAAAAACCATATGACGTATAGTTAAATATGTCAGTGATGGCACTTAAAAACATATTTAACTTTGAGTTAAACATGTTGCGACGTAAGCGCTTACGTCAAACATATTTAAATCGGCATATTTATCTTCACACACATAACAGAAAGTAGGTTTAATTAAAAAATCAAAATGATGTTATCGATTACTTTTATATTTAAGAAAACGTTTAAATTTCAGCTAGCAAGCTAAACGTTTAGCCTTTCTTATTTCTAATACCTCTGAACGTCTTTCAAAAATATTAAATATGTTTAACTTAAAAACAAAAATTAAAAATCCGTTTCATGTTCAGTTAGAACTGTCCAACCGTAGAATAGTCTTTTAGATTTTTTTGGTTTTTAATACCAATTTATTTCTTCCTGATAAATAAAGTAGGTATAATTCATCATAAAAATCAAAAATAACAAATTATATGATTACTTTTATGAATCAGAAAATGTCGATATTCCAACCCTGAAATTGGATTTTTATGTTTTTTTGTTTTTAAATACCAATTTAACTCCTCCCGAAGTATAAAAGAGATTTCATTCACAAAAAACCAAAATTAGGAACTTATATGGCTACTTTTATGTACTAAAAAATTTAAATTTTCCAACCCTGGAAACGAATTTTTAATACCAATTTGGTTTTTCCTGAAATATCAAATAGGTTTAATTCACTAAAAACACAAAATTTGGAATTTATGTGGGTACTTTTATGTACCAAAAATATTTCGATTTTCCAACTCTGGAAGCGAATTTTTTACCAATGCAATTTTTAGTGAGGTGTAACATAGTTTTACTTGACAAAAAAGTTAAAATCTTTAAACTATTTTGTAGACACACAAAATGTAGATACCACAAAATATTTCATTTGTCCAACTCTGGAGTTGAATTTTTTTTTAAGATTTTAATAACTATTTTGTTCTTCCTGAATTATAAAATAGTTAGCAAAAACAACAACGTTAATTGCCTTTTGGGTTATTTTTATGCATAAAAAAAATATTTCAATTTCCCAACCCTGGAAACGAAATTTTACCCACATAAATTCCCAATTTGGGTTTTTTTCAGTGAATTAAACATATTTTATACTTCGCTAAAAATTAGATTGCTATTAAAAATCTTAAAAACTAAAAACTCGGTTCCAGGGTTGGATAATCGAAATTTTTTAGTACATAAAATTAGCCATATAAGTTCCTAATTTTGGTTTTTTGTGGATGACATCTTTTTTTATGCTTCGGGAAGAGTTATTTAAAACCGAAAAAATCTAAAAAACGATTCTACGGTTGTACAATTAGAACTTTTTGGGGTACATGAAACGGATTTTCCTTTTTGTTTTTAAATTAAACATATTTAATATTTTTGAAGGACGTTTAAACTCCGAAATTTTTTGTGATAATTTTCATATATTTTGTCGTGATAGAATTACAACCACAACGGGTGGTGGAGTACTAATTGCTATCTCAATCCTATTTCCAATGGAAGAAATTAAAATAGATTTACCTTATAATATTGAATTCATTGCGGCAGTCGTAAAGATAAACCATATTAAAGCTTATATAACATGTTCGTACATTCCACCTCATTCTGACTTAAGTATTTATAAACTTCATATTGATGCCATTAAAACTGTGACTTTAAAGCTAAAGCCTACTGATTTAATCTTTGTGTTTGGCGATTTTAATCTACCTAGCATCACATGGAAACTTTCTCCTGAACATAGCTTTTATATACCTACCCGTACTGGAGATACGGCTGATGAAATTTTTTATCAGATTTATATTTGCATCAAATTAACGGAACTTTTAATTTTTATGGAAAAATTTTGGACTTGGTATTTGTTAATGAGCCTAAAGAATGCATTGTAAGTCGAACTTATTCCGTTAGTATGCCTGAGGACCGTTACCATCCCACAATAGAAATAAGATGCAACATATCTCCTATTTTTCCAGCTATAAACTCTGTTCATAAAGAAAAAGTTTTCTGTTATCATAGAGCTAATTATAATGATCTTAATAATCATCTGGTAAATACAAATTGGCTTCAATTGCTGTCAACTCCTAAAGGATCGTCATTTTCAATTGATGTTATGGTTAATTCTTTTTATAAAACTATTTTGGAATATATGGATGAATTCATCCCTAAGTATGTACCACGAAACAATTCTGGCCCACCCTGGAACTCCAAGCGACTTTCCACTCTAAAAAACTTAAAAAATAAATACTTCAAAAAAATTAAACAATATGGATCATCTTTTTTCTACTCTAAATATTCAGTGCTTCGTGCAGAATACAATCTTCTGAACACTCAACTTTACAATGATTACATCATTGTCGTTAAGCGCAACTTTGTTCAAGATCCTAAAACGTTCTTTAAGTTTGTTAATACTAAAAGGAAATCAATTGGCTTTCCTAAGGTCATGCAATTTGTATGCTCTGAGACCAGTGATGATTTGGAAATGTGTAATATGTTTGCTGACTTTTTTGCTTCCACATACTCTGATGCTGTGTTCGATGCTAATACTATCTACCCTTACAAAATAGCTGCTCATAATAATATACATACATTTAATATCACTACCTCCCATATTTTAAATTGTTTAAAAAGTGTTAAATCGTCACATATTAGTGGTCCTGATGGCATTCCAAGTTGCGTCATAATTAACTGTGCTTCTGCCTTACTAACTCCATTGTCCATAATATTTAATGCATCTATAAATTGTGGTCATTTTCCAGATATTTGGAAAAAGTATTATACTATACCACTGTTTAAAGCAGGAAATAAACCTGAAATAAGCAATTACAGAGGAATAGCGAAACTGAGTGTAATTCCAAAACTTTTTGAAAGATGTATGGTTTTCGTAAAAGTTTTTCTGCTATGACTAATATTCTCCAGTTAACAACTTTAGTGAATGCAGCTTTCGCCGCATGTCATCTACACTGATTTCAGCAAGGCGTTTGACAAAATTAATCATGCGCTGCTGTTAAAGAAATTAGACATAATGGGTTTTAATAATAATTTATTATGCTGGATTAAATCTTATTTGTTAAACAGGACACAATCGGTCAAATTTAACGCTGCAGTTTCAAGGGACATTTCAGTAACCTCTGGTGTTCCGCAGGGGAGTCACCTTGGTCTAATTCTTTTCCTACTGTTCATAAATGACCTACCAGAAGCAATAAAATACTGTAATATATTGATGTATGCGGACGACGTAAAAATATGGTGCGAAATAAAACATACATCTGATCAACAGTTCTTGCAGAATGATTTAAACAATTTTTATATTTGGTGTAAACTAAACTTAATGCAATTAAACTTGAACAAATGTAATCATATGCTATTTTCAAGATCACACAGTCCTGTTCACAACTATAACCTTGATGGTTATAATTTAAAAACGCTTCACGAAGTTATGGATTTGGGAATTTTACTCGATAGTAAACTTAATTTTGTCCAACACATTACTATGACTGTTTATAAATCCCGAAGTATCCTTGCATTCATTAAAAGATGGGCAAAACAGTTTATTGATCCTTTTGTCACTAAAAGATTGTATATTGCATTAGTTCGGCCAATTTTAGAATATGGTAGTATAATTTGGGATCCACTGTATAACGTTCATATTGAACGTCTTGAATCCGTTCAAAAACAATTTCTAATTTTCTGCCTAAGAAACTTTTATAGAAATCGGATGGCACTTCCATCATACTTTACGAGATTAGCTGAAATTAATCTTCCTACTTTAAAGAGCCGGAGAACAATGCTCAACCCCTCTTTTATGGTAAATCTTTTCAGTGGTAACATCAACCCCGAATTTTTACTGAACAACGTATGTTTCAATATTCCTCAACGTTCACTTGGTTCTTTTAGCCCACTCTATATTGCAGCTTGTCGTACTAACTATGAAATGTCAGATCCTCTTAGAAAACTATGTACTTGCTTTAATGAAATGTATCATTTTATAGATTTTTCGCAGAACCTTTGTATCATCAAACGTAACGTCATATGTTTTTTTTAATCAATAACTTTGCTATGTTCTATAAATAGCGCAATATTTAATTTGTATTAATTTAATTGATTTATATACTATTCTGCTTAAATAACCTGTAAGGAAATTGTCCATAGACTAATTTAAATAAATAAATAAATAAATTGGAAATGAAAAAAGCCAAACATTTAGCTTCCTAGCCGAAAAATGTAAACGTTTTGTAAATATAAAAGTAACCGATAACATCATTTTGGTTTCTTAATTAAACCTACTTTCTGTTTTGGCAATAAAGAAAGAAAGAAGAATTACATCTGTGAAGGCTATTTAAGATTCGGCGCAGCCGAATATAGCACTTTTACTTGTTGATACCAATTTTGTTTTTCCTGAACTAAAATATTGCTTTAATTAGTAAAAAACCGACGATAGTTGCCTTTTTGGTTACTTTTATGTATGTATAAAACAAGTAAAAGTGCTATATTCGGCTGTGCCGAATCTTAAATACCCTTCACAGTTGTAATTCTTCTTTCTTTCTTGCTAAAACAGAAAAAAGCTTTAATTAAAAAATAATTTAAAAAAAAAACAAAATGATGTTATCAGTTACTTTTATATACAAGACAACGTTTAAATTTGGTTAGGAAGCTAAATATTTGAAACTTCTTACTTCTAATACCTCTGAACGTCTTTCAAAAATATTAAATATGTTTAATTTACAAACAAAAATAAAATGTCCGTTTCATGTACTCCAAAAGGTTCTACTTGTCCAACCGTAGAATAGTCTTTTAAATATTTTTGGTTTTTAATACCGATTTATTTCTTCCTGATATATAAAGTAGGTATAATTCATCATAAAAATCAAAAATAACAAATTATATGGTTACTTTTATGAATCAGAAAATGTCTATATTCCAACCCTTAAATTGGATTTTGAATTAGTTTGGTTTTTAATACCAATTTAACTCTTCCCGAAGTATAAAAAAGATCTCATTCACACACAACCAAAATAAGGAACTTATATGGCTACTTTTATGTACTAAAAAATTTTCGATTTTCCAACCCTGGAACCGAATTTTTAACACCAAATTAATTCTTCCTGAAGTATAAAATAGGTTTAATTCACTAAAAAAACAAAATTTGGTATTTATGTGGGTACTTTTATGTACCAGAAATATTTCGATTTTCCAACTCTGGAAGCGAATTTTTATTTTTTTACCAATGCAATTCTTAGTGAATTTTTAAACTTTTTGGCTACTTTCATGTACCATAAAATATTTTAATAATGAGGTTCATGCAACTCTTAATAATGAGGTATATTTAAGAAAAACTTAAAATTTGTAACCATTTTGGTCACTTTCATGTACTACAAAATATTGCAGTTATCCAACCCTGGAATCGAAATTTTGATTTGTTTTAATATTTGATATCAATTTTATTTTTCCTGAATTAAAAAATAGTTTTAATTAGTAAAAAACCGACGTTAGTTGGCTGTTTGGTTACTTTTATGTATAAAAAAAATTTCAATTTCCCATCCTTGGGAGCGAAATTTTAATGTTTGTCTTCTTTTTATACTAATGCTAGTTTCCATTACTTATAAAGTAGTTTTATTTACAAAAATCTTAAAATTAGCAACCATTTTTGTTACTTTCATGTAGAACATAAAAGTAACAAAAATGGTAGTACTTTCATGTACTACAAAATATTGCTCTTGTCCAACCCTGGATTCGAAATTTTGATTTTTCTTTCAGTTTTAGGTAGCAAAAAAAAACATCAGTTGCCTGTTTGATTACTTTCACGTATAAAAAAAATGCAATTTCCCATCCCTGGAAGCAAAATTTGAATTTAAAAATTTTTTTTTGGTCAATGGAAAACTTCATGACGTATAAAGAGGTTTTGTTAAAGAAATACTTGAATTTTGTAACAATTGTAGTTACTACATGTACTACAAAATACGCAATAGACCGAAAAAAAATTTTATTTCCCATCCCTGGAAAAAAATTTTAATTGTTTTTGTTTTTAATAGACCATTGAGGCTTCCCAAAGCACGAAATAGGTTTAATTTACAAACATTAAAAAAATAAGTGGTTTTTGGTATAAATTTTGCGTCGAGAAATAGGTGTAAGCTTTCCAACTCCGAAACCGTACATCAGATCTTTCAATACCACTCTATTTAAGTTCATTTCCAATCCAACGGTCCAAGAACGAAGTATCTAGCTCTTGTGGGGGCTTGGGAAAACCGTGCAGACGTACAGACAGACGGACATCGCTCAATCGTCATCGCTATTTATAAGGATCCCGAATATATATACTTTATGGGGTCCCATATTGATATCGATGAAATTACACACGGAATGACAAACCTAGATAAATCCTTTCACTTTTTTGTGAAGGGTATAAAAATGGAAAATGGTCTCAAGTATAAAAGAATTCAAATGAACGAAAACTTCAGAAAAATGGGACATGAAGAAAGTAATGAAACGGCGACACGGGTATTAATTAAAAATGTGGTACCATGAGGTTATCATATTCAACTAAACCACCTAATAAGTGGTGACAAATAAAAATACACATGAGTACTGATGATGAAAGCGTCGCGGCTTTCGAAAACAACTGTTCTGCTTAAAAACTGATGTTGACTTTCCTTTGCACTTTGGAATATTTATCATGTCTTTCTGAATTAAGGGTTGAACGACGATGTTTAGTAACATAAAAACCACTCGTCCAACTATCACCCTAAAAATTTACAAAAGCATCATTTACAGAAGTAAAATACGATTGCTGTGCAAATACGGTTTTTTGATTCATTCATCTAACAATTTTGGGACCAATTAAAAAGATGTCGCCATATGATCGTGCTGGTCAAACAATCTTCCAAATGTTAGATGGGATATTGGTACTCTTATATTTGTACGGTATCATCAAGATTAAAAATGTACCACAAAAAGTTCAGTTGTATCATGATTTCTATCCCTGATTTTTATCCCTTGCTACTGTACTTGTGCTGTTGTCATAAGGGTATTTTATGAAATCTCTATTAGAAGTTTGTGTTATTTGCCATAATTTTTAATACATTTGAGTTGGACTAATCGCAAATTAGTACCAGAATTGCCAGTTCAAATGAAGAGAAACTACTTTGGATTTAATGAATCATCATGAGTTTATATCACGCAGTTACAGACATCTCCAATTAATTGTCCAATTTGTTCTATACGAGACAGAAAAACAAGCATAACCGCCCTTCCTGTTTGCATAACACCACCAAAAAAAATTATAAATCTGTAGTTTCCGCCACTATATTTAAAAAAAAAAATAAAAAGAACTAAAAAAAGTTCTATGATGACCACTTGAGACAACCAGCCCCAGCAAACACAAAACAATCAATTCGAATATTAAATACAACGAAACGGTGTCAGTCTAAACACAAACTCGAAACATATCATAAGCAGAATGAAACAATGAAAATGTTCGTAATAAAACTTGAAACAGAAGCCCGCATGCGCCATCACTTCAAATCATCCTCCTTCTATCTCGCCAACATAATTTTCAGCTTCACACTAATCGGTGTTCTGCTGTCACACGGTTCTAGCATCTATAAAATGTAAATCTAATTGAACTCTCTCGATAGCTGCTGTAAATGCTTGTTTTTTTTTTTGTTTTCATACTTGTTTAGCTGCCTTAAAATTTTTATGTCAAAAACTATGCTGCCAAATGACATGAAACATTAAACGCCTTTAGCCCAACTTTAACATAAAATTTATAGAGGCTTGCTTTTCTGCTGCTACTTGCTGCAGTGAATTAGTGAATGAAGAATGTTTGTAAAAAAATCTCAAGTGGGTGCTATATAATATTTCGCCTTTATTTTTAGTTCTGTTTCGTTTCAGTTTTTTGTTTACTTCTATTTGATGTATAAACATTATCTTAGAAGTCATGTGCATTCTAATTATGCCTTCAAGTGTTTAGGCAGTGATTTATGTGTGATGAGTTAAGGCTTTATTTCTTTAGATTTATTAAGTTATGAATGAAAAACTCAACTAATATTCCGTGAATATAATTGGGGTATTCACACTGTGTACTATGTATTTAGTCATATTGTCATAAAGTCATAATATTTTAGACCAGTTTAAAAAAGTTATTGTGCTGTATACAAAAGTCATAAAGTAATTGCACTCTTTTAGGTATGTTTTTGTTTTGTCATAAAATAGCTCTGAGATCTGAGTAGTATACGGTTGCCGCCGTTACTTATATATGATTCACGACTAAAAAACGGCTAAAAAATTATTATGTACATTAATTCACATTTTTATAGCATAAAAAACAATTAAAAGAGAACTAAATCGCAAAAAGTAAATATATACAAGAAAAAAATGTTTCTCGTTTAACTTACGTAGCTGGCAGCCACTGAACGTTCTTCCGTATGCCGTCGCAAAAAAGGTAGTTAGCTCATATCAAGGCAGCAGCTGTTTTAGTTTATACATACAAATTCATTTAGATATTCTTGTGCATCAGAAGACAAATTTAATAATTTTAAATAGATTTCACAAAAAAGTGAAAGGGTATATCTAGGTTTGTCATTCCGTGTGTAATTTCTTCGATATCAATATGGGACCCTATAAAGTATATATATTCTGGATCCTTATGAATATCGATGACGATTGAGCGATGTCCGTCTGTCTGTACGTGAAATCGGTTCCAGAAGAGCTACAGACTTCGGACCGTTGGATTGGAAATTAACTTAAATAGAGTGGTGTTGAAATTCAGAAAAATCCGAAGTACGGTTCCAGAACTGGGAAGCTTACACCTATTTCTCGATGGAAAATTAATACCAAAAACCAATTATTTTTTTTTTGGGTGTTTTTGGGAAGCCTGAATGGTCTATTAAAAAATAAAAAAAAAATTTCCTGGGATGGGAATGTAAAAGTTTTTTTTTTGTGGAACATTCAGTATTTTGTAGTACATGTAATAACTATAATTTTTAAAAATTGTAAGTTTTTCTTAAATAAAACCTCTTTATACATCATGAAGATTTGCATTGGTCAAAACAAAATTCTTTAATTCAAATTTCTCTAGAATAGAGTGGTGTTGAAATTCAGAAAAATCCGAAGTACGGTTCCAGAACTGGGAAGCTTACACCTATTTCTCGATGGAAAATTAATACCAAAAACCAATTATTTTTTTTTTTTGGGTGTTTTTGGGAAGCCTGAATGGTCTATTAAAAAATAAAAAAAAAATTTCCTGGGATGGGAATGTAAAAGTTTTTTTTTTTGTGGAACATTCAGTATTTTGTAGTACATGTAATAACTATAATTTTTAAAAATTGTAAGTTTTTCTTAAATAAAACCTCTTTATACATCATGAAGATTTGCATTGGTCAAAACAAAATTCTTTAATTCAAATTTCTCTTCCAGGGGTGGGAAATTGAAGTTTTTTTGGTACATGCAATATTTTGTTGTACATGAAATAACCAAAATGACTACAAAATTTGGTTTTTTCTTAAACAAAACTAATTTATACCTCATGAAGAAAATTTCGCTTCCAGGGATGGGAAATTAAATTTTTTTTATACATAAAGGTAACCAAAGAGGCAACTGACGCTGTTTTTGTTTTTTTGCTGACTAAAAATATTGTATATGGGCATTTCCAGAAAAAAGTCCACCTTGATCGAAAAATTAAAAGTTAACAAACAGATTTTTTCCTAATGTATTATAAAAGAGAAACTTCTAAAATAAATTAAATTTAGGAGCTCAAAGCTTTCTTTTGTTGGGATGGTGAAATACTGAGCTACAAGTTTGAAGTTCCCGTTTTTGTAAGTGTTTCTTAACTTCAAGGCCATTTTCTCTTTATAATTAACATTCCTAAAAGCAATTTCATAATAATACTCTTAATGCAAAACTGTTGCTACAAACCTATTTAATCATAAAACAAATGCAAAAAATAAATTTAGTATTTTGTAGTTTTTATATAATTTTCTAATATTTATGTCTTTTTCGCATTTTTTTAACATAATAAAATAAAGTGGAAATTTTAGTAATGTAACGCCAGTAACGTAACGCCAGACCAATTTTCATAAAAGAAAAAAAAGGAAAAAAGATTTGTTCAATTTATAACTTGGAAAATAAATGTATATTGGTCCAAAACCTATAAAAAAAAATTTGATTAAAAATACTTGCCCAATTCGCAGAGTTCAACAATTTTGTTATCAAAGTCAAATCGCACTTCCGTCTTTTGTAACGTAACGCCAGGTCACTTTTTGGAGTATATCTTGAAATTCTTAGGCTCAACTATTTCCATTTTTTGGCTGAATATAGAGCTATCCAATCACTTCTCTAATGTGAGAAAAAAACTTTTTTAAATTCTGGTTTTTAACGTTTTTTTTCAACATATCGTCGTACAAAAGTAACGTAACGCCAAAATGGAAATGCCCATATGTTAGGAAGAACAAAATTGGTATAAAAACTTTCAAGAAAAAAATCAAAATTTCGAATCCAGGGTTGGACAAGTGCAATATTTTATGGTTCATGAAGGTGACCAAAATGGTTCAAAATTGTAAATTTTTTTTAAATAACACTATTTTATACCTCACGAAGACTAGCATTGATAAAAAATTTAAAATTTCGCTTTCAGGGCTGGGAAATTGAAATTTATTTATACATAAAAGTAACCAAGAAGGCAACTAACGTCGGTTTTTTTACTAATTAAACCAATATTTTAGTTCAGGAAAAACAAAACTGGTATCAAAAATTAAAAAAAAATGAAAATTTAGATTCCAGAAATGGATAACTGCAATATTTTTAATATTTGTGACCAAAATGGTTACAAATATTAAGTTTTTCTTAAATAAAACTTTTTCATGGATCATTAAGAATTCCATTGGTAAAAAAAAAACAAAACAAAAAATTAAAATTTCGCTTCCAGGGTTGGGAAATTGAAATATTTTGTATGCATAAAAGTAACCCAAAAGGCAATTAACGTTGTCGTTTTTGCTAACTATTTTATATCTCAGGAAGAACAAAATAGCTATTAAAATCTTAAAAAATCAATATTTCAACTCCAGGGTTGGACGAATGAAATATTTTGTGGTATCTACATGAAAGTGACCAAAAACATTTAAAGATTTTAATTATTTGTCAAGTAAAACCATGTTACAACTCACCAAAAATTGCATTGGTAAAAAAATAAAAATTCGCTTCCAGTGTTGGACAATCGAAATATTTTTGGTACATAAAAGTACTCATATAAATTCCAAATTTTTGTTTTTAGTGCATTAAACCTATTTGATATTTCAGGAAAAATTAAATTAGTATTAGTTTGAAAATCGATTTTTTTTGGTACATAAAAGTAACCATATAAGTTCCCAATTTTGGTTGTTTTCAGTGAATTAAACCTATTTTATACTTCGCTAAAAATTAAATTGGTATTAAAAATTTTAAAAATTAAAAATTCGGTTCCAGGGTTGGCAAATCGAAATTTTTTAGTACATAAAAGTAGCCCTATAAGTTCCTAATTTTGTTTTTTGTGAATGAAATCTTTTTTATACTTCGGGAAGAGTTAAATTTTTATTAAAAACCAAAAAAATTAAAAATCCAATTTCAGGGTTGAAATATCGAAACTTTTTTATTCATAAAAGTAACCATATCATTTGCAATTTTTTATTTTTATGATGACTTATACCTACTTTATATATCAGGAAGAAATAAATTGGTATTAAAAACCAAAAAAAACTAAAAGACTATTCTACAGTTGGACAATTAGAACTTTTTGGGGTACTTGAAACGGATTTTTACGGATTTTTCAAAGACGTTCAGAGGTATTAGAAATAGGAAGAGTCAAACATTTAGCTTCCCAGACGAAAAACTTAAACGTTTTCTTAAATATAAAAGTAACCGATAACATCACTTTGATTTTTTAATTAAAATTACTTTCTGTTTTAGCAAGAAAGAAAGAAGAGTTACATCTGTGAAGGGTATTTAAGATTCGGCACAGCCGAATATAACACTTTTACTTGTTTTTCTTTAAGAAGTTTAAAAATAAGGGATGCGTGTTACAGATGTTATTATATTTCCACGGCAAATAGATGGTTATTCTACTTACTTTTGGATTCAAAGTGTTTAACTAATTCAAAACGTAAAAGTAAAGGTATAAAATTTTGATATTTTTAACTTCCCGCTAAGAAAGTTGAAAATTTTGAATAAGTGGGAAATTTCTGGCTTTGCACCGGTTAGAAAAATTGAGTTTTCACCAGACCCCGACGTTTTGAGTCTCTAGGAAGTTTTCCTGATTACTCCTGAGATCCCGTCACTATGTCTGTTTGTTTGTGTGTGTGTGTATGTGTGTGTGTGTAAGTATATAACCCGGATATTAGTTTTGAAAGGCGGACCAAAGAATTCTTTGAAACTTAGATTTGGATCTTTAAATTTTGAGGAATATCAACAATACCAATAAAAACATTTTTTTCATAACTTTTAAAAAACTTTGTCGATAAATCTATTAGCAAAATAATTTTAAAAAAACCGTATCGTTACTTCATCGAAACTGCGCTCTCGAAGATTTTGAGGTAGATCAAACGGTATCCATATATACAAAAAGTTGTTCGATAACTTTTGGAGACAAACAACAGCGCACAGTGAATTAAATTAAGAAAATTTTAAAATCAGTTGGCCCTAAAAGCCATCCCTGCAACTTTCCCGCTAATTTTAACTTTTTTTAAGCCGTTCGAGCTCAAAAGTCTAATAAGAGTTTAATAAAACACTATTATTTTAATTTCCAAACTGCTATAACTTTTGAATGAATCAACCGATTCTCACGTGATTAGTAGATCGAGTCCTGTAGTTCTTCGAGTCCTATAGAAGAATTGAGAACAATAATTGATCAGATAAGTATATAATTTCGGAGTTTTTTAAAAAATATTTTTTTTTTTAAATTGGGTCATTTACGATATCTGAAGAACGCATCAGCCGATTTAAACCCGGTTATTGTTGGTCGACGTGGTGTTTCAATGTCAAGATTAGATTGGGGAATAGATCGGTAAAGCCGTTTAAAAGTTATTCCAAAAAAAAAACACATTTGAAGAAAAGTGCTTTTTTTTTTTTTTTTTTTTAGGAGTAGGACCAGCACTCAGGGGATGTCCGAAACCGAGGGGATAGTATTGAGGGGACAGATTAGGAAAGATGTGAAGACAGACAGTTGTTTTTTTTTTTTGTAGCTATTTCAACCTTTTACTTCGCCGGCTAATTTTTGCTACAGGGCCGACGAAGGTGGGTGCTGTTACTCTGCTTTTAGTACATGATTGGGTCAGTCGCTGCCAGTCAGTGTGTGCTATTTCTCACAAACTGCCGGTCCGAATCGGGTTCAATTCACATGAAATCTAATTTTGATTGAACTCTTTGAAACGCTAAAAGTTTGGTTCGTTCAAAAGTTATAAACTGGTCACATACTTACACACACACATGCTTCCTGGAAGCTTCCTGGGAACTCAGAACGTCAAGTTCCAATAACTTCCCGATTCTTTTTAAATTTTCTTAGCGGGAAGTTAAAAAGTGGTTATAAGCATGGAACTTCTAAACTACTAAATTGTTTCATATGAAAATAGGAATGGTTGAAGGGGAGGAGTCAGGCTTTCAGAGTTGTATCTCTTGAAGAAGCGGCGCAACCGGGGTAAAAGTTGACTACTTCGACTATGAAGAACTTTTGTGTGGCTTGTAACTAGCAGCTACTTTTATAGAATTAAAATGTTTTGTTTGTGAAAAGCAACTAGGAGACACTTTTCTACGTTTTATCATACCAGTTTATCATTTCAACTCTCAGTTTCTATACTGAGTAACTTGTGTTCTATGAAGTTTTTAGATTTTAAGTTAAATTCATTTCAACTTATACTCGTACATTATTAATTTTGTTAAAATTTTTATTTCCAGAACATTTTCGAAAAATGCTGCACGAATCCAAAGCAGAATTTCACAATATGTTTACACGCACATATGGTGTAATATATCAACAGAATTCCTACGTCTTTTCTGATCTCTTTAATGAATTGGAAAACTACTATACGCGCGGTCGTATCGATTTGCTCGATGTAATGGATACATTTTTCAATACCCTGTATCAAAAAATGTTTCAGGTGTTAAACGCTCAATACACGTTTGACGAAAAGTAAGTAAACTTTGGTATTGTTTATATTACTTTGGTTATAAAACACATAAAACAATTATGTGTGTGTTCTTGTAAAATAATGTAATTTAATATCAAAACCAACCGACCAAATCGCACTTTTTATGTTATATTTTTTTTTTTTTTTGTGTTAAAATTCTTGTTTAAAATTCTCTGATTCTTAATTTTTGCTCGGCTTAATATTTTTCATACACAAAAGCAAATTTAATATTTATAAAAAAGAACCGGTACATTTGTGGTTAAAACATTTACGAATGTAGAAAAACAGTTTGAAAACCAAGTAGCAAATGCTGTATAGGCCAAGTATATTTTTATCGTTAGCCAAGTACTTACATTTGTAAACAGAGATTATATTTAAAAAAAGACAAGACTTTTTTAAATATTGAATAAATTCATTGTATAGTTGCGTTTCAAAAGCAGTTGTTCGTTGTTGTATCTTTATTTAATTTTAGAAAAATAATACCCACTTAACACAATACATCGAAAAAGTTCATGTTACCAACGCGTTAACATTTAATATTTTCAGCAATAACCAAAATAAGCTAAAACAATAGGGAATAAATTGACATTTAAGCAACAATAAACAAACAACAATTGCTTTTGAAATTTTAATCCTTATTTGAAAACTGAGTCGGTTAGGTGACGCCACGCGCTTGCATGTTGTTAAAGGGGGCTGGGTGGGTAGCAATTCACATTACTTTTGAAAACCACCTTTAAAATTATGCACACGTTTTCTCAAATTCCAGCATACACTTGATTGATTTTTGTCAGTATCTTCTAAGATAGAAGTGTTGTTAAAACAAAATGTTTAGGACATAAATTGTTCAAATTAATGCGTAACAAATTATTAATAATAATGGGTGATTTTAAACAGCCTTCTTTAAAAAATAAACAACATTTTGAGAAATGTATGAAATGTTTATTTAAGTCAATAGAACGATCTATTTAATTTAATGCTTAAAAATGCGGCTACTCCTCAAATAGTTCATACGCTGGGTACAAATTTTTGCATACATCGCACGCTAGCTATCGCCATTCACAGAAACGGTCCTGCGTTCGTCGTATTTGAAAAAATGCCATCGACCCAAAATTCACACCAAACACTGCATTTTTCGAGAGGCATTGGCAGTTTCTTGCAATGGTTCTGGCATTCAGCCAGAAATGAGCGCGATGCACTTTCTTAACCGATCATAATTTTTGATAATAAATTTCAAAAATCTGCAAGTGTTGTTAAAATGTTATTCAGTAAAATATCATTAAAAAAGAGAAATTTATGTTATTTCTACAGCATAATTTATTTGAATTCAGTACGGCGATATCAACTTAAGAGCGACTTCCAACACGCATTTCTGTTCAGTTCTTCTGCGGAGTTTGGATCGATTTTGCACTGATTGCGTTTGTGCAGTATTGTTTATTTTAAATACTTGCTGACGCGATTTTTAAATGGTATGCATTGTCAATGTTTTGTACTGCCTTATTATAAAGCATTTCGCTTTGTTCATACATCAACTGACGCTTTGAAAGTCATCCGTAATTATTTGAAAACCGGCAAATATGAGGCTAAAATCGTTCAGTCGTCAAAATGCTATTTTGAGCACCCAAAATCGTCAAAATTAAACTTTTCTCTAAAAACACAAAGTTTTCCTTGAAACGCTCATACATGTCCTGCAAAACCTTACAGCCTTTCTCTAAAAACATAAATATTTTCTCCAAAAGTATTAATTTTTTTATAAGCTCGAACACCTAAAATCCTTTTTTGACAGTTTATTCTAAAAGCTTTTAGCTTTTTTTTCTACTCTGAAAGTTTTCACCTGGATCCTTTACTGCATATAAAGCCGCTTTCACACTATATGACTGAGTCGTATGATTTTCATTCGAATTTCTCTTTTGAGAATGCCTGAGATGCCGAAAAATTTAACGTATCATTACAAAACGCTTTCACACTATCACACTTAAAACAATTCATGAAATCTCTGTAGTATGCTGTTGCAAAAAAACAACCCTGATAATATGAAATGTCTCAGCTTTTAGAAAAATTTCAAAAATTGGAGAGCCATCGGTGTGTCAAAATTTACTTCTCAATCTATGAGATTTTACTTAAGATCGCTTTCACAGTATAAGACTTTTCATATTATTTCGAATTTTTGACAAATCTTAATACTCAGTCTTATAGTGTGGAAGCGCCTTAAGTGATGATCGAATTTTTAAATACTTGTATTCGCCATTTAGACGAATATTTCTTGAATATTTTACAAGCAAAAAATAATGATAAAAAAATGCATAAAGTGTAAAACAAATTTTAAATAAATGTAAACAAATTAGATGTAAAATTTACAAATTTTAATATACTATTTCAATTGAAAGAACAAATAATATCAAATGGCATAAATACCGTGATACCATTCCACATAAATAGACTTGGGTAGAACTACATACTTATTTCGCTCTTTTTAGAACCAAGTGTATTTGAATTACTTTTATTTGACCGTGAATCAATTCGACCCAACTCTAACTACAATTTGTCTTTAGATTGTTTGGTATTATGTGGCTTTTCTACAAAAAATAGAAATGTAAATTTTTCATGGGGCTGGAATTCGTCTGCTATATTTTGGAGCTTTTTATTAACTTTAATGTACGCTTAAACAATTGTGGAGTTCTTTTTATAAATAATATTTTATGTCTTTAAATATTACATATAATTTTCGCATTAGCGAATATTCTTATTCGCATTAGACACATCACTAGTGCATAATTATTAAGTTAAAAGAACTTTATGAATAGGTTGCGCTTTGATTCTGAATCGATCATGTTCTTAAAATTTAATCAAAATATATTTGGTTATTATGATCTCAATTCTAGTAAAACTTTTTTGTTTAACCAGAATATTGATGAAGATATTTTTTTAGAAACATATTGTGTGCATTTGAAATCCATCTGTGGTATAATATTTTCAGTTTCATATAAATATTTACGTTGTTTTCAAACTTAGAAAATTTAATATTTTATTTATTTGTTTGACATGAAACTAATTCGATTCTATTTCTAAAACCGTTGCTAATTTGCATTTAAAGTTTACCTCCGTGTCATGTCCAACTTTCGCACATATGGTTTTTGTTCTTCTTTTGTTTATTAACATTTGTTTTAAACAGTATTTAATTTAACGAGTTAATGATGCAGACCTACAAGTGCTGCTGATTCTGTTTCTGTTTTCGTTTTATAACTTGTAGTTCTTTTCTCCTTATTTTCAATTCAGTTGTGTACGACGATAGTTTCTGCTCCAAAGAATTTAAGTTTAGGTTTATAACACATTAAAAACGCAACAATAAATTTAAAAAAAAAAAAACTATTTTGTTGTGAGTTGCTGATTAAATTTCATTAAACTTTTTGATGAAGGTTTGTTTGCTATTTTTCTTCACACAAAATATGCATTTATTTTCATGAGCGAATAGTTTTATTTTTATTTATTTGTTTTCTACTTTAAGAAATTAAACATTGAAGTTGACTTTGATACATTCAACTTTGAGGCAAAATAATATAAACAGAATATAGAATGTCTTAACAAATCAATAAGAGAAACAAAACATGTTCTAATTTCTAATGTAAATGTTATAGCCGTTGAATTCCATTTCAGATGAGTTTTGTTTCATTATTTTATAAAAATATGTTAAGCGAAGAAGTGTTGTCGAAAAAGGCTTTTTAGTCATAAGACAATTATAGTATACGACAACTGAGGGGTTATTATATAATTCTATTCGAAACGGAGATTGTTCGAAAATACATGGTGTCCGCCGGGAAGGTATACTAAATTGTTTTGCCGCCATTTTGGTAAGCATTAGTCTTAACAGTTCATATTTGGCAGTCGTAAAGTAGACACGTGGCAATTATTATTATAGAAAAATGTTCCATGCCACATCGCATACACCCAGGATTACAATGGAATTACTGCGAGACTACTTTCCACAACAAGTTATTTCAAGAAATGGTGATGTTGATTGGCCTCCACAGTCGCCTGATTTGACTGCTCCGCACTTCTTATTGTAGGGATATCTGAAAAGCAAGTTTTATGCAAAAAAACCAGAAACGCTTGAGCAACTCAATCAAAATATTCGTGATGAAATTTGTATATAAATTTATTTATACACGTGAACTCCCTGTGTCGCCGTTTGATTATTTTCCTCACATTAACCCTGCCTGTGTTGTATATACATATTATCATCGAAAATGTTGATGAAATAGCCGAATGTCATGCAAGTTGAATGAAAGTTTACACAGTCAATTGAAAGTTCATTTTCAAGATGTCGTCGAAGGCAAATCAACTAAAAAAAACTGGTTTAATATTAAATTTTCTCCTGTACAACTTGCTGTTCATGTCCCACAAAATTGGATGAGACCGATATATATTTATTAGTTTTATAATTGCCGAGTGATTTAATTTTGGCTCCATTGTTATTTGGTTTTGTTTACTAATCAGATTTACCAATAAGTGGGATACGTTTTTATGGAAACAATTGGCATTAGAAATTATTATTGCATTTTCTTATGAAATTGATGTTTTAATATAAAACCAATTGTCTACTTTATGTATATTTTCAAAAAAAAAAAATATTTTAAAACAAGATAAAATTACAATTATTGTTTCCTCAATCAAGTAAATTTGGTAACACTGTTTATATATTTGACATTAACTTGCTGCAAGTGTCAAAAAATCACTGTCTGCTAAAATCTCTTGCAAGTTGATCTGCAAGTACGAAAAATATGGTTGGGTTAGTAAAAAAATGTGAGTGTGTTGAGATTTTCGAACTTGTTCTGCATAAATTGGATAATTAAAAAAATGTTGACTTACCCTTGTGCCTTGGAATATGTATCAAGTTTTTCTGAATATACGAATGCTAGCCTGTTAATCTTATTCAATTTAAAATGTAGCAAAAATAGAATACCTGCATAATAAATATTCTTGTAAATAAAACAATTAAAGTCATTGTTGCACAGCGAAACACAAAAGTGTTTTAACCCTGTCACATGTCATTCGACATGTTTAATATAAAGGGTTTTTCAACAAGAACTTTGTTTTCTAAAGATGAAGATGTTTAAAATTTTTATTGTATTGCCAAGAGAAAAGTTCGGCAATTATGAATGGAAAATGATATCTGGCAAATGTTTACCATGTCAATAATATCCAAGTCATCAATAATTGGCCAAAATTGAGATGTTGACATCTCGCGATAGCGTGATCCACTGACCGTTACCGCATTTTCGGCCTCATCTTCGAAAAAACGGTCCAATCCACAATTTTGCTTGTTAACGAGAAGTCTCAGAAGGACGATTACTCATATGTTGTCCGAAAATATCACTAATTTTACGAAATGTATCTTTAACAGAACCACCATTTTCATATTAGATTTTAATTATTTTAATGCGATTTTCGAGCGAAATTGAATTCATTGTAACAATTGTCAATGCATCTACTACGAATACGTGAAAAAAGTAAATGTAAAAACTATCATGTTGTTGGTGTTGCCACAATTGAAAAACAAACTTGAAACCCCGGTATAAAGAAAAAGAAACAACCTGCTTTAGTTGACTAGTTTTATGTGTCAAAAAATGTCAATTGTCTAATCCTGGAATCGGATCTTTCATTTTGTTTGATTTTTTATAAAATAGGTTTAATTCGCATAAAACCGAAGTTAGTTTTACATAGATACTTTTATATACCAAAAATAAGTTTCAATTTTCCAGCTCTGGAACCGTATTTTGGATTTTAATGATTTTCAATAGCAATCTATTTAAGACAATTTCCAATGCATCATACCCAGACAAAAAACCTCTAGCTTTTCTGCGATCTTCGGAAAGCCGATTTCACGTACATTTGAAAACAATTGTAACTTATTTCTTTTTTTAAATTTAAAATTTCTATGCCGTCTGTTGATGAACAATCGTAATTTTTGCAAAGCTGCAGTCAAAATCTTTTCGACTTAACTGTACTATTAAAATACAAAAAAGTAATACCCAAACAAAACCCCTAGTTTTCAAGTACTGTTAAGAATGCTTTAGATCAAAGGAACTCAGTACAGGCCAGGTAGAAAAGATATATCTAGAACTTCATATCTTAAATATCAATTTCCTATCGCCAGATGCTAATAATAAGCAAATACAAATACTAATCGTTTCAGTAATGCCATAAATTCGCAATAAACATGGAACACTATTCGAGAGATAGGAATTGGCAATGCAAGCAACGGTGTTGACGGGCATATGGATGTAATATGCTTAACAAAACCTTTACCAATATTCCGGTTATTCAACCAAATCTCAATTATTATAATTTCGATTACACAAATGCTGAAGATGAAACAATAAGCGACCACTTTCGATTTTCTTGCGGTACACAGTATGATGTTATTTCAATGTTCTCTTCTCTAAAATCGAATGCAGTGGGAAGCGATAATATACACCCGAAATTTATATGGCTACTATTGCCCCTGCTTCTTCCACACGTTACGCATTTATTCAATTCTGTTATAATATCGGGTATTTATCCATCTAACTGGAAACATGCCAAAATTGTTCCATTGCCCAAGGCCAATGGAGAATATAGACACATTGCCATATAATGTTTTCTGTCAAAGGTTTTAGGAAATTTACTGTATAAACAGATTATTACATATGTTAATACTCACAATTACAGCTATTGTGGAAGTTTGTAAAAATGTACGGCAGGAGTTAGAAAATTGGCATATTAACTTTTAGTGCTCTTAGATCATTCCAAGGCATTTGATACTGTATTGGTGCTCATTCGTTTTTGTAAAAGCGCTTTGCTATAGGCCAAGGAAGATTAAACAGGTACCCTCACTAGCGCAGCTGTCTATTGTTTACAAATCAACTCATTGTCAAAAATTTGTTTGCAAGCTACACAAATAGTTTTTTTCCAGTGAAAAGTTGCTGCAAAATTATAAAAAAGTTTTAAAAAATAGTGATATATTCGGCAGCAGCATCAAAAATATATCAGTCAAAAGTTTGTTTGTGTAGATTTCACAATAAAAGAAACATCTTTGTACTTTAGTAAAGTAAAAACTGCCGCTTTTGGTCTACTACTGCAGCGCAAGCAATTGTTCTCAATGGGTAGCCACAACGCTCTCTTGGAGTTTTATTAGATGGAACGCTTCAAATAAAAGAACATTTATTGGATTCTCGCAAAGAAGTTGATCGCCAATTAAAATTTGTTTGAGAAAAGTTCATAAAAGATGGTCTTAACAATTTAGCAGCACCTCTTGTAACATTTCTGGAAAAAGCACAGGCCGTTGTAAGTTCTTCAGCGCCAGCGGCTGCCAAGGAACATCAGCAACAACAAAGTACTAAAATAAACTATACACTGAGGCAAAGTTCATAAGCGAGTCTACAGCATATAAGCAGTGTTATACCTACAAGAGATTTCCACCGAACAGCTATCAATAATATTATCTAGTGCCAGTATTTTGGCATTCGATGCGATGATGAACTTTTCTGTTGCCCAACGCAAAACAAGTATATCATCAACAGATAACAACAGTAATTTACCACAAGCTGCAGCTACAGCAGAACCAGCGAAAACATTGGACATGAAAGTAAGTTTTGATGGCCCAATGGAAATTGCAAGAATTACATCGCCTACAGCACTTTCGCCGGAGCCTGCAGACGACAACACTAGGGAATCCACGCAACAGAAAGACTATTTTTTACTTTACTTATAAATCTTTATTAGTGCTTTTTGTTTGTTATGTGGTCAAATATGTCTATATGCCTGCATTTCTTTGGTTCTTACACCAAATCGTCAGTAGACTTTAACCTAATTCCAAAATAACAAAACCTCTTCGCTTATACATAAACTCCCAAAAATGAATTGAGAATTACACAACCAAAACCATAGGATTTAAAATTCAAGAAAACACAACAAACAAATTATATTCGATATAAATCTATTTTGTTTTTCCACGACTTTATAAATCTTTATTTATATTAAAGTACGCAATAAAACATTATAAATAACGTTACACAAATATAAAATGTATTCAAGGATCAAAACTATTAATTAACTATTGTTAAGTTTTGAAATCTAGATATTCCAAATTAAGTCCACTTGTTTCTATTTAATTTTTTTTTTGATAGGAGGATCATTTGAAGAGCTATGATTGCTATTTTGCTGATGGCCGCCCACTGGTATGGTCGGGTTGGTGCGTCGTTGTACATCATTACGTCTATTTCTACCGTTTTCTTCATCCAATTCCATTATGGACAAAATAATTGCGCGAGCTAAAGCTTCATCCTCTGACTACAAATTAGAGAACCAAAAACTGAAATTGTGAAACTATAATTGAGGCTATCTGTTACTTACTATGTTTCCTGAAATATTTTGTCTTTAATTAGAACCTTCTGCCAAACGTTAGGTAGCAGCTGCTCTCACTGATGCTGTAGTGGGTTTATGTGTTTGTGCCAAACGCCTTTTCAAAATACGAAAATCTTTTATAGCCCGGTCTCGTCCAGTCTTCTTAGCGAACATCTGCTGAGAAAAACTAAATAGATGAATGCTACGTACCAAGGCAGCTTAAACGCATATTTATACTAACCTTATAATAGCTGAGAGTCCAAAGTAAAGGTTCGTGTACTAAAAATCCAGTATCTTTGGAATCGTATAAAATTTTGATTTCCAAAGAACCTTTTTGAGCTCGACTGCGATATTTAGGATCTCTTAGATAGACACTTTCTACAATGCACAAACGACGAGAGTCATTCAGATATAATTGATGTTAACGCAGAGCAGCCCTACGCGTAATATATTGAGTGGCTTCCCAGATTCATACTGAAAAATTAAAGACTTTACTTTTTTCCAAATATTAATTGGTTTTAATATAATTACCTTCTTTGGAAAACGCATTTTAATTCCTTTTAACTCTATATATCTTAAACAAGGAAATCACGTGTGGCCCAAGGCAGCTTAGACACCCGAATTAAAAATTATGTATTTACCACAGGGATGGAAAAGGGCTATTTTGATTTTGTACCAATTAACTAAATAAAATGTACTTTTCATACCATGACGGTACCATTTTTTTATATTTTTTATTATTCTATAAATAGAAATTCAAAAACTTCTCTACACAAGTATACAATAAAATATTATATAAATAAAAATCTAGGAATCAGTTGATTAAACTTTATTCAAAAAGTCATACAATTTAAGATAATAAAATTTCTGGTAGTTTAAAATTGCGGCAAAGAGACATTGATTGAAAGCTTTTTCGGTATTTGGAAATCAATTATTATACCCTTTTTCAACGTGATTGTTTTTGAATCAAATATAAGGCAGCCTAACGATGAAAAATGTTTCTGTTGCGAAAAATTATAGCAAATAATTGTAAGTCCGTTACTTAAATGAGCCTAATTAACAGAAATATGAGACATAAGACACTATTTTGAAAGATTTGGGTCTAAAGACCCGTTTTCTCTCGAAAGAATAATCATTTTCAAAAAGAAAAGACAAAATAAATGTATAGAACAAGCAGAGGAGTAAGAAACGATCCGAAAATTTCATGAAGTGCTGACTGGAATACTGTATGTAATAAAAAGTTGACTCAAAATCTTAAATATTTTATGTTTATTAACTAATTCTCTGAGAAATTAACAAAAATGTTCAAGCATAAAACGTTTTTATGAAATAGGTGTAAGCTTTTGATTGAGATATTTAAATTGTACCAAATTAGTCGTGGTAGTACCACGGTACCAACGAAGTCTAATTGTGCCAAAAAAAGTACAATTGTATCATGTTTTCCATCCGTGATTTACCACCTTTAATTACGATTCTCTAATTCTATATTTACATATATAGATCAAAAATGTGTTTATGTATAATAAAAATAATAAAAACATGTAAATTTTCTTATATTATTTGTTTTAGCTGCCTTTTGTTTTTTTGCCTTTTTGTTTTGTTTTCAAGAAACTGACATTTCTTTGTGACAGCGAGGTGTTAATTTCTAGCAACAAAATACATGTGGTTTTTGGTGTTGTTAATTGTTGTAGTTATGTGGGTACCTAGTAAAGCTGCCTTGCTATAGGCTGTGTGTTTTAGTACTCGCATACAGCACCCAGCACTAACAATACGAAGTAAACAAACAACCTTGTCTTGTTATACCCTCCACAAAAAAGTGAAAGGATATATATAGGTTTGTCATTCCGTGTTCTTCGATATCAATATAGGACCCCATAAAGTATATATATTCTGGGTCCTCATGAATAGCGATGACGGTTTTCCCAAGCTCCCAGAAGAGCTAGAGACTTCGTTCTTGGACCGTTGAATTGGAAATGAACTTAAATAGAGTGGTATTGAAATTCAGAAAGATGCGAAGTACGGTTCCAGAGTTGAGAAGCTTACACCTATTTCTCGACGCAAAATTTATACCAAAAATCAATTATTTTTTTTAATGTTTGTAAATTAAATCTAGTGATATATTCGGCAGCAGCATCAAAAATATATCAGTCAAAAGTTTGTTTGTGTAGATTTCACAATAAAAGAAACATCTTTGTACTTTAGTAAAGTAAAAACTGCCGCTTTTGGTCTACTACTGCAGCGCAAGCAATTGTTCTCAATGGGTAGCCACAACGCTCTCTTGGAGTTTTATTAGATGGAACGCTTCAAATAAAAGAACATTTATTGGATTCTCGCAAAGAAGTTGATCGCCAATTAAAATTTGTTTGAGAAAAGTTCATAAAAGATGGTCTTAACAATTTAGCAGCACCTCTTGTAACATTTCTGGAAAAAGCACAGGCCGTTGTAAGTTCTTCAGCGCCAGCGGCTGCCAAGGAACATCAGCAACAACAAAGTACTAAAATAAACTATACACTGAGGCAAAGTTCATAAGCGAGTCTACAGCATATAAGCAGTGTTATACCTACAAGAGATTTCCACCGAACAGCTATCAATAATATTATCTAGTGCCAGTATTTTGGCATTCGATGCGATGATGAACTTTTCTGTTGCCCAACGCAAAACAAGTATATCATCAACAGATAACAACAGTAATTTACCACAAGCTGCAGCTACAGCAGAACCAGCGAAAACATTGGACATGAAAGTAAGTTTTGATGGCCCAATGGAAATTGCAAGAATTACATCGCCTACAGCACTTTCGCCGGAGCCTGCAGACGACAACACTAGGGAATCCACGCAACAGAAAGACTATTTTTTACTTTACTTATAAATCTTTATTAGTGCTTTTTGTTTGTTATGTGGTCAAATATGTCTATATGCCTGCATTTCTTTGGTTCTTACACCAAATCATCAGTAGACTTTAACCTAATTCCAAAATAACAAAACCTCTTCGCTTATACATAAACTCCCAAAAATGAATTGAGAATTACACAACCAAAACCATAGGATTTAAAATTCAAGAAAACACAACAAACAAATTATATTCGATATAAATCTATTTTGTTTTTCCACGACTTTATAAATCTTTATTTATATTAAAGTACGCAATAAAACATTATAAATAACGTTACACAAATATAAAATGTATTCAAGGATCAAAACTATTAATTAACTATTGTTAAGTTTTGAAATCTAGATATTCCAAATTAAGTCCACTTGTTTCTATTTAATTTTTTTTTTGATAGGAGGATCATTTGAAGAGCTATGATTGCTATTTTGCTGATGGCCGCCCACTGGTATGGTCGGGTTGGTGCGTCGTTGTACATCATTACGTCTATTTCTACCGTTTTCTTCATCCAATTCCATTATGGACAAAATAATTGCGCGAGCTAAAGCTTCATCCTCTGACTACAAATTAGAGAACCAAAAACTGAAATTGTGAAACTATAATTGAGGCTATCTGTTACTTACTATGTTTCCTGAAATATTTTGTCTTTAATTAGAACCTTCTGCCAAACGTTAGGTAGCAGCTGCTCTCACTGATGCTGTAGTGGGTTTATGTGTTTGTGCCAAACGCCTTTTCAAAATACGAAAATCTTTTATAGCCCGGTCTCGTCCAGTCTTCTTAGCGAACATCTGCTGAGAAAAACTAAATAGATGAATGCTACGTACCAAGGCAGCTTAAACGCATATTTATACTAACCTTATAATAGCTGAGAGTCCAAAGTAAAGGTTCGTGTACTAAAAATCCAGTATCTTTGGAATCGTATAAAATTTTGATTTCCAAAGAACCTTTTTGAGCTCGACTGCGATATTTAGGATCTCTTAGATAGACACTTTCTACAATGCACAAACGACGAGAGTCATTCAGATATAATTGATGTTAACGCAGAGCAGCCCTACGCGTAATATATTGAGTGGCTTCCCAGATTCATACTGAAAAATTAAAGACTTTACTTTTTTCCAAATATTAATTGGTTTTAATATAATTACCTTCTTTGGAAAACGCATTTTAATTCCTTTTAACTCTATATATCTTAAACAAGGAAATCACGTGTGGCCCAAGGCAGCTTAGACACCCGAATTAAAAATTATGTATTTACCACAGGGATGGAAAAGGGCTATTTTGATTTTGTACCAATTAACTAAATAAAATGTACTTTTCATACCATGACGGTACCATTTTTTTATATTTTTTATTATTCTATAAATAGAAATTCAAAAACTTCTCTACACAAGTATACAATAAAATATTATATAAATAAAAATCTAGGAATCAGTTGATTAAACTTTATTCAAAAAGTCATACAATTTAAGATAATAAAATTTCTGGTAGTTTAAAATTGCGGCAAAGAGACATTGATTGAAAGCTTTTTCGGTATTTGGAAATCAATTATTATACCCTTTTTCAACGTGATTGTTTTTGAATCAAATATAAGGCAGCCTAACGATGAAAAATGTTTCTGTTGCGAAAAATTATAGCAAATAATTGTAAGTCCGTTACTTAAATGAGCCTAATTAACAGAAATATGAGACATAAGACACTATTTTGAAAGATTTGGGTCTAAAGACCCGTTTTCTCTCGAAAGAATAATCATTTTCAAAAAGAAAAGACAAAATAAATGTATAGAACAAGCAGAGGAGTAAGAAACGATCCGAAAATTTCATGAAGTGCTGACTGGAATACTGTATGTAATAAAAAGTTGACTCAAAATCTTAAATATTTTATGTTTATTAACTAATTCTCTGAGAAATTAACAAAAATGTTCAAGCATAAAACGTTTTTATGAAATAGGTGTAAGCTTTTGATTGAGATATTTAAATTGTACCAAATTAGTCGTGGTAGTACCACGGTACCAACGAAGTCTAATTGTGCCAAAAAAAGTACAATTGTATCATGTTTTCCATCCGTGATTTACCACCTTTAATTACGATTCTCTAATTCTATATTTACATATATAGATCAAAAATGTGTTTATGTATAATAAAAATAATAAAAACATGTAAATTTTCTTATATTATTTGTTTTTTGCCTTTTTGTTTTGTTTTCAAGAAACTGACATTTCTTTGTGACAGGGAGGTGTTAATTTCTAGCAACAAAATACATGTGGTTTTTGGTGTTGTTAATTGTTGTAGTTATGTGGGTACCTAGTAAAGCTGCCTTGCTATAGGCTGTGTGTTTTAGTACTCGCATACAGCACCCAGCACTAACAATACGAAGTAAACAAACAACCTTGTCTTGTTATACCCTCCACAAAAAAGTGAAAGGATATATATAGGTTTGTCATTCCGTGTTCTTCGATATCAATATAGGACCCCATAAAGTATATATATTCTGGGTCCTCATGAATAGCGATGACGGTTTTCCCAAGCTCCCAGAAGAGCTAGAGACTTCGTTCTTGGACCGTTGAATTGGAAATGAACTTAAATAGAGTGGTATTGAAATTCAGAAAGATGCGAAGTACGGTTCCAGAGTTGAGAAGCTTACACCTATTTCTCGACGCAAAATTTATACCAAAAATCAATTATTTTTTTTAATGTTTGTAAATTAAATCTATTTCGTGCTTTGAGAAGCCTCAATGGTCTATTAAAAACTAAAAAAATAAAAAAAAATTTTCCAGGGATGGGAAATTAAATTTTTTTTCGGCCCATTCCGTATTTTGTAGTACATGTAGCAACTAAAATTGTTAAACATTTTAAGTTTTTCTTTAACAAAGCCTCTTTATACGTCATGAAGATTTGCATTGGCAAAAAAAAAAAATTTAATTCAAATTTTGCTTCCAGGGGTGGAAAATTGAATTTTTTTAATCGTGAAAGTAGTCAAACAGGCAACTAATGTTGCTTTTTTTCTTTTTACTAACTAAAACTGTTTTATAATTTAGGAAGAACAAAATTGGTATCAAAAATTAAAAAAAAATCAACATTTCGAATCCAGGGTTGGGCAAGTACAATATTTTATGGTTCATGAAGGTGCCCAAACTGGTTAAAAATTGTAAATATGTCTTAAATAAAACTACTTTATACCTCATAAAGAGTTGCATTGGTACAAAAAAAATTAAAATTGTACTTGCAGGGATGGGAATGTAAAAGATTTTTTTTGCACATTCAGTATTTTGTAGTACATGTAGTAACTACAATTGTTAAAAATTTTAAGTTTTTCTTAAATAAAACCTCTTTATACATCATGAAGATTTGCATTGGTCAAAAAAATATTTAAAGATTAAAATTTCGCTTACAAGGTTGGGAAATCGAAATTTTTGTTATACATAAAAGTAACCAAATAGGCAATTAAAGTAGTTTTTTTTGCAAAATATTCAAAATCGGTATAACAAATTTCAAAAAAAAATCAAAATTTCGAATCCAGGGTTGGACAAGTACAATATATTAGAGTTCATGAAGGTGCCCAAAATGGTTCAAAATTGTAAATTTTTCTTAAATAACACTACTTTATACCTCACAAAGACTAGCTTTGGTACAAAAAATTTAAATTTCGCTTCCAGGGCTGGGAAATTGAAATATTTTTATACATAAAAGTAACCAAAAAGACAACTAACGTCGGTTTTTTACTAATTAAAACAATTTTTTAGTTCAGGAAAAACAAAATTGGTATCAAAAATTCAAAAAAATAAAAATTTTGATTCCAGAGTTGGATAACTGCAATATTTTGTAGTACATGAAAGTGACCAAAATGGTTACAAATTTTAAGGTTTTCTTAAATAAAACTATTTCATGGCTCATTAAGAGTTGCAAAACATTAAAATTTCGTTTCCAGGGTTGGGAAATTTAAATATATTTTATTCATAAAAGTAACCCAAAAGGCAATAAACGTTGTTGTTTTTGCTAAATATTTTATAATTCAGTAAGAACAAAATTGGTATTAAAATCTTAAAAAATCAAAATTTCGACTCTAGGATTGGACAAATGAAATATTTTGTGGTATCTACAAGGAAGTGACTAAAAAAGTTTAAAGATTTGAATTTTTTGTCAAGTAAAATTATGTACCATCTCACTACAAATTGCATTGATAAAAAATTAAAAATTCGCTTCCAGAGTTGGAAAATCGAAATAATTTTAATGCATAAAAGTACCCACATAAATTCCAAATTTTATTGTTTTAGTGAATTAAACCTATTTTATACTTCAGGGGCCAAATTACCGCATTCGATATCGATCAAAATTTCTATACAATTTAAATACAAATTTCTATCGATATCGAATGCCGTAATTTGCCCCCAGGAAAAATTAAGTTGGTATTAAAAGTTTTAAAATTAAAAATTCGGTTCCAGGGTTGGAAAATCGAAATTTTTCGGAACATAAAAGTAACCATATAATTTGCCAATATATTTCAGTACATAAAAGTAGCCATATAAGTTCCTAATTTTGGTTTTTTGTGAATGAAATCTCTTTTATACTTCGGAAAGAGTTAAATTGGTATTAAAAACCAAAAAAATTAAAAATCCAATTTCAGGGTTGGAATATCGACATATTTTAATTCATAAAAGTAACCATATAATTTGCTATTTTTGATTTTTATGATGAATTATACCTACTTTATATATCAGGAAGAAATAAATTGGTATTAAAAATTTAGAGGTATTAAAAATAAGAAAAGCAAAACATTTAGCTTCCTAGACGAAAAATTTAAACGTTGTCTTAAATATAAAAGTAACCGATAACATCATTTTGATTTCTTAATTAAACCTACTTTCTGTTTTGCCAATAAAGAAAGAAAGAAGAATTACATCTGTGAAGGGTATTTAAGATTCGGCATAGCCGAATATAGCACTTTTACTTTTTACTTGTTTTTATTTTGTTGTTGTTCTTCATTGTATAAAAGCAAGTGGAAAGCAACAAACAGGATGAATTCGAAAACATCAAAATACTTTGCAGTGGTGCCAAGTTACATTGGTTACAAAAACAAAACATATGAGACTTTGCATCACTGCAATGCATATTGATGTTTTGGAATTCACCCACATTGTATGTATTTGTATGTTTACAATAAAAAATATTGAATAAAAATTTGTTTTTCATTCAATGTATTGGTGGTTACTCTTCCATAAGGAACTTTTGGGCACCCTTGCTGTAGACATAATATACTCACTAAAAAACAAACATTTTTTAAATTTACGAACATGTCAACAAATCTGATATCGTCATATCTATCAAATCGCACTCAATCGGTATTCGCGAATGATATTTGGTCAGACAGTTTGTCTGTTAATAGAGGTGTGCCTCAGGGTTCAACTTTAGTCCTACTTTTATTTTCCATGTATGGAAATGATCTGCCAAAGCAACTTTCGAAATGCAAAATCCATTTATATGCAGATGATGTACAACTTACATTAAGTAGCCCAGTAGAAGGTATATTTCATCTAAACAGCGATTTAAAAAAATTAACCTGTGGGCTAGTGCTAATGGGCTTTGCTTAAACCAGGCCAAATCCAAATGCATCATAATTTGTAAAAAAAGACGGTCCCCATCATTAACGATGACATTCTTTTAAATGGCGAGAAAATCGGAATTGTGAACTCGGCGAAAAATGGACTACTTATCACATAAATTCTCTGGTTAGTCAAACTTATATTAAGTTAATGGCTCTCTGGTCTTGACAGTATTTCATTCCATTAAAATAAGGATCTTACTTGCCAAAACTTACCTGATTCCATCCCTACTATATACGTGTGAAATATTTTCAAGTTGTGACTCAGTCAGCAAAAGAAAGTTAAACGTCTTATATAACAACATTGTAAGATACGTGTATAAATTGAGATGGTATGATCATGTGTCCACTGTCTCCAATAATCTTTACGGAGTGTCGCTTGATAACTTTTTTTTTTTTTTTTTTTTTTTTTTTTCTTGGACCAGCACTCAGGGGATGACCCCTACATATGCGATGCATTGTGCCAGAACTAGGAAAGTTGGTTATGGGAAGGAGGATAGAGGGAGTAGTGTTTGTGGACGTTCGATTTGAACCTCCCCAAGTTAAAACTGACAGGAAAGACCTCTGCTGGAAGTTTGTTCCACATACGAACCGTTCGGCCAAAGAACGAATTTTCTCTGTAATGCGTGGTGCGATTCACTGACAACTCAACCACAAAAGGATGTGCCCTATGTGAAGAGCGGGTAGCTCGCAGAAATAAACGGTTATTCGGCACAAGCTCCCTTATTTCACCAGAACACATTCCGTTGTAGTATCGGTAGAACAGTGAAACACACCCCACGTTGCGTCGATGCTCCAGTGAGTCAATAGAGTTGGCTACCCTACTGTCACCGATGAGCTTCTTCGCTCTCTCTTGTACGCGGTCGAGCAACTTCAAAACAGACTTTGAACTTATTAAAAATTCGCACTCTCATTTTTTTGCATAAAATCATTAACACTGAAACCCCCAAATATATATTTCATAAAATTCGTTTTCTTCAATCGTAACGTAGTCGCAATCTCGTAATACCTCGATACCAACGCCCAGTTTCTGAATGGCAGACTAAACCAACAACTTAATAGCAATGCTAATAGTTTTAAAACATTTTTATTTAAATCTTTTACATAACTATTATTATTTTTTTTTTTCTTAATAAAATTCATACTTTTTTATTATTTTGTTAATTTTTTTTATTATAATAATTTTATATAACTTTTTTTCTCATTTTCCATTTTCATTAAGCTATTCATTAGTCATAAAAATTTTTTAACACTATGCGTTCCTGAACTCTAATTATAAGACTCGATATTGTTGAAAAGAAATAAATAAATAAAGCCTCTTACTAAATATGCAAATGACATCCCCGATAACAAGTGTTTAACAGCAGAGAGTCTTAAATATCAGACCGGCAGTTATAAAAAAACTGTTGTAGTAATACAGGAAGCATATAAATTTTTTCAAGCAGCTCTGATTCAGTCAACATCGAGTATAGTTGGCAATTATTTGTTAAGTGCAGCCAGAACACTGATCGTTCACTCTCTTTCGAGAGTTTTACCTCTCACTCGCATTGGTTAATTCCTTCATCTCAGATAATTGTATAGATTTTCGGTTCCTCTGAGGAACGTATCGAGGTTAACTATGTTCCTATTTCTTATTTGAAGGCATAAGTCATGCGCTTATTTGAAGGCAGTCATAGAAACCGCTAAAAGAAGGGATAATAATATCGCTGACAATCGGTTACAAGTGTTTAAAGTGGGCTAGTAACCGTCGGCATCTGTGTACCGATATTTTGTAAATTAATTTAGCTAAGTCTTTATTAAATAAATAAATGTAAAAATTTTTTTTGAATTGTATTTTTAGCAAATGTGTTGTTGATTCTCATTTCCTTGAAATTAATTTACATTTGCACGTACACAAGTATTTAGAAAAATAATCAAATATAATTTTTTGCAGATACCTACGCTGCGTTAGCGAACATATGAAAGAACTTAAGCCTTTTGGTGATGTGCCCGACAAATTATCCGTCCAAATTAAGAGATCTTTTGTGGCCACACGCACGTACGGCCAGGCTTTAGCTACAGCTGGTGATGTTTCTAAGAGATTAATGAATGTAAGTCATGCCGTCCATTGTTTTTAATAATTTTGCTAAAACATACGTGTGCTTCAAAATTTCGTTTCACAGGTACGTTTAAATGCTGATTGCACATCGGCGCTAACCAAAATGCAACACTGCGGTTCTTGTAAGGGCTACACGGAAAAACCTTGTATAAATTACTGCATCAATGTGATCAAGGGTTGTTTGCACTATTATAGTGAATTGGATACGGAGTGGGAGAACTATTCCTCGGCCATGGAAAAAGTAGCTGATCGTCTATTGGGCTCTTTTAATATCGTTATGGTAGTTGAACCCATAAACATTAAAATTTCAGAAGCCATAATGAATTTTCAAGTAAGTGATTGCTACTTAACCGTGATGAAATTATTTTTGTATTATTTTAAACTCTTAAGTAGCGGTTGAAATGTTTATGAGCTTTTCACGCCCACTTAAATAAATTATAAAATTGAGTTTATTTTTTCATAATAAAAAACTGCATGCGCATTAAAAAAAATTGTATTAAGTTTTGGCGAACAAATTAATACAATAATTTATTTATGTGATAGAACACAAAGACTTCCCACTCGTTTAGTGTTTCTTTTTTAAACATCTTTTGTGTGTACGCTGAGCATTTTACCAAAAAGGCTGTTCAATTTTTATTCTTTTTTTATTTAGATTTTGGTGAATCGTTGATAATGTTTTATTTATTTAGTTTGTGGAGCTCTCCCGTTTAGGTTGAAAGCCGTAAGTGATAAAAGCATATCGTGCTCAATCGTCATAAGGTCGGTGAATGTACATATATACAGAAAACATATATTTCAAATTTTGCAATTAAGTTAACTTAAATGGGGAAGACACTTCAAGCCAATAGACCTTATAAGCTTTTGTTACAACCAGAGTGGTCATTATGATCTGCTTGCTTGTACGTAGTTTTTACACACAGAAGTTTACACGATACCTAAGAGGTCAGTGTCTTGTCCCTGAAATAGTACAGGTCCTTAAGGTACCGACTACTTAGTCAGATTTATGAGTATGACCAGAACTGTGGAGAATTGATTTTGACTCCTATTCGTTCAAACACCTGGATAGCACCCACCTCAAAGAATAGCAGAAGTCCAGTCTTAAGTCGCCTAGGGACTTACGGAAGTCACTATTCGGTACAACTACGGGAGAAATTCCTTAATTTTCAAAATCAACGTTTCTTATGCACAAAATATAGTGTATATGATTTTTACAATATTTTTCAAAGTCTTTATTTGCAAATTAGTCCGTGGGCCCAATCATTAAGCACTAATAACAAGTTGTATAGGGTCCGCCAATAACTTTTTTTTTGAAAATGCTATAAAAAAACTACTGAATATATTCTCAAATTTCTTTTTTATTTGAAAGTACAATCCTTCCGGTTAATAATGGAAAATAATTTCATTCAAATGGCTGCATGGCCCGATAACGATCGCCATTGACTGTAACGGCCACTCCTTGCTCATTTTCGAAGAAAAATGGCCCAATTGTGCCTCTGGACCAAAATCCGCACCAAACAGACTCGTTTTGGGTGCGTCGGCTTTTCAATATATGCGTGCGGGTTTTCTGTGCCCCAAATGCGACAATTTTGCTTGGTTACATACCCGCCAAGATCAAAATGAGCTTCATCTGAAAAGATGATTTTTTTTGGCAAAATCGGCATCTTCTGTAAGTCGATCGCAGGCCCACTTAGCGAAGCGAAAACACATTGGATGGTCAACCATATTCGTTCAGCGGAAGGATAAAACTAATTATCTGTCAAATCAGACATGAGCTAAGTATTACCATTCACGAAATAAGTACTAGTTGAAAAAAACGTTAGATTGCGGACCCATATAATGTTAAAGCTTAGGATATAATAATTTTTAAAAATTATGTACTAATTAAACATATGATTTCTTTGTTGTGGGTTAAACCTAACTTTCTTTTTATACCAAATCATCAGTAGACTTCAGTGTAATTCCAAAATAATAAAAACCAATTGAGAATTACACTAGCAAAAGCATAATAGGGTTTGAAATTTTTAGAAAACACAAAAAACCTTTATTCGATATGAATAAAGTCAAACCCAAACTATGTTCGGCCGAACACGAACCGAATCAGAATTTCAAGCTAAGAATTTTTATTCAGGTCGAATCTGCAAGTTTTCAAATTATTTTTTAAACATTTGTATTAAGTTCTTCTACATATATTAAAACATAATAAAATTTAATAAATTCGTAAAAACACTTAAGTATTTGTACGTGTGTTATAAATATATAACAAAATATTATTCTTACCCCAAATCATCAATAATCTTCAACTTTACTTCAAAAATAACAAAACCTCTTCCCTTATCCACAAAATTTCAAAAGTCATTTGAGAATTACCAAAGGAAATCCATAGCAGACCTTGAAATTTTTAAAACTACAACAAACAAATTTTATTTGATATACATAGATCTGGTTTATTGTTCTACCTCTATACAATTATGCTATACGGCCCCCAAAAGAGATTGAGACTTCAATCTTATACGGATGCATTAGAAATCAGCAGAATCCAAAATAAGCTTCCAGAGTTGGAAAGCTTGAACATATATTTGTATATAGAACAGACATAGGCACAAACACATCAACATTTTGAGTTTGTGTGTGCGAGAGAAACTTTGCAAACAAACGAGCATTCTCCCCACCCTTAAATAACTTTTTTCAACAAGCGCCCAAACAACCGTCTTGGTTGGAAGCTTGTGATAGACTGAATTATGAATCACAATTTTTGTGATTTGTGAGTAACTACAAATACGTGTGACTCTCAAGAGCGAATTTATATACATGTGAAGCGCGCTCACCCACAATGCCTATGTCTGATATAGAAGTAACTGGGAAAAACCTCTTATTGTTTGATATTTTTTAACTAAACCTATTTTATACTTTAGGAAGGATAACAGTGGTATTGAAAACCAAAAAAAAAAAAAAACTTATTCCAGTGTTGGGCAATTGAAATGAATCTTTTGTACATAAAAGTAAACAAAAAGATTATTAATTTTTTGTTTGTTACTTAAACCCATTTTGTACTTAAGAAAGACTTAAATTGGTCTTAAAAATAAAAAAGACGATTCCAGGGTTGGGAAATTGAAACTTGTTTTAACATAAGAGTAACAAACTGAAACAAAATGTTTTCTTTTTGTTTTAAAATTAAAAATTTTGGGGACGTTTTCGAAAAAATTTCATTTGAGAAAAGCTGGAAATTTAAAGTTTTTTGGAATGGTGAAGTAACTAAAGTCTTGTCCCTGGTAATTAGACATATTTTATATATTAAAAAGAAATAAATCAGTATTGAAAAGCAGAAAGACCGAAAAGGCAAATCCAGGGTTGGAATGAATGCCTGTATATACTTTATATTTACATCGGTGACTTGTTACTTATTTAGTATTCATATTGAGTTCCTATTATTTTCATATAATAATAAAATTCCGTGTTCGGTTAACATCGGTACCGTTCGTTGGGATTCCAGAAATGATAACCGTGGGTATTAACATTTAATTAATTTACTTTTTGTTATTAAAAAATTAAAACAAAATTATCTTATTTGTTTTTAAATTATAACAAAACAAAATTTTAAATTATTGGATTATTCGAATAAAAAAACAACAAAAACTTTTATTTCTATAATGTTAAAAAAACTAATATAGTGACAAATTTAGCAGGTACCTACAAAATTTTAATAACAAATTTACCTTCGGCTGCCCTGTTTACATACGTGTTTGTGCGTTTGTGTATAAATATTTGTTTATTAAAAAAAGACGAAAAGAATAAACAAAAATTTTTGCTTGCGAAATTAATTCTTATAGTTTCTTCCATAGTGTGCCGAATTTCAAATACTTTTTATTGCTAAAAATAAACACTTATTCACTTATAAACAAAAATTTGTTTGCTTTATTTTTATCAAAAATACCTGTTTAAGTTTTAAATAACAAAGAAGATGGTATGAATATTCATTGATTTAAAACATTCAAAAAATTTCTTAATTTAATTAGAGAGACCTTTAAAAACTGTAACGGCTGATTAACAAACCATTTTGATAAAACGTAAAAGAAACTGAGAAAGCTTTATTTACTAACAAGATGTTAAAGCATATAAATGATGGTCAACGCGGTTGATATTATGCAAATAAACTGACAATTATTATTTACCGTGATTGGGTTCAGGGAAAGAGAAATAAACATTATATATATATATATATATATATATATATATATATATATATATATGTATATATATATATATGTATATATATATATATATATATATATATATATATATATATATATATATACATATATATGTATGTATATATATATATATATATATATATATATATATAAATTTTTCGATCTTTTTATTACATTTTGTTCTGACAGATTTGTTGTAAATTTTAGCAATTAATTAATTTAAATTTGTTCCCCGAAAAAGTTACACGAAAGTGTGCAACAAAAATATATTTTATAAAAAACTGAATTCAGGTTTTAATAATTTATAATGGTTATGGTTTCATGATAGATTTGAACTAAAATTTCCTAAAACTACAAAAATATGGGCAAATCATTTTATTCTGAAGACGATTCAAAAAAATATTTATTTGTAGAATTTAATTGTGGAACCTAAGTATAAATTTATGTTATAATTCTTTATTTTTTGTGATTTTCAGGTTATTTACCTATTTGTCTGTACTCTTTACACATTTTTTTTAATGTTCAATTGTTTTTGTTTATACATATTTAAATTAATGAATAAATTTCCTACACAAAAAAAATTAGCACCTCATGAAGAAAAAGTGCTTCTGTTAAGTAAACAAAGCACTCGCTCACTGTGTGCGCTCTAAATTTGACGAGTCTTTTTTCATACCGAAAAAATAATGTAATAAATTTTAATTGCTTTTTATCCTTGAGCGGTTTGTATAAATCTCGTAGAACTGCTTTGAAATAAGAAATATTTCGATTGATTGATTGATAAGTAAAAATAATATAACATTTTTGAACTAAAATCAAATTAAATTGAGATTTAATTTGGTTCTCCCTTAAAAAATTTTCATTCTAACGCGAAACAAATTATTCAGAGCCAAATTTTTTTAACAAAAGGTGTAGATTTGTAGAATTGTACTCGCAAATAAAATTATAGGAAAAATCGTAATAAACATACCAAACAATCGTGTTAGCTTGTATCTATTGTAAATTTTGATTCACTGCCACTAAAAAGATGCCAAAAAATTATTGCATTATTATACCCTTCACAAAAAAGTGAAAGGGTATAAAAGGGTTTGTCATTCCGTGTGTAATTTCTTCGATATCAATATGGGACCCCATAAAGTATAAATATTCTGAATCCTTATGAATAGCGATGACGATTGAGCAATGCCCGTCTGTCTGTACGGTTTTCCCAAGCCCCCAGAAGAGCTGGAGACTTCGATATTGGACCGTTTGATTGGAAATGAACTTAAATAGAATGGTATTGAAATTCAGAAAAATCCGAACTACGGTTCCAGAGCTTACACCTATTTCTCGACGCAAAATTAATACCTAAAATCAATTATTTTTTTGGTTGTTTGTAAATTAAACCTATTTCAGCTTTGGGAATCCTCAATGGTCTATTAAAAACTAAAAAAATAAAATTTTTTCTAGGGATGGGAATGTAAAAGTTTTTTTTGGGCCATTAAGTATTTTGTAGTACATGTAATAACTAAAATGGTTAAACATTTTAAGTTTTTCCTAAATAAAAGCGCTTGAAGCATTGGTAAAAAAATTTTAAATTAAAATTTTGCTTCCAGGGGTGGGAATTGAAATTTGTTTATATGTAAAAGTAACCAAAAGGCAACTAACGTTTTTTTTGCTAACTAAAACTATTTTATAATTTAGGATGAACAGAGTTGGTATCAAAAATTAAAATTTCAAATCCAGGGTTGGACAAGTGCAATATTTTGTAGTACATGAAAGTGACTAAAATGGTTAAAAATTTTAAATTTTTCTTAAGTAAAACTACTTTATACCTCATGAAGAGTTGCACTGATTAAAAAAATAACAAATAAATTAAAATTTCGCTTCCAGGGTTGGGAAAATGAAAGTTTTTTTGGTACATGCAATATTTTGTAGTACATGTATGTAATAACCAAAATGGTTAAAAATTTTGATTTTTTCTTAAACAAAACCAATTTATACCTCATGAAGATTTGCATTGATAAAAAAATCTTTAAATTAAATTTTTGCTTTTTATACATAAAAGTAACCAAAAAGGCAACTGACGCTGTTTTTTTTTTGCTAACTAAAACTATTTTATAATTTAAGAAGAACAAAATTATTATTAAAAAAATCAAAATTTCAAATCCAGGGTTGGTCAAGTGCAATACATATTTTATAGTAAATGAAAGTGAACGAAATGGTTAAAAATTTTTAATAAAAGTGACCAAAATGGTTAAAAATTTTAAATTTTTCTTAAGTAAAAATACTTTGTACCTCATGAAGATTTGCATTGATAAAAAAAAACAATTAAAATTTCGCTTCCACAGTTGAGAAAATTAAATTTTTTTTGGTGCATGCAATATTTTGTAGTACATGTAATAACCAAAATGGTTGCAAATTGAAAATTTTTCTTAAATAAAATGACTACCTAATGAAAACTAGCATTGTTAAAAAAGCAACATTTAAATTTCGCTTCCAGGGATGGGAAATTAAAATTTTTTTATACATAAAAGTAACCAAAAAGGCAACTAACGTTGGGTTTTTACTAATTAAAACTATTTTTTAATTCAGGAAAAACCAAATTGGTATCAAAAATTTAAAAAATATCAAAATTTCGATTCCAGACTTGGATAACTGCAACATTTTGTAGTACTTCATGTACTACCAAAATGGTTACGAATTGTAACCAGAAGTTTTTCTTAAATAAAATCACATCATACCTCATTAAGAGCTAAAAAAACAAAAAAATTAAAACTTCGTTTCCAGGGTTGGGAAATTTAATTTTTTTTAACATAAAAGTCACCAAAAAGGCAATTAACGTTGTTGTTTTTGCTAGTTAAAACTATTTTATAATTTAGGAAGACCAAAATTGGTATTATTATGGTACATAAAAGTGACCAAAAAGTTTAAAAATTTTAATTTGTTTGTCAAGTAAAATTATGTTATACGTCACTAAGAATTGCATTGGTAAAAAAAGTAAAAATTCGCTTCCAGTGTTGGAAAATCGAAATTTTTTGGTATACAAAAGTGCCCATATAAATTGCAAATTTTGCGTTTTTAGTGAATTAAACCTATTTTATACTTCAGGAAGAATTAAATTGGCATTAAAAATTCGGTTCCAGAGTTGGAAAATCAAAATTTTTTTGTACATAAAATTAGCCATATAAGTTCCTAATTTTTATGATGAATACATCACTCCCTATTGTATCTACTTAGATTTCTTTTTAACATAAGTAGTACGCTCTTTGATCCTTGCAGCTTTTCCAAATAGTTTGCACATATAATACAGTTTTGCTCTACGAACCTTTCCTACCTATATATACCTACTTTATATATCAGAAAAAAATAAATTGGTATTAAAAATCAAAAAAATTCTAAAAGACTATTCTAAGGTTGGACAATTAGAACTTTTTGGGGTACATGAAACGGATTTTTTCTTTTTGTTTGTAAATTAAACATATTTAATATTTTTGATCGACGTTCAGAGGTATTAGAAATAAGAAGACTCAAACATTTAGCTTCCTAGCCGATAAATTTAAACGTTTTCTTACATATAAAAGTAACTGATAACATAATTTTAAATTATTAATTAAACCTACTTTCTGTTTTAGCAAGAAAGAAAGAATGAAGAATTACATATGTGAAGGGTATTTAAGATTCGGCACAGCCGAATATTGCACTTTTACTTGTTTTTTTGCCTGCTTAGTGGTGCAAACACATTTCCACAGGGCTCACTAAACTTGTGCAAAATTTTAACTTGCGGTGTACTAAAAGCTTAATTTGTCTTACTGAATTTAAAAAAATTAACTGTTAAAAAATTTTCAAATAAATAGATACCATGTACAAAAATTAATAAGATTTTAAAAGCAAATGAATGCAGATGGTGAAAAAATCTTATTGAAGCAGTTGTTGTTATTAAAAAGTTGTTTGCAATTAAGTAAAAATATTTGGGGTATTCACACTGTGTGGTATTTAGTCACATTGTCAGACATCAGACAGACCAGTTTAAAAAAGTTGATGTTGTGCTGCATATAAAAAAGTCATAAAATAATAGCACTCTTTCAGGTTTGTTTTTGTTTTATCATAAAATAGCTCTAGATATCTGAGTCGAACTGCTGAAAATTTTTAGACGGGACGGCGATAGTATATGTTTGCCGCCGTTTCTTATATATGATTCACGACTAAAAAACGGCTAAAAAATTATTCATACATATATGTATGTCTGCGCATTAAATCACATTTTTATAACATAAAAAAATTAAAAGAGAACTAAATCGCAAAAACTAAATATATACAAGTGAAATTTCTTTCTCGTTTTACTTACGTAGCTGGCAGCCACTGAACGTTTTTCCGTATCCCGTCGAAAAAAAAAGTTTATTCAGCTCATATCAAGACAGCAGCTGTTTCAGTTTATACATACAAATTCATTTAGATAATCTTGTGCACCAGAAGACAAATTTCATACTTTTAAATAGAAATGGAGTTTTTAGACGATTCATCTTTAATGGTATTCATTTTCTTCTGCTTTGATAATAGCTAATTACAAATGTGTTGTTATCTTATCGGCTGATCGATATTTGAAATAACATACTAAGTTCACACTAGACATATTTTTCGTGCTATTATGTTATGACTAATGACTTTATGACTACAGTGTGAATCCCCCAATTGTTTAATAACTAGATTTTAAATACATTTGATATTAGAACCTTTAACAATTTTACAAAGGGATGATATTTGTATGGAATTGCACTATGAGACGGGAATGAATGTTTTCCTTAAAAAAAACTGGGCTTAAAGCAAATAATATGATAAATATTTTTAATCCCCTTTAGCCTGTAACTATTTTATACACCTTTTACCGAGGTGCTTCTGTAGTAAAGTTTTTGATATTTGTTGTTTTCAATACTGATTTTTTTCTCTAAAATATAAAATATATTTGACTATGAAGGAAAAATTTGTTTAAGTTGGTTGCTTTTGCGTTAAAAAAAAAGTTTCACCCTGGAATCGTGTTTTTGATTTTGATTGATTTTTATTACCAACTTATAACAAAGTATGGTTTTTAGCTTGTTACTTTTATATACCGAAAAAAGATTAAAATTTTCCAGCTCTGGAACCGTACCAGACTGAAGTCTCTAGCTTTTCTGATATCTTCTGAAAAATTAATTCACATGCAGACAGACGGGCATAGCTTCTAGGATTCGCCTATTCATAAAGACCCATATATATATATATATATATATATATATATATATATATATATATATATATATATATATATATATATATATATATATATATATTAATATCGGGGAAATTACACACGGAATGACAAACCTACAATACCCTTTCAACATATTTTACTGTATAGAAAAGTCGTTGTATTACGGCCAAAAAATAACACCGCAATCATGCTCCACCCACTGTATTCACCAAATTTTGGGACCCTGTGACTTTTCGCTGTGCCTAAAAGTCAAGAGACGTATGAGGGGACGAGATTTACGACGACGGAAAAAATAAAAACCGAATCGCTTTTTTTTTCAAAATCTGACAGTTTTTTTCTCTAGTAGCAACTTGACTATTCTCTATAACAAATTTGTCCTCTTTCGCATTACAGCAAAACCTTAATAATCCAGCTAATTGATGACAGACCCTAATCCGGACTATCAAGTTATGCGGATTACCGAATAATAATTCAATTACATTGTTTTTGTTTCAAAAATTTATTTATTAAGCATTTAAATAAATAATTAAAAATTGTACACAGTATATTTCATTTCCAGAATATACAAAATAAAAAGGGTTTTGAACGGTACTTTCCTACGTTTCCTAAGAAAAAAAGTTTTGTGTTGGACTCGATACTGAGATAAACGTAACACAACAGTTTCCATGCAATCCGCATTATAAAGTTGCAATCAATCCGACTTATAAAGTACAAAACGTTATGAAAATTGCTGTTAACTAAGTCCGGATTTTCAAGGTTTCACTGTATTTTCATTGGTTGCTAATGTGCTGTGGCGTCCAGGATGGACCTCGATTTTTGCATATTGCCCATCTTCTTTAAAAAGCTTTTACAAATAAACATTCTTCTGATTCAGAATACAATAGTCGTATGCCACTGTCAATATTTCAAGTGCATTTGAGCACTTAATTCCATATCTTACACAAAAGTGTATGCAAATTGTTTGATCCCAAAAATCACAAGCAAAGTAAAAATGCTAAATAGATGAGCATATTATGTTCCTCACAAGTATACTAACACTCTAAGAAATGCTAATCGAATATACGAAATTTTAAAATTCACCGTATTTTTTTTAATACACCCAAGTCTCAATTCATAAACAATATGTTATGCTTATAACCTTCTTATTGGACTTTTTGAACTTTCTACACAAAATTTGCCAAACAAACAGCTTATAAACATAAAATACTTTTTATAAATTAAATTTTAGTTTTTGTTGCTTCTACTTACCTTTTCCCAATAGACATACACCCGTACATATAGTTAAAAGCACCATTAGACCTCGTTACTTATATGTGGTTTATTTTAAACCTTTTCATGTTCATACATACAACTGCATACACTTTAGGGTTAAAGTAACGACGCCTTTATTTATTCATTCATCGCGTTAAATTATGAGACACCCACCCATCATATAGTGCTTTTAATTGCATTTATTTTAACGTTTTTTCTATAGTCTTTTCTTTTGAGTTGAGAGATAATATATCTAATTTCCTGTAATTGATATCCAGTCAACAAAGTCGTTGGCATATTCAACCACGATAATATAAAAGGCCAGAAAAATATGTAAATGTGTGCTCAAATTAAGATCACTCACTATTGGATATTTTAAAAACGTGCATTAGAAATTGAGTTATTTGTGAAAAAAGAATTAAGAAGGCGATGCCACCGATATCGATACATCGGCAAAACAGAAGCATTTCCGATATATCGGTCCCATCTCTAGAGTATAAATATTTACTAGATAAAATACTGACACCTTCATTGTACTTTTTTATTGTAAAAAGAATGCTTTAAATATTTGACAATTTCTTTTCAATTTCCTTTTAAAAATACAAAAACATTGATGTTTTTTAAGACCTGGGGGCAAATTACGGCACTCGATATCGATCGAAATTCGTATTTAAAATGTATTGAAATTTCGATCGATATCGAATGCGGTAATTTGGCCCCTGTTTTTTATTCAAGGATTCAACCAGATCGAGAATTTTGCATTTGCTCAGATTTAACTTCACTGAAATAATTAACGAGTGTCGTTTTGAGGAAGTACGAGTACTCAAGCTGAGATGTAAAACTCGCTCGTTACACATTATCCAAATTTTACAAAAATACGAAAAACATGTTTCTTCTACTTAAATGTCCCACATTAGTTGAATACTTTTAATTCTGAAATGACATTCTCGGGTAAAAACTCAACAGCTAAAAAATTTTAAGTAAATGAAATTAAAGACAAGTTAAAGTTCTCTATTCAGCAGTGCGGAATCTTGTACACTCTTCACCGACATAAGTACATCTAGTGAATACAAATACATTTATTCCAATTCTGGTTTGCAATACTAATTTATTATTTACTGAAATATAAAATATGTTTGATCAGCTTAGAGCAAAAGTAGTTGTCTTTGGTTACTTTAACATTCCCAAAAAAAGGTAAAAATTTCCAGCTCTGAAGCTCCCTTTTTGGCTTTTTTGATTTCTGATACCAATGAACTTCTTTCAAAAATATCAACTATTTTTAATTTGAAAACAAAAATAAAAAAAGGTTCTGTCCAATCCTAAAATTGTGTTTTTGTGAAATTCTTCCTGGAATATAAAATAATTTTAATCAGAAAATAACAATAAAAAAATAATAAAAAGTAAAATGGAACCTATTTGCTTACTTTTATATATCAAAAAAAATTTCAGTTGTCCAGCCCTGGAATCATATTTTACCCCTTGTAAGGAGCACAACGTCATCAGCATACGTAACTACCTTGGTGCCACCTGCGTCCAACCTGGAAAGAGTGCTGTTCAGGACAAGGTTCCAAAGGATCAGAGATAGAACTCCCCCCTGCGGAGTGCCCCTTGTTACAGCCTTCCTCTTCGTATTCATGCCCAAACTGGAGATTATGGATCTACTCCCAAGCATGCTCCCTGCCCAATCAACTGGTCCGCACCGATCTCTCTGAGCGCACCAGTTATCGAGGATATGTTCAGATTGTTAAAAGCGCCTTCTATATCTATAAAGGATACCATAACAAACTCCTTTTTGTCAAGGAAATATTCTATAGTGCCGACAACATCATGCAGCGCCGTCTCCACCGACCTACCCCTCTGGTAGGCATGCTGTGGAACACAGAAGTTCTCCGGCGAAAGAAATACCCTGACATACAAATCAACCAGTCGCTCCAGTGTTTTCAACAGAAAAGACGACAGACTGATTGGTCTGTAATCTTTAGCGGTACAGTAGTTAATCCTCTCCGCCTTTGGAATGAAAACCACAGTCACCTCCATCCACTACATGGGAATGTACCCGTAAAGGAGACTTCCTCTAAAGATGGTTAGCATCCATCGTTAAATCGCCTCCATAGCATGCTGCATCAGCGCTGGGAAAATACCATCTGGCTCCGCTGACTTAAAGGGCTCAAAAGATGCCACTGTCCATCTTACCTTGGCTGGCTGTACAATGGAGTCCACCACGTCACTCGATTGGATAGCTGTTTGGACGGGGACAACCGCACCAAGTACGCTTGCCCCGTCCTCGCCATCCGGAAAGTGAGTCTCCATCAGTAGCTCCAGGGTATCCTCGCTGCTTTCAGTAAAAGTCCCTTCAGGCCTCATCAGGGATCCGGGCGTGCCAGGCTCCTTAGAGAGTAGTTTTCTTAGACGGGAAGCCTCAGATGTGCCCTCCAAGTCACCACAGAAACGCCTCCATGATTCCCTCTTTGCCTTCCTGGTTTCGTTCTTGAAGACATTGAAACTCCTACGATAATTATACCAGTCTATGGGATTCCGATCGCGCTTCGCCTTATTAAAAAGTCTCGGGCAGACTGTCCTGAGCGGCTTGAGTCCTGGATTCCACCACTTCTGATGGACCCTCGTCGACGGTTGCCGCTCCCGACAAGATGCATGATAGGCGTCCCTCAGTGTCCTTGACAGAAGGATTGAAGAGTCCTCCAACTCCCGAACGATGCCCACTCGCTCCGCTTCTGGAGGTGGTAGGGCATCCACAAGGTTTCTGAAGCTTCCCCAATCCGTTTGCCTAGGGTTCCTGTAAGGCTTGCCCCCACTCGGAATAAGATCGATCGTAAAGGTAATCCTGTTATGATCAGAGAATGAGCACTCAAGGCTCCACTCAGATATTCTAACGGAGTCTTTATCACTAACCAAAGTTAAATCAATGACCTGTTCCCTGATCCTGTTGAAAAACGTTGGCCTATTGCCCTTATTACAAATCCTAAGATTGGTTAACAAGAGAAATTGTAATAAATCCTCACCTCGTTTATTAATATCCGTACTCCCCCAGAATGTGTGATGCGCGTTTACATCACAGCCCAGTACAAGGTCATGTTCTCGTTGTCCGCACCAGCCAATGAGTGTGCGCACCGCACTCGGAGGAGGATCGTCCATTTCATACGGTAGGTACGCTGACGCCAGGATCACCATCGGGAGATCCTTGCGTTCAAGCGCTGCTACCGTTAGATCACCTGAGCTATAATGAGATAACAGAAACATGTTGATGTTAATATTTTTCCTAATCAGAATACAGCTTCTAATCTTACCTTCCGTGTTAGAAGAGAGAAGAGTAAACAAGCGTGACCGACGCCCTCGAACCTTATTAGCAACTAGCCAAGGCTCCTGGATCAAGGCCACGGATATGCACTCTCTCTCTCCATAAAACGTAACCGCTCGTCCGATGCTGCCTCGGAGTGATGCAAATTAATTTGCACCACTTTTATGCCGCTCGGAGTCGCCATTTTGCGGGTCTTTCTTTGTGGGCAAAATCAGTCTAAGCTGATTTAGCCCATATTTGATCACGCCCTTTTTGGACGCAGGAGATGGAGGGATTCGGAGTCAATTTTGATCCAGAGATCTTTGCCATCCCCCTTTTCCCTGGCACGTCCACGTTTGATCGTCCAGTTCTCAGTACCAAGGTCCTTATTCTGGCGCTTAATAAGTGTAAGTGTAGACTCAGCCTCCAGAATAGGAGGAGGAATCCACACTCGCACCGTCACCTGAAAAGGAACTTGGTCCAAGGGAACGATTTCGATTTTGGCTCCTGGCCAAAGCTCTCCAACTTCTTGTACGCTGTTTATGAGAAAGCTGAGAGCCTTCTCATTACCGCATCCAATTATCTTGACGCCCTTAGACCACTTTGCCCCATCAAATGCAGTGAATGAGTCATCGTCCTAGTGGCGAGCTCGTCCACTAGTCTGCGCAGGATCCGTTCCTCCAGAAGTAGCCATTGATCATTTGTCATCTTGCCCCCAGGCTGACTGCGATCAATAATGGCTTCTTGTAACTCAGGTACTGATGTCAAGCTGGTTGATGGTTTCAACCGCTTGCCCACAGGCATCTGCGTTTCACCAGACCTTTGCCGTTTGCCACTAGAACCACCTGCAGGATCCCCTTTGCCAGCCGCGGCCCTCGTTTAGAGGAGTTCGAGACTTACCTTGAGGACTCCTTGCTGGCGGTTTTCGCTTTACCGCGTAGGTCGTCACCTCTCCTTGACTTGGATGACACCTCTTTAGATGTAGAAGGGCCATCATCCAATTTCTCCGAGCCGGTGATCGTGTTCGGTCCAGGTTTAGTTGAGGGCCCGGCTGATGCCGAGATCGCTATCCTATCCTAGTCTCTGGCCACGTTCGTCACCGTCGCTGGCCTTGCGCCTACAACAGCAGTATTCAGAAACTGCTCATACTTCCGAACGTGGTAGGCATGTTTGCGCCGCAAAGCCTTCTCTCGGATTGTCAAGGAAGTTGGATCGCGAGGTTCCAACGACCTTAAAAACCGGAGACAACGGTTGTAGCCCGCCAGCTTTTTGCGTTCGTCCGGTCTTTTTTCCACCCCTTTCATTATCTGTGCCTCTGATACCTTCCTGGTATCAGAGGAGACCATGGCGTTGTCATCCTCGTCCGTCTCGTAAATATTAAGTCCGCCCAGCTCTAGAAAGTTGTCCGAGTCATCGTCACTAACTGTCACGTCTTGTCTTCTCAGGCACCTATCCCCTTCAAAATCTGCCCCCCCTTGGCCCTTAGCCCTGTCCACCCCACCCTCTATAGGGCCCTGAAAAACCCCCCTTGGGCCTGTTGCCCGTTCTCCCTTGTAACCCCGTCCGATTTTGTTGTTTCCTTTAAAAATTCGCTAATTGTTCCCACGGGTGTAGGGGAGAATATGCCCACCACGTCATAGCCCCCAGTGGCTAGGTAAGGGCTTAAATTACTTGCTGAGGCGCCCATGTATCAGCAAGGCTCCGTAAGAATACAGTCGGTTACCCCTGACTGCAAACCAAGCGACAGGCACGGGTCGCATAACACCTCGGCTTAGGGTGATAACTATTTGCCATCAGAGAACTTCACTTGTTGATTAAAAAACCGTTCAACAATAACAAAGGCACAAAAAACTTGTCTTTTATTTGCAAATGATCAAACTTGCCCGCACACTCTCTTTTGTTGTTGATTTTAAATCAACCGAACATATGCCTCTTTGCTGGTTCTGATGCTAAACACATCGGCTTACTCACAACAATAATCTTTTTTAAGCTAGGAATAAAAACATTAATCAAACTTGCTCAATCTTTTATATGCGTTGTTCATTATAAGGCAATCGAACCACATGCAAGTTGAACACTTGCTTATTTTCATCATAGGTCGAATCAAACTTGTCAACTTGTGTACTTGTCTATTCCGCTCAACGCTCAAAAATTTGATCAACATTAAAGTACAAAAAGCAAGAAATCATTGTGTATGAATTTGTTCATTCCTATCAACAAAGGCACGCTTGTTTTTTTATTTTAATTTACAGTGGTTTATGATGTCCATTCGCGTTGTTTATGACAAAATAGGAAATTTTTTTAAGAAAATATTATTTTTATTTGCAGTTCGATATTGCAAATAATATTTATTATTATTTTTGTTTATTTTTATTTGTTCTCCTTTACAGTGGTGTTTTTTGTGTTATTTAATTTGTATTTCTTATTAAGCTAAAATTGAGAAGCACAAATTTTCTGCAGCATAAGTAGCCCTCCAGTACTTATTCGTTTTCCATAATTATTTCACTTAATATGGACCGTATTATATTTTTTCCCTTACGCCGAGGCGACAAGGTGTAAACTTTCTTGGAAATTTGAGTTAAAAAATTTTTTTTCCCTTTTGTCATATTTGCATGTGTATTTCGGCGTATGTAATTCAACTAAATTTGTTCTCTTAATCGGACACATGTTTAACAATAAAAACAAACAAATGATCAAACTTGTGCACACATTCTCATTTGTTTCAATTTTGTAAAGAAAAAAGTCCCATAAACCACCGTGCATTTGCCCATGTGTATTCCCTTTAACTTTGTTTTTGATGAACAAATTCAAATAAATACTAAACCTGTACCTCCACTCATGTATCAGTGTTGAATTGGTTATGTTGTTTGCATTGTTCGTATATCATATTTCTCAAGTCACACAGACGGTCGGTTCAAACATGTTGTGTGAATTAATGAGAATAAGAGCGTTTGGACACGATGAATTTACTGCAAGCCCTTCTCTTGCCTGTGCGATCTTGCTCATAAAATGCTTTTGTTAATTTTACTCATAATCAGAATTTGATGTATACATCAGAATGAAATGATTTTTAATCATCATTGAATTTTTCTTTAATCTTTACAATGAACAAAAATTTGCGTGCTGAACAAAATCAAGAAAAATCGTGATTTTGAAGTACTCTGTTTGCCATGCAAGCCTTTAAAGCCATTGCCACCAATAACAGGCAAAACCTTGAAGAAGGTCATCCTACTCAAGGTTCTGTCTGAATCAGAGACACTTGCCACAGCCTGCACTGAGCCACCACATCGCGCCAAGATTGTTACCCACGTGATGGAAAATTTCAGTCCAACTATTAATTAATATTAAAACAAGTAAGAACGTTAGTATTCCCAAATATTTTGAAATTAAAATTTGTATGGGGTTTGGCTTAACTAAACGAAAAAAAAACTTATTTTAATACGGTTGTTTTCAATCAGTTGGGAATAGCATGGATGAGACACCTTTCCATCAGTAGTTATTTTTGCTGTTAATATTTTATATCAGCACGCATAAAAACGTAGATAAATTAAACATTTGTAACCTACTGTGTTTAAGGAATACGATTTGTTGTTTATATATACACTATTTTTGCATATAATATCACGTCAATGCCCACTAAAGGCTGCGGAGTCCAAAAATGGATTTTTCTGATTTTGTGAACGATGTGAACTTTCTTTGAGATAAAAATTTATAATTTGCTTATCAAAATTACAAAAAAAAACTTTCAAAATTATGCGGTTTTTAGAGGTTGCTTTAGTTCTTCTTAGGGGAACTTTTTTTCCTCTCGCCCGATTCAGCCCATTTCAAGGGTCTGGCTCTTTTCGTTTAAAATGTATCGTGACGCGCGGACGGGCTTGGCTAGACCGTCTTAAATTTCATCACTGATCAATAATATTTATATACTTTTTGGGATCTCAGAAGAATATTTTGCTGCGTAACGCGCGGAATGGCAAAATAAATTGTCCCCCCAATTTTTTTTTGAAATTTATTGCAACACAAAAATTATTGCTTTTAAATTAACGTTGTTGGGTTTTTTATATACACATAAATTTATCAAAGAACACATAATAAGTCATTTAAAATAATCTAATATTTTCCTTTTAATTTTAGGATTCTGGGCACGATATCACTAACCGAGTTTTCCAGGGTTGTGGTCGGCCTTCTTTAGGTCGCTCAAGACGCAATATTAATCCTAAAATCGTAGCAGGAATCCAACAAAAACAAGAATCTAAAACTCTCAAAAAACGTAATGCCAATACCGATATCTTAAACATTGAACAACTTGAAACTGATATTTTAGATATAGATGCTGCTTTGGACGATGCTATAGTACTGCGTGAGAGACGAGCTGCAGATCCGGGTGCACGTGACAGTAGTGAAAGTGGTAACAAAGGTGGCAATGGCGGCGGTGGCGGCAATAACAACAAACGTAACAATAAACGTAAACAACAAAATCGCAAAATCGACGAGAATGATTATAACGGTCGTGATCCGGCTCTAGACAAACTAGTCAAGGACATTAAACAAAGAGTTAAAGAATATAAAAAGTTCTGGTCAAATTTGCCACATCAAATATGCAGCAATGATGATATTTCAACGTCAACAGACGCTGATGGCATGTGCTGGAACGGTCATACTATTGACAGGTAAACCTATTGCAATTTTTAATTGAATTGAATTGGAGACACTGAATGGTTTAATTTTTAGATACATGCATTCAGTGACTACAGAACATGGTTCGAATCCAGAATTTCCTGGGAATCCAGCAACAACCAAACAAACTAGCCAAGTTGCAACACAAATTCATTATTTGAAAAATGCTGTTACCCATCTGCGCAATGCCTACAATGGCCAAGATGTCAATTGGAGTGATCAAGGTAAGTTTGCAGAGAAAATGTATTGTTATACTCCAGATAACCGCTTACAGGAAGGCAAAAAGGAAGTAACGGAATAAGTTTAAAATTATTCCGTTACTTCCTTTCTGCCTTCCTTCTTGTCCCTATTCCTTGCTGGGTTTCTGAGTGATTCTCATCCCATTGTGCTTCCAATGTATTGGGTATTGGGCACTAGCTATAAAGTATTCATAATTTTGGTGGATATTCAACACAGCAAATTTTTTGCTCAATTTTTGTAAATACTGAATGAGAGGAAACTTCAAAAGCAACTCTACAAATTGTGTCGATTGTTTTTTAGCTGCATGAGGACGTAAAATGATAATGCAGGACATATTGTTGGAATTAATTGGTTTCTCAAAACTATCTTAATTTTTCTCAAGTCTAGAATCGCCTTATAGTTTTGGACATAGTGAGAAAGCTTCAGCAGCAAAAAGACACATTCCAAAATAATTTTGTTTTTATTAAAGAAGTCGTCAAAAATCTGAAATTGATAAATGTTATACTTTTATTGTTGACAAGAGTAGCAACCATCATAGCAAAATATTGCACTTTCACTATTACTATTCTATAGACCTTTGACATGTACCAGTCATTAAAAATTAACTAGTGATCTCAGAACTATAGTTTGGGTGGTTCTTATGCGACCATAAGAATAAATACTGTTTTGTTCAGGCAGGAGTTTCTTCTTGTTTATAATATAGCGATCCGGACTCTAACACAGATGAAGAGGAGGAATGATGAGGATATTCTTTTTGATCGTATGCCAAATGGTGTACCAGGTAAAGTCGACGTATTTTTCGGCAGTGATAGCAGAGATGACATTCGACTTGAGTAGTTGCGACAGACAATGATGTTTTCAAAATCAAGGAAAATAGCCAATAACTACACAAAGAGACCTTGTGATATTTAAATCATCATACCGATTTTTTTCGAATTGATGAAAAAGTATTTAATTTATTCGTTGAGCAAACTTGCATTTGTGCGTCACAAGCTGACGAGCACAACTTCTCCTTCAACGCAGAAGACTTGAATGTATATATCGGTATTTTTGTGTACAGTGGATATCGTGAAATGCCTAGAGAGGAGATGTATTGGGCGTCTTGCGAAGACACACACGCCCCGATTGTTTCCCAAAATAAAACGTTTTATTCGTTTGGCTGATAACACTAACTTAGACGCTACTGACAAAATGGCCCAAGTGAGAGAGATTCTTAAAACTTCTCTTAAAAAATGTTTGCCGGTATGCCGGGTATGATGTCATTTGATGAATCCATGTTGCGATACTCTTCAAAACAATTCATCAGAAGTAAACCAGTGATATTTGGTTTAAAAAATTGGATGCTATCGAGCAGCACAGGTTATTTATACCAGTTCGATACCCACTGTGGGGCCAACAGCGTATGTGCAGAAAGATAAAAAATTGCTAGATTTTTAAACAACGTTCCTAACCCTTCGGATCATGTGTTTTTTTACAATTGTTTTACGTCGTATGATTTTCTTGTTGAATTGAAAAATCTTGTTGATTTTTAGCTACAAAAAATTGTCCACTAGAATCAAATGCGATTTTCAAAAAGAAAACGAGAGGATATTTCGATTGCAAATTTACAAGACCAATAACAATCCATTCAACATTTGTTAAATGGAACGACTATAGTGCAGTAACCGTGGAGTCGAATTTTGAATGTCTTGAGCCAATGCATATGATAAACAGATGATGTAAAACTGAAAAAGCTAAAATTAGTGTACGCCAACCGAGTTTGATCGCAGAATGTAATGCTGGAATAGGTAGCGTTGATCGCCACGATCAAGCTCACCATAACTATGGAATAAAATTTCGAGGATAGAAATGATGGTGGTCTCTTTTTTCCGCAATGGAAATTGTTTAAAACTGCAAACAGATCTCAAATGGACTTGGTTGAGTTTCATCGCAATATTGCTCAATTTTATTTGCGAAACTGTACCCTGAAAGCGAATATTTCCAAACGGTCGCTGATTCTTGTCGTTGGAAATAGTGGTGGAAACCACTTTCTTAAAAGGATAAAAAAATCATTTACGATGTCGTGGGTGTCATTACAGAATAAGATAGTTATGTGATGTAATCGCATTGATGTTGCTCCATGTGTTGAAAAAGTATGCCTTAAAAATGTTCATACCTTAACCCGAAAACGTTATATTTTAAGTTTGAAGAAAATGGAACGATTGGTTTTTGAAATCTGGAGTGGTAAGTTTACTTACCACTGGGCGGATATGTTAAGTGTTTAGGAATAATACACAATTTGGTTAGCAATAAAATTAATTGTTCATAAAAAAATGTTTATTGAAAAGTAGAATATTGATAAAAAATTTGCAAAAGAAACATGAGTGGTGTTAACTGAACTACGTAATGTGTTGACTACGATACCAAAGGTCGTGAGTTCGATTCGGAACTTAGCCATTTCATGACTACGTAATCGAATTTTCCTGATATGAATTAGCGCTTCATTGAGTTCTTTTCGGATTGTTTGAAGAATGAAAGAGGCATATAAATAAGTCACTGAGAATTACAGCCAGCCATTGACACAATTATGTACTAATTAGAGCCCTACTTTCTTGCTATTAGAGCCAGTTTACCCAAGAATTGATATAAATGTTCTACCTCACTTTTATAGTTTCGGCACAGTGCATTCCATAAATAGAGACCATCTGCTAAGTACCGATCTCAAAAAACATTGCCCTGGGATAAACTATAATATTATACTGTTATATGTGGTTTTAATCTTGTTACAAATGCTTTGAAAAATCTTTGTGATCTAAATGCATACTGCATTCTTGGCATTCATGAGTTGTATGAGTATTGTGAACCTCTCAGCGTGTTGGATTTCAAGAATGAGATTTCTAACTTTTAACAAGCTTAGAATAGTACAAGCACGTAATGCAATAGATCTGAAGATCTTCGCTTGATATATTCATATTCACTTGATAATATTTATTACATAAGGCTACTAATAGTGTCACTTTGGAGAACTTATCTGTTGTAATTATGTTGTTATTGTCAGAGAAATAAATGTAATGTTTTATCATTTCAGGACGATTTTTTGAAAAAGCGGTAGAAGTATAAATGTCTAGTATAGTTTGATATTCTTGTACTTTAGTATAGCCTGTAAAGAACAAATATAAAAATCATGCGGTTTAAAAACGAACAACTTTGTAATAAAATTTTTCGATTGGGGATTTTCCGTTTAGTTTTTTTACAATATAAAGAATGCGATCTTGCTCAATATAAGTACACTGGAGTTCTATCAAACGATAATGGTTTTTGCCCATTCAGATATTTTTATTACCGTTTTTGGCAAAGTTTCTTTAGTAGTACCCTGCTCTCTTATAGCACTTCCATGTTCGTCTCCCGATCCATGCTTAATAAAGTTGATCTTGGCGGCAATGTGTTCTTCATCGGGAGCATCGTCTGAATCAGTTGGAATGTATAAAACATCGGAAATAGTTTGCTTTTGTTAGTGATTTGATGATACGACCATATTTCCTAATTTTACTGGTAAGTAAAATTACCACAAGGATATATGATAGTATTTTGAGTGTTTAGGCATTCTAAATTAAATTATTTTTATACGTACTAAAAGCGATAAGAATTGTTCCTTATAAACAATTTTTATATTTAAATTAAAATATGCCTATTTATGGGGACTTGAGAATACGTTTGGCAATAGCATAAAAAATGAAAAATATTATACATATGTATATCCTTCAAATTGTTTTCGTAAAAGATACTAAACTAAAGCGCAATTATTAGACATATTATTAGACATAGAGCTGTCTAAAACACTGGTAAGTAAAATTACCGGCTGGGCAATAATGGGTTAAAAAAATATCACATTCATTACGCGACTGTACCCGTCCGAATACAGCCCTAAAAACATACTTCTAAGAATTTATTATTTTTTATACTTTTTAACTTTATTTAAGTATTAAAAATAAATGAATTTCAATATTTTTTATTTTTACTGGTCTTCGCGTTTAAAGGGTTAAGTCACAGAATTTCAACTAAATATTTACTGATCGTTAGCACCTTTTGTTATAATATCAAAAAGGTACAAGGACAGTTATGCTACATTCACACTTAAAAGTGAACCACTCTTGCGAACCTTGGTGTTCAGGCGATTGTTCTTGTCTCAGTTTGATGTTTACATATTTTAGTGCTAATATCAATTTGTTGATGATAGGAAATTTATAGAGGTTCGAAGCAAGATGCATAATGAACCACGATAATTTCAGTCTCAAAATTTTGTACGACGAATCATCTTGTTTCAATCATGGTTGAAACAAGACGGTTCGAACCACGAATGGGAGAGCGAACCTTGAATATTGCTGTCCGTATGAATATATATACTATTATTTTTGTTTGTGACTATCGGTGGTTTTATTCTACAATCGATTAATATTTAAAAATAATCGATATTTTTGAATCACTATCGCTATTAAGTGGTATATTACATCACAATTGGTAAACAGTGCTGCAAAAGATTTTTTTCAACAATAAATTTGTGAATGACTTCGTCGCTTCCATTGATTTCATTTATTTTCCTATTTTATTTATTGAGCTGAGATATAAAGTCTATAAACTTTGATTGAAATCGAATGCAGTGCATTGCCTTCTATTTTGTTTTGTTAAAAAATATTTTATTTTGCAATTTAAGTGCAAATAAATGCAATCTATGAAGCAAACAACTTTGATAATATCACGATAGTATCTTCCACATATCAATAGTTTTTAAAAATTTTAATAGTCTAGAATCGTTTTATATATTTTCAAACTACCGAAATATTTCGGTAGTGACACTGTAAATAGTTTTGCGTCGCTAATTGGACTTATATATATATATATATATATATATATATATATATATGCCTATTACTGCGAATTCGGGATATAAGCCAATCTATCATCATGAGTGATTTTTCTTTTCTTCAGAATTAGCTTCAACAGCAGGCTGGCCAAATTGATTTCCGACTCTCAGAGTGTAACTAACGCTACCAATAAAATCGGACATATTCCGTTAAAATTAATTCGTAAATTTTTAATATTCACAATTCTAATTGCAATGAAAAAAATTATAAAAATTTATTAAACAACTTTATTCTATTTTAGAAGAACCTTATTACGGCAGTGGCTCCGGTTCTGGTGGCGGAGTTGATGACGAAGATGACGACGAAGGCTCCGGTTTGGGTAGTCCCTTTACACCTAGTCACAAACCAGATCATACCGATCGTCCTTCCGTTAATGTCAACAATGTGGACGATGAAGACGAAGATATTGTCGAAGATCGCACTAGTCTGGGTGGTAATGCTGGTGGAGGTACACAAACACACACCACCAGACCTCTTAGTCCACATGAAACTAATGTCTTGGATGAAGAAGATAGTGAACATCATGATCACAGTATCGATGATGAGGAAGATTTGAAACCTAGTGGATCGGCGGGAACAGAGAAAATGTCACTGCGTCGTGCATTATTTATGTATTTAATGCCATTATATATGGCCTGGTTTGGTGGCATTATTGTCGATATTCTGTGATTTGTTATTTAGGTTTTTATTTGTTTTATATTTTTTTATAAAGAAAAATTTTAATTTAACCTTAAAAAACTGACTAGTAAGTGGAAAAGAAATTTGTATAGGAAATATAAAAATTTTATAAAATTGGAATAAAAATGTTAAGCAAAAATTTAAGTGATATAGCGAAAAGAAAAGTTATTGTATACATATTACAAATTCAAAATGTGAACAATATTAGAAATAATTCTCGAAACTTTTCTTTCTGAAAACTAGAAAAAAAATATTTTATTATTATTACGATATAATTTTAAAGTCACTAGTTTAACACAGAAAATAATGAACTTGAAATTTTAGGATTTTCAAAAAAAAAGTTTTTGAAGCAAACTATTCGATATGTACTATATGCTTACAAAAAATTTGATCTAAATAGATTTATCTATTTTTAGACGGTTTACTATTTCTTTTTAATTCTGTATATTTCATTATTATTATTTTTAATATTATAATATACAGAACAAATGTCTTATAAGTATAAAAACACATTAAACAGTCTATATACGTAAAGAGAATATAATAAATCCCCCCGTCCCTCATATTTTATACACTCTCTCCTTAGATTTAAGCCTCAAATTTATACTGACAAAGAAACTAAGTTTAAACTTCGTATAGTATCTAAAGAATAATTAATACTACTTACATATTTATATACTGTTAGTGCATAACAAAACCTTTTATTGTAAATGATAATATATGAAGAAAAAAAATTATTTAGGGGACTCATAGTTCAATTAAAAATATGTCTTTAAATATTTTTTTCCGCAACTTAAAATGTGTATTTATTACATACTTAATTAGGCATATTATACACATATTATGTACTTTTAGAATCGAACACAACGTCCTAATTAGTGTGCAAAGTAGAAATAAATAAGTATCAAAAATTATTTATTCTTTTAATATAAATGTCTAAGGTTTATACCTTCGAAAACTATCGATAGTGGCAACAAAATTTTGGTTGTTCTTAAACAAGTCTTCACATTTTATTATTTTTTTTTTATAAATAATCTTGAGCTCTGTAAATAGAATGATTTTAAGGTGACGGATCTCTAAAATTGATTTTTTGCTTAATAAATATTCACATTTGAATAAATTAAAGAAAAAACTAAATACCTTTGAGCTCTGTAGATTGAGTGATTTTAAGGTTACCGACAGGGCAAGTAAATGCGCGGAGCAGAGCCACTCTTTTGGCTCGTTTTTGCTCTTTTGCGCAAAGAGCATAGCCAATGCGTTATAGGGCTTGCGCTGCGCATTAAAAGAGCAGAGCAAACAAAGGAGCATTATGCTTGGCTCCTTTTTAGCTCTGCTCCTTTTTTTGCGCATTTCACAAAAGAGCAAAAAGCGCATTGCGAATTTAATGTTGCACAACATACATACATATTTTATTTGAAAAAAAAATTCTGTTGCGTTGTAATGACCAGGGTCCAAATTACGGCATTCGATTCGAATCGAAATTTCAATACAATTTATATACAAATTTGGTAATTTGGTCCCAGTACGAAATTTTTAATGGATAACCCATGCAATAAAATGTAGGTGGAAGAAATTTTGTCGAGGTTTAGAATCTGTTAGTTTGAAAATATTTAATTTTTTTAAAACTTTTGAGTTTGTACATACATATGTATGTAGGTATGTACATAAAAATGTAAATATGTATAAACATACAAATATATGGAAATGTGTATATACATACATATACATTTGATAATGCGCATTGCGCAAAGAGCTGCTCTTTTCATAAAGGAGCAATCGCAAAGAGCACACCAAATTGCTCCTTTCCTTAAGCTCCGCTCTTTGTGCATGCGCCAAATTCTAATGCGCAAAGAGCAAAAGAGTGCGTATTTACTTACCCTGGCTACCGATTTCTAATCAAGATTCTTTTTTCATAATAAAACTTAATATGTATGTTCATTAAACTGCTTGTTTTTGTAAATTAAATAAAGTTTCTTTTGAGACTTTATATTGGAAAGAGAAACACATTTTAGTTTTTTGTTGTTGTTCACCATAAATTCCCAAATGAAAATTTCAGTTTTGTCATTTTTGTCGCTAGATGCAAAACCACTCAATTAACAAATCACTCAATATATCATCGAAACATCATCCACCTTAGTCAGTAACTACATATATCTCAAAATCACGTCTAGACAATATCAAAAATATGACATGCGAATAACCTTTACTCGGCAATTAATTACTTTTAACAGTCTCTTATTATTTTTTAGGCCTTGGAGAATAGTCAGAAGCTGTTAGCAGTAATCAGTTGTTGTCCACAAGTACGTGATTGGATCTTATTCATGTTTTACATCTTAATCATGAGCGAAGCAACTTGCTTCGCCATACGACAGTTGAGAACGAACCAAGTAGATTTATATTGAATATACTTGCGAAGCATAGAAAATTCTTATATTCTCTAATTTATATAGTGCATCATACGTTCATCTGAACTATCTGCCGAAACAAAGTATATGCCGAAACCAATATCAAAGAAAACAAAATTATAAATTAAAGTTAATGTTTTAATCTTAATAAAATAAAGCCAAAAGCAACTGATAGCAAAAAAAATTGGCTAAAAATGGTCAATGTGTCAAATAATTTGTTTATTAAAGGCAACTGTCAAATCGAAGCAAGTAGATTCAAAAACATGATTAAGAAACCGAGGCAGGTGATTTAACCCGTAATGGAATCGTAGTATTAAAGTTGTGTGAACTATCGGTAGCACTGTCGAAAATATTTCATCACAAATGCGAAACGTTTTTTTATTTAATTTGCATAAAAAATATTTTTTCTAATTTGTTTCGTTTTGCTTATAAATACTCGTATTATGTACTGGCGTTGTGTTACGGTTTGAAAAATTTTACTCTTAGGAAATGAATCAGGCTGTTTTCAAAATTCATTGAAACAAAATAGTTTGACTGAAATAAATTATATCAAGAATATTCAACGATCGCACTGCAACTTTCACTGGCAAACATCATATATGAAATAGACAATAATTTATTTCTTTAATATGGTATTTAGTACTGAGAGTCAAAAGGGATTGACTTGAATTGTCGAAAGCGAAATTAAAATTGAACTTCGAATCCTTAGCTGGATGATTATGAATGACACAAACAACAAATACATATGTATGTGTTTAATGTATTTGAAATGTATGAGTGTAATTTTTAAATGAACGAGTGTGATAACAAATAATAAATAAAATATTCATTTCCAATTATAATTGAAGAAATTATTACGAAGTAGTTCATATCAAGTTGTTATTGATGCATTTCCGAATATTTTATTAATTACAAATAATAAATTTGCTTACTTTGGGTTGAAACCAAACCAGCTAAATTCGTTATATCGAGCTGGTATTATCGCTTACAAAACTTAATCATGGCGTATTAATTTTATGGGTAGGGTTAATTATATAGCAAACAGAAATCAATTCGAATTGTTGAACTGTCAAAAACTGAGAATGAAAAGTAATTTAAATAACTTTGATCACTATCTATATGCATACAATATGTTTAGAGGCAAGTAATTTACTCGGAAAATAATTTCATAGCACATATTAACAAATTTTCACAAATGCACCCTTATTAATTGACATTGGTTTCTAGATTGACACTTCTCTAGCTTTCCATTCTCTAATATGAAGTATAAAAATGACGATTGGCGTGAAACATCATCAGAAAATGTATTTAGGCACTCTAAGTAAATTTTCTTCATAGTGATTCATATTCCTTCCTTAAAATATTAATTAACTTTAATTATTTAAATATTTTTCCTATGTATTCTTAATAAGGCGGCTTTTTTGACAGAAAGCTCAGGCACTTTTAACCACACAGAAGATTATATTTCTAAATTTTACTTTTATTTAGATACTTTTCGGATACGCATTTAAAAAAAGAAATAACTACCTAGCAAAAGCAATGAAACCCATTTAAGCTGTGGTTTAAATAACAATTTCAAAGTACTTTAGCAAAACAAAAGCAAAAAAACAAATCACGAATGTGCAATTTATTAAAAATATTAATACTAAAAACAAATACATATAAAAAATCTATGCATTTCAAAATAAACAGTCTAAAAGTATACTTTAAAATTCAATTTGAGAACATATTTTGTAAATTATTTACATATACTGGTAGAATAATGTGTGAATATGTGTGAACGTAGCAATTATAAAATTTCGGAGCGAACAAAATAATAAATATCTTCCATTTTCTTATTTTTATTTGAAATATTTGTTAACACTTTAAAAATATGTTTGTAATTTAAACTACTTATTATATAAAATATAACAACTGTCGGGTCCAGTAGGTCGGAAATTTTTCGATTGTACAATTTATATTCCAAGCAAGCACAAAATTATTAAGTTTGTTTTAAATGTAAATTGTACAAAAGAATTTTTGATCCATGTACTGGGCCAGACAGTAAAGCGCCTAATTTAGTTGACTGATTTCCTTTTAACATTCTCTTTTGTCTGTAATTTATTTGTTTCTTCCATTTTTGACTATCTTTGTATTATTTTAATTTCTTATATACATACACATACTCTTATATTTAAGTATTTACTATAACAACAATAAGTAAAAAACGAATCATTTATAGTTTTCCATAACAGATACTAGAATTTAAAAATGATGTTGTACGAGGTATGTGATTATAAACAAAAATTATTTAAAATAAAAGCCGAAGTTTATAATGAATATTTTGCGTATGTATTTTCTTTGAAGTTTATTGTCTTAAATTGAAAAGTACTATTTATTTAAATTTAATCTTAGTAGAACATGATACTAATAAATGATCGTCTAGTGATGACACACATCAATAGGTATAAATATAATTATTCAGGCTTGTTTACATTATTTGATAAATCCAAATTATTCATTTATTTTTTTTATTAAAAAATATGAAAAACGGTTGACCTTAAAGCCATCCCTTCAACTTCCCGCTAATTTTAACCGTTAAAAATGGTATATTAATTTTAAAACTGCTATAACTTTTGAATGGATCATCCGATTCCCATGGTAAATGGCGATTGAAGTAATTCTTCGAAAAAAAGACTCAAGAACAGTAATTGATCACATACATAGATATTTCTGGGTGTTTTCAAAAATTCACTTTTTTCGAACTCTTCGTTCACTATATTTTACGAAGGCTTGGATCGATGTTGACCCTGTTGGTATCGCTCGATGTGGGTTTTGATTGACTAGAGTTGATTAGTTTTTGGAATCGATCGGCAAAGCCAATTAGACGTTATCTAAAAAAAAACAATTTTCAAAAAAACTTTTTCCGATTCCAATTCAGTTTGAAATGCGACTAGTTTGTTTAGATTCGGTCCAGACATTCAAAAGTTATAGGCGGGTCACATCCTTACACACACACATACATACTCTCAGGAATAGTTCGGAGAGCTTCATAGGATCTGGTGAAAACTTGATTTTTCCAAAGATGACGTGTTAATAGAAAACGCTCTAGTAATAAATCTCGTTAGATCCAAAATAGAAAACGTACTTGTTTTGAAAATTCTAGACGTTAGAATATGAAGTGCTGTTAGGCCAACGGGGAGAAATAGTGAAACCATGTATAAATTCCAGTGGTTTACAATGTACGCAATAATCAACATTCTCAATATGAAAATGAATCGGTTATTTTGAAAAGTGTTTGGAAGGAACCTGAAAGTAGGAGTCACATTAACATCAACACCATACAAATAAATTATCTGCCTATTTCTCATTGTCGAATGAATTCTTTCTTTTGTACAAATATATTTATAACAAGAACAAAATTGTATAACTTGTTTTTGTTTCAAAAGTATTTCTACGAAAGAAAGAATTCATTTGGCAATGAGACTGTTGAAAATAGTACAAAAATTCTCGTTTGATACATTGAAAATAAAAACCAATTTGATTTTTCATTTTTGTTTCAATGTACATATAATAATTTTCATCTGGGTATTTAAATTTAAACAACAAAAATTTGTTTTCGTTTTAATATAAGACCCCAGAGGAATACTTTTATTTCATTTAAAAAACATCCCATAAAATAACCGTTTAATGCTAGGAACACAACTGGGACAAACGACGAATTTCGCTTAGTACGACGAATTCGTTGGTAAAAAATCGCTCTATCAATGCGTCGTAGGAAACACAATAATGGCGAATAAATTAAAATAATAAGCAAACAAAATTTTAATATATGTTTTTTAAATCATTGTAATCCTCTGATGCCAGCCAGATTGTTTAGACACTCAATAATTATCCCGGTGTTGTCCATTTTTTTTTCAGAACAAATTCCTTTTTGTAATTATTTTCTGAAAAATATTTTGTCTGTAAATAAATTATTTTTTTCATTTAACAGCTGATGGGGTGACCATATGAAAAAGTGAGAAATAGGAAGAAAAACTATATTATAAAAAGTGTTAAAAATTAATAAAAAGTCGTCCGAATGATACATTTTTGTGAATTAGTGAATGCATTTTTAGTATGTACTGAAAATTTTGTGCTACATGCAACAATACAGTAGTGAACTATGTTTTTCCACAAAAAACCAGTTTGAGTATATGAAACATGGTCACTTTATATTGATTTGTTCGTCGTTCGTTGACGAAACAATTAAGGCTTCATTAGTTTTTACCACAGAATAATATCTTCGATTTCCGATTCAGTGGGAATCTGGGCACGTTTTTATATTGATTTCTTAAGATCACTGACTGCCAGCCACTATTTAGGAGTTTTGCTATCTTCGTTTACTGTTTACAACCAGTTTAATATTTGCTTAAAACCATTTAACACTTATTTGTGTTAATTATTTCACACTTTTTCTCTAAAATTAAATTTTTGTTTGATTTTCAACCACTATTTTTTACTTAAAATTGTAAAACGTGTGTTCAAACATAGTATGTATAGCCATTTCTTCTAACATACGAAAACCAGCAAAATGTTTATCTTTTGTACTCGTCTTGACTTCCCAGTAAGAAAATCTGATACGGGCAAAATTGAACTGTCACTTTTGGGTGTTCTGTGCGTATTCATAGACACGACACCTAGTAGACAGAGGTGCTAAATTTCTCAAATACAGAGATGTGCGTTACTGGGAAGTCAAGAGAGGGACAACAAATTTCTTTGTTTGCTATCTCTTTTATTACTTCTAAGTAATTTGACATTTCATTTTTATTTACATAAAAATGAAATTTCTGGGCAGGAATATTGGCGCAAATTGGAAAATTATACATTTTGCGCCAAATTTATTGCCCAAAGTTGGTAATTTATGGATGAAATATCATCTACAGATTCATCCACTAATTACCAATATAGTGCGAATATAAACAATAGCACAGAAGAGCAATAAAATGAGTTACAAAATAGTGGCACCAGCAAGAAAATGTAAGTAAAAATTGTTCAAATTAATTTCTATAAAACTTATAATTCTAATATCTTCCAGGAGCCGTAAGTGCGTAATGGGATGCAAGGTAGGACAGAGGCTACACCTATTCTCGAAAGAACCGACTAGGTGAGTTAATTGTGTATATTTTATAAAAAAATTTTACACAAGAATGTATTACAAAATTTGTATCATTCGTTTCATCAGGAGCCGGACTAGTGTTTAAGGTGAATATCCCATTACAATTGATGTTCACCTTCGTAAAGCAGCAAAGGAAAATCCACCAGAAAGACTGGCACCATGAACGCAAAACCCACAAAAAGATACCAGGAACCAAAACAAAACCACCCAAAGCTTAACGTGCTACAGAAGCGAAACCGAAAAAGATGACCCTTACAAAAAACCATCAGCGAAAATGACCCCATGAAACAAGTGAATTGCTTTCGCTTCAATTTAAACTGTTTTTCGGCAATCGAAATTAAAAAAAAAAACCCTTCTAAGGGCTACAATATATTTTAAAAGAGCTCAATTTACAAACAACCTGAAACTAAACAATTCACAATATAAAATTTTGTTGAAATAAATTTTTCAATCGTATTAGTTTTTATTTAATAATAACTTTTGCTTTGTTAAAATATTGTCATTCTGAAAAATATTCTGAAACCATTAAAAACGATTCAAAATAATTTTAATATATAAAATTATTCTGCGTTCTTATTTGTATATTACTAGAGGTTATGGGCGATAATAAGTATATACATGGAATTCCTCAATTTAAAGGAGAGGGATTTGACGATTGGCAGTTCCGGGTTAAAACCCATATGGATTCGCACAACTTATTTGATGTTCTAACCGGCACTCCTCCAAGTGATGCAATTTCCATAGCAGAATTTTCTAAGAAGGACAAGAAAGCAAAGGACATAATCGTAAATTTTGTTCATTCTGATTGTTTAAGCTTTATAAGGGAAAAAGAAACTGCGTTTGAGATGTGGACTAGTTTGCAAGCTGCCTTCGCTAAGCAATCTGTTGTCAATCAATTGCTATTGAGGAAGAAACTGGTTAAACTAAGAATGAACGATGGGGATTTAATTGTACCTCACATATTAATGTTTGAAAATTTAATCCGTCAATTAAAATTAGCTGGAGCAAAGATGGAAGAGTCTGATGTATTAGCACAGTTATTTCTAACACTTCCAGAGAAATATGATCCCCTTGTTACGGCTCTTCAAAATGTGGAAGATGGTAAACTAAATTTAAATTTGGTAAAAGAGCGTTTGATTTCAGAAGAGGCGAAGTTTTCTGATCGTAATCATGAAATATCTGACGAAAAACTGGCGTTTTCAAGTAAGAAGTTCCAAAGTAAGAAGAAATTTAAAGGTAAATGCTTCAAATGCAATAAATTTGGTCATCAAGCGAAAAATTGCTGGCAGAGTGAAGCTAAGGTGGCAAATAGTAAAAGGGTATCCTTTATGACAAGAAGAAAAAATGATGAGAAACAATATATTGATGAGAAAATTAGTTTTATGTTAGACTCTGGTGCAAGTGATCATTTGGCAAATAAGAAAATATATTTTTCCTCAATTAATAAGCTTAAAAACCCAGTGGAAATAAATGTTGCTAAAAATAATGAGTCAATATTTGCACACCATATAGGAAATATAACTGGGTTTAGTGACAAAGGTATTGCAGTAACAATAAAAGACGTATTGTTTACTCCTGATTTAAGAGATAATTTAATTTCTGTGCGGAAACTTACTAAATCTGGCCTTGCAGTAAATTTTTTAAATAAAAAAGCTGTGATAGTAAAAGGTAAAGTAGAAATCGCAACAGCACATCTTTTTGGTAACTTGTATGAATTACAACTAAATCTTCAAACAAGTTTTGCTTCATTGTGCACTAAAAATGAGTCTGAATTGTGGCATAAGCGTCTGGGACATATTGGTATTTCTGGATTTGAAAATATTAAGAAATTAGGATTATTAAGTCATGAACTAAAACAAAATCAAATTGAATTTTGTGATGTGTGTATGAAAACAAAAATGTGTCGCAATCCGTTTAATGGTAAAAGAACCAAATCAACTAGAGTTATTCAAAGAATTCACTCAGATGTGTGTGGTCCAATAACACCTACGGCTTGGAATGGTTCAAAATATATCGTAACCTTTATAGATGACTTTACACATTTCGCAATGATTTTTTGTATCAAAAACAAGTCAGAAGTTTTTGAAAAGATTCAAGAATATGAAGCTTTGGTAAGTGCAATGTTTCCGGAATCAAAAATATCAACACTTACTATTGATCAAGGAAGAGAGTATCTATCATTAAAACAATTAAATTGGTACAAGTCCAAAGGTATTCAAGTTGAAACTACTGTTGCGTATACTCCGCAACAAAATGGGGTTTCGGAAAGATTCAACAGAACTCTATTAGATCGGATGAGAGCAATGCTTTTAGAATCTTGTGTGCCAAAATTTTTATGGAATGAAGCTGCATTATCTGCCGTATATATTATTAATAGATGTTATACTAGAGCAATTGAAGAAGACACAACACCAGCAGAATTATGGTATGGAAATAAGATGAATCTTCAGAAAATAAGAGTGTTTGGATGTAAAGCTTATTGTTGGATTCCCAATGTTAAACGAAAAAAACTTGATCCAAAAGGAAATCAAATGACAATGATTGGATATGCTCCAAATGGTTTCCGTTTATGGGACATGGAAAATCGAAGCGTGGTTTTAGCTCGTGATGTAAAATTTGAAGAGTCATGCTACCCTTTCAAATCGGTAACAAATACCTTAAAAGTTCCAGATGCTCCTATAACAGTAGAATACAGCCACGAGCAAGAGGGGGAAGAAAATAATGCTGTGTCTGAATCAAATCAAATTAATGAAGAAAATAATGCTGTGTCTGAATCAAATCAAATTAATGAAGAAAATAATGCTGTGTCTGAATCAAATCAAATTAATGAAGAAAATAATGCTGTGTCTGAATCAAATCAAATAAATGAAGGAAATAATGTTGAGTCTGAATCAAATGAAATTACTGATGTTTCCAAATCAATAGAATCTCAACCACGGAGAAGCGAAAGAATAAGTAAATTACCAAGCAAATTTTTTGATTATATAACTGGTTTCAATACTAAAGTAATTAGGAATCGAATACCGCAAACATATGAGGAAATTTTTAGTGCAGATGATTCAAAACAATGGGAAAATGCTGTTAAAAATGAATTAAATTCTATGGAATTAAATCATGTTTGGGACATAGTAAAAATTCCACCTAATGTTAAGCTTCTAAAATCTAAATGGGTATTTCAAATAAAAGAGGATCATAATGGAAATTACACAAAATATAAAGCACGATTAGTTGTCAAAGGGTTTCTTCAAAACTTTGGTGTGGACTACTGGGAGACATATGCTCCTGTTGCAAAATTAAGCACGATCAGAATTGTGCTGGCAGTTGGCATTTATCATGGCTATAAATTTCATCAAATGGATGTTAAAACCGCATTCCTACATGGAGACTTAAAGGAAACTATTTACATGATTCCACCAGAAGGTGTTAAAGTAACTTCTGATCTATGTTGTAAATTAAAGAAATCGCTTTACGGTTTAAAACAAGCGTCAAAATGTTGGAATGATAAATTCAACCATTTTATTGAATCCTTAGGGTTTTACAGATCAAAACATGACTACTGCTTATATGTTAAAATTAATAAAATTCAAAATGATATATTGTTTTTAATTTTGTATGTGGATGACCTGCTAATTGTTGGAAGTAAAATTGAGAGCATAAATAAGTTGAAAGGTGATCTTAAAAGCAATTTTGAAATGTCAGATTGTGGAGATTTGCGACACTTCTTGGGAATGAAAATAACAATCAGCGATGGAAACTTATGTATTTCTCAAGAATCAAGTATTAATAAGATTTTGAATAAATTTGGAATGTTGGAGTGCAATATAGTAAAGACACCAATGGAGAAAGGATTACAAATGAAAATCAATAGAACTGGAGAAGTTACTAACCAACCGTACCGAGAACTTCTAGGTAGCTTGATGTACATTATGTTGTGTTCAAGACCAGACATCAGTTATCATCTTGGATATCTTGGCAGATTTCAACAAAATCCAAATGATGTACATTGGCAACATTTGAAGAGAGTTTTGAGGTATATTAAAGGGACTTCGTCCATGAAATTAGAGTTTAATAAAAATAAACATGAACCAATAATTGGGTATGCGGATGCTGATTGGGCCTCAGATTTAGCAGATCGAAAGTCTGTGAGTGGTTACATATTTAAAGTCTATGGTTCTAGCATTTCTTGGTGCAGTAAGAAGCAACAAACTGTAGCTACGTCATCGTCAGAAGCTGAGTATGTTGCTCTTAGTTTAGCGACAACAGAAGCAATTTGGCTAAGAGGCATTATGAAAGATCTTAAAGAAATAGATGACAAATATCAAATAAAAATTTTTGAAGATAACAGAGGTTGTATAGGAATGGCAACAAACCTTGAAACTAAGCATGTAAAACATATTGACATAAAACACCATTTTATACGAGACAATATTACAAATGGAATAATCAGTGTTGAATCAATACCTTCTGAAGAACAGTTAGCAGATATTTTTACAAAATCAACAGACTCCTGTCGTTTTGTTAAATTACGAAATCAACTTGGACTAATTGATTGAGAGGGGGTGTTGAAATAAATTTTTCAATCGTATTAGTTTTTATTTAATAATAACTTTTGCTTTGTTAAAATATTGTCATTCTGACAAATATTCTGAAACCATTAAAAACGATTCAAAATAATTTTAATATATAAAATTATTCTGCGTTCTTATTTGTATATTACTAGAAATTTTTTATTATTTGTAGACACAAAATCGGCTATCTCTCTTTGAAATTAATTTTGTAGCCCTGAAAAGGGCTGTTTGTGTTTTCTCTCCGGGTTTTTGTTAAAATTATCATTCATTGGCATTTACTTGGGACTGGTATATACAGTTACGCCTCTAGTATCTTCACTGACAGCATGCTTAGCCAATTCACCGGGCAACAGTAGACGGACAGCAAATTGAATTTCACGACTGATAATTGTTGAACGCTTGTAGTGAGATAAACGTGATGCTTCGGCAGCAATGCGCTCAAAAATAGCATTCATAAAGATATTCATGACCTTTGATGAGATGCCAGTATCCGGATGTACTTGTTTCAAAACTTTGTAAATGTAGATGGCATAACTTGGCTGCTTTACCACTGATCTTAGATTTGCCAATGATTTTTCAGAATTACACGTTCACTTCAAATGCATATGACATTATATGTACTTTACCACACAATAACCAAAGCACTTGTATATTTATTCTTACTAAGTGTAATGCAAATTAACCATGAAATTAAATATTGAAGTCATCTGAATCATAGCCACCACGTATAGATTTTCTGGGACGATTGGTACACCTTTTAACACTTTGTTATTCTCTATTCAAGCATGTCGGTTGAGAAATCATCGCAATTGGCACATCACTGAAGATGACTTCAAAGAACTCTTTTTCATCAGCAAATTCTTTGTAGGTACTGTGACTCTGAAAGAGTTATACAAATTTTGATGATCATTTTTATATAAATTGTAATAAACACAATGAAATACTTACATTTTTATACACTTGCTTTTCCAAATTCAACCCTTTTAGTTCTCCAATATGCAGTTTAATAACTGCGTTTAGATCAACTTAAGTTGTACCGCCCGTTTTGATGCACTAAATACCATATTTTATTAAATATTTAGGTTTGTCCACAGAAACAAAATGTTTGATTTATTTCTAATCACCACTGTGGACCTTTGTTGTGGCTGCAGCTTCTGCATTTTAGCCACATTTCATATATTCAACCTGAGTAATTGGTGGCCATTGCAACGATTTTCTTTGTTTTAAGTATTTCATTTAACTTTATTAATTCCTTTTTCGGGCACTATCATTCTTAAAAAGATAAACCAAACTAATAATATCTTCGATTTCCGATTCAGTGGGAATCTGGGCACGTTTTTATATTGATTTCTTAAGATCACTGACTGCCAGCCACTATTTAGGAGTTTTGCTATCTTCGTTTACTGTTTACAACCAGTTTAATATTTGCTTAAAACCATTTAACACTTATTTGTGTTAATTATTTCACACTTTTTCTCTAAAATTAAATTTTTGTTTGATTTTCAACCACTATTTTTTACTTAAAATTGTAAAACGTGTGTTCAAACATAGTATGTATAGCCATTTCTTCTAACATACGAAAACCAGCAAAATGTTTATCTTTTGTACTCGTCTTGACTTCCCAGTAAGAAAATCTGATACGGGCAAAATTGAACTGTCACTTTTGGGTGTTCTGTGCGTATTCTGTGGTTTTTACCATAGGCTAACATAGACACGACACCTAGTAGACAGAGGTGCTAAATTTCTCAAATACAGAGATGTGCGTTACTGGGAAGTCAAGAGAGGGACAACAAATTTCTTTGTTTGCTATCTCTTTTATTACTTCTAAGTAATTTGACATTTCATTTTTATTTACATAAAAATGAAATTTCTGGGCAGGAATATTGGCGCAAATTGGAAAATTATACATTTTGCGCCAAATTTATTGCCCAAAGTTGGTAATTTATGGATGAAATATCATCTACAGATTCATCCACTAATTACCAATATAGTGCGAATATAAACAATAGCACAGAAGAGCAATAAAATGAGTTACAAAATAGTGGCACCAGCAAGAAAATGTAAGTAAAAATTGTTCAAATTAATTTCTATAAAACTTATAATTCTAATATCTTCCAGGAGCCGTAAGTGCGTAATGGGATGCAAGGTAGGACAGAGGCTACACCTATTCTCGAAAGAACCGACTAGGTGAGTTAATTGTGTATATTTTATAAAAAAATTTTACACAAGAATGTATTACAAAATTTGTATCATTCGTTTCATCAGGAGCCGGACTAGTGTTTAAGGTGAATATCCCATTACAATTGATGTTCACCTTCGTAAAGCAGCAAAGGAAAATCCACCAGAAAGACTGGCACCATGAACGCAAAACCCACAAAAAGATACCAGGAACCAAAACAAAACCACCCAAAGCTTAACGTGCTACAGAAGCGAAACCGAAAAAGATGACCCTTACAAAAAACCATCAGCGAAAATGACCCCATGAAACAAGTGAATTGCTTTCGCTTCAATTTAAACTGTTTTTCGGCAATCGAAATTAAAAAAAAAAACCCTTCTAAGGGCTACAATATATTTTAAAAGAGCTCAATTTACAAACAACCTGAAACTAAACAATTCACAATATAAAATTTTGTTGAAATAAATTTTTCAATCGTATTAGTTTTTATTTAATAATAACTTTTGCTTTGTTAAAATATTGTCATTCTGAAAAATATTCTGAAACCATTAAAAACGATTCAAAATAATTTTAATATATAAAATTATTCTGCGTTCTTATTTGTATATTACTAGAGGTTATGGGCGATAATAAGTATATACATGGAATTCCTCAATTTAAAGGAGAGGGATTTGACGATTGGCAGTTCCGGGTTAAAACCCATATGGATTCGCACAACTTATTGGATGTTCTAACCGGCACTCCTCCAAGTGATGCAATTTCCATAGCAGAATTTTCTAAGAAGGACAAGAAAGCAAAGGACATAATCGTAAATTTTGTTCATTCTGATTGTTTAAGCTTTATAAGGGAAAAAGAAACTGCGTTTGAGATGTGGACTAGTTTGCAAGCTGCCTTCGCTAAGCAATCTGTTGTCAATCAATTGCTATTGAGGAAGAAACTGGTTAAACTAAGAATGAACGATGGGGATTTAATTGTACCTCACATATTAATGTTTGAAAATTTAATCCGTCAATTAAAATTAGCTGGAGCAAAGATGGAAGAGTCTGATGTATTAGCACAGTTATTTCTAACACTTCCAGAGAAATATGATCCCCTTGTTACGGCTCTTCAAAATGTGGAAGATGGTAAACTAAATTTAAATTTGGTAAAAGAGCGTTTGATTTCAGAAGAGGCGAAGTTTTCTGATCGTAATCATGAAATATCTGACGAAAAACTGGCGTTTTCAAGTAAGAAGTTCCAAAGTAAGAAGAAATTTAAAGGTAAATGCTTCAAATGCAATAAATTTGGTCATCAAGCGAAAAATTGCTGGCAGAGTGAAGCTAAGGTGGCAAATAGTAAAAGGGTATCCTTTATGACAAGAAGAAAAAATGATGAGAAACAATATATTGATGAGAAAATTAGTTTTATGTTAGACTCTGGTGCAAGTGATCATTTGGCAAATAAGAAAATATATTTTTCCTCAATTAATAAGCTTAAAAACCCAGTGGAAATAAATGTTGCTAAAAATAATGAGTCAATATTTGCACACCATATAGGAAATATAACTGGGTTTAGTGACAAAGGTATTGCAGTAACAATAAAAGACGTATTGTTTACTCCTGATTTAAGAGATAATTTAATTTCTGTGCGGAAACTTACTAAATCTGGCCTTGCAGTAAATTTTTTAAATAAAAAAGCTGTGATAGTAAAAGGTAAAGTAGAAATCGCAACAGCACATCTTTTTGGTAACTTGTATGAATTACAACTAAATCTTCAAACAAGTTTTGCTTCATTGTGCACTAAAAATGAGTCTGAATTGTGGCATAAGCGTCTGGGACATATTGGTATTTCTGGATTTGAAAATATTAAGAAATTAGGATTATTAAGTCATGAACTAAAACAAAATCAAATTGAATTTTGTGATGTGTGTATGAAAACAAAAATGTGTCGCAATCCGTTTAATGGTAAAAGAACCAAATCAACTAGAGTTATTCAAAGAATTCACTCAGATGTGTGTGGTCCAATAACACCTACGGCTTGGAATGGTTCAAAATATATCGTAACCTTTATAGATGACTTTACACATTTCGCAATGATTTTTTGTATCAAAAACAAGTCAGAAGTTTTTGAAAAGATTCAAGAATATGAAGCTTTGGTAAGTGCAATGTTTCCGGAATCAAAAATATCAACACTTACTATTGATCAAGGAAGAGAGTATCTATCATTAAAACAATTAAATTGGTACAAGTCCAAAGGTATTCAAGTTGAAACTACTGTTGCGTATACTCCGCAACAAAATGGGGTTTCGGAAAGATTCAACAGAACTCTATTAGATCGGATGAGAGCAATGCTTTTAGAATCTTGTGTGCCAAAATTTTTATGGAATGAAGCTGCATTATCTGCCGTATATATTATTAATAGATGTTATACTAGAGCAATTGAAGAAGACACAACACCAGCAGAATTATGGTATGGAAATAAGATGAATCTTCAGAAAATAAGAGTGTTTGGATGTAAAGCTTATTGTTGGATTCCCAATGTTAAACGAAAAAAACTTGATCCAAAAGGAAATCAAATGACAATGATTGGATATGCTCCAAATGGTTTCCGTTTATGGGACATGGAAAATCGAAGCGTGGTTTTAGCTCGTGATGTAAAATTTGAAGAGTCATGCTACCCTTTCAAATCGGTAACAAATACCTTAAAAGTTCCAGATGCTCCTATAACAGTAGAATACAGCCACGAGCAAGAGGGGGAAGAAAATAATGCTGTGTCTGAATCAAATCAAATTAATGAAGAAAATAATGCTGTGTCTGAATCAAATCAAATTAATGAAGAAAATAATGCTGTGTCTGAATCAAATCAAATTAATGAAGAAAATAATGCTGTGTCTGAATCAAATCAAATAAATGAAGGAAATAATGTTGAGTCTGAATCAAATGAAATTACTGATGTTTCCAAATCAATAGAATCTCAACCACGGAGAAGCGAAAGAATAAGTAAATTACCAAGCAAATTTTTTGATTATATAACTGGTTTCAATACTAAAGTAATTAGGAATCGAATACCGCAAACATATGAGGAAATTTTTAGTGCAGATGATTCAAAACAATGGGAAAATGCTGTTAAAAATGAATTAAATTCTATGGAATTAAATCATGTTTGGGACATAGTAAAAATTCCACCTAATGTTAAGCTTCTAAAATCTAAATGGGTATTTCAAATAAAAGAGGATCATAATGGAAATTACACAAAATATAAAGCACGATTAGTTGTCAAAGGGTTTCTTCAAAACTTTGGTGTGGACTACTGGGAGACATATGCTCCTGTTGCAAAATTAAGCACGATCAGAATTGTGCTGGCAGTTGGCATTTATCATGGCTATAAATTTCATCAAATGGATGTTAAAACCGCATTCCTACATGGAGACTTAAAGGAAACTATTTACATGATTCCACCAGAAGGTGTTAAAGTAACTTCTGATCTATGTTGTAAATTAAAGAAATCGCTTTACGGTTTAAAACAAGCGTCAAAATGTTGGAATGATAAATTCAACCATTTTATTGAATCCTTAGGGTTTTACAGATCAAAACATGACTACTGCTTATATGTTAAAATTAATAAAATTCAAAATGATATATTGTTTTTAATTTTGTATGTGGATGACCTGCTAATTGTTGGAAGTAAAATTGAGAGCATAAATAAGTTGAAAGGTGATCTTAAAAGCAATTTTGAAATGTCAGATTGTGGAGATTTGCGACACTTCTTGGGAATGAAAATAACAATCAGCGATGGAAACTTATGTATTTCTCAAGAATCAAGTATTAATAAGATTTTGAATAAATTTGGAATGTTGGAGTGCAATATAGTAAAGACACCAATGGAGAAAGGATTACAAATGAAAATCAATAGAACTGGAGAAGTTACTAACCAACCGTACCGAGAACTTCTAGGTAGCTTGATGTACATTATGTTGTGTTCAAGACCAGACATCAGTTATCATCTTGGATATCTTGGCAGATTTCAACAAAATCCAAATGATGTACATTGGCAACATTTGAAGAGAGTTTTGAGGTATATTAAAGGGACTTCGTCCATGAAATTAGAGTTTAATAAAAATAAACATGAACCAATAATTGGGTATGCGGATGCTGATTGGGCCTCAGATTTAGCAGATCGAAAGTCTGTGAGTGGTTACATATTTAAAGTCTATGGCTCTAGCATTTCTTGGTGCAGTAAGAAGCAACAAACTGTAGCTACGTCATCGTCAGAAGCTGAGTATGTTGCTCTTAGTTTAGCGACAACAGAAGCAATTTGGCTAAGAGGCATTATGAAAGATCTTAAAGAAATAGATGACAAATATCAAATAAAAATTTTTGAAGATAACAGAGGTTGTATAGGAATGGCAACAAACCTTGAAACTAAGCATGTAAAACATATTGACATAAAACACCATTTTATACGAGACAATATTACAAATGGAATAATCAGTGTTGAATCAATACCTTCTGAAGAACAGTTAGCAGATATTTTTACAAAATCAACAGACTCCTGTCGTTTTGTTAAATTACGAAATCAACTTGGACTAATTGATTGAGAGGGGGTGTTGAAATAAATTTTTCAATCGTATTAGTTTTTATTTAATAATAACTTTTGCTTTGTTAAAATATTGTCATTCTGAAAAATATTCTGAAACCATTAAAAACGATTCAAAATAATTTTAATATATAAAATTATTCTGCGTTCTTATTTGTATATTACTAGAAATTTTTTATTATTTGTAGACACAAAATCGGCTATCTCTCTTTGAAATTAATTTTGTAGCCCTGAAAAGGGCTGTTTGTGTTTTCTCTCCGGGTTTTTGTTAAAATTATCATTCATTGGCATTTACTTGGGACTGGTATATACAGTTACGCCTCTAGTATCTTCACTGACAGCATGCTTAGCCAATTCACCGGGCAACAGTAGACGGACAGCAAATTGAATTTCACGACTGATAATTGTTGAACGCTTGTAGTGAGATAAACGTGATGCTTCGGCAGCAATGCGCTCAAAAATAGCATTCATAAAGATATTCATGACCTTTGATGAGATGCCAGTATCCGGATGTACTTGTTTCAAAACTTTGTAAATGTAGATGGCATAACTTGGCTGCTTTACCACTGATCTTAGATTTGCCAATGATTTTTCAGAATTACACGTTCACTTCAAATGCATATGACATTATATGTACTTTACCACACAATAACCAAAGCACTTGTATATTTATTCTTACTAAGTGTAATGCAAATTAACCATGAAATTAAATATTGAAGTCATCTGAATCATAGCCACCACGTATAGATTTTCTGGGACGATTGGTACACCTTTTAACACTTTGTTATTCTCTATTCAAGCATGTCGGTTGAGAAATCATCGCAATTGGCACATCACTGAAGATGACTTCAAAGAACTCTTTTTCATCAGCAAATTCTTTGTAGGTACTGTGACTCTGAAAGAGTTATACAAATTTTGATGATCATTTTTATATAAATTGTAATAAACACAATGAAATACTTACATTTTTATACACTTGCTTTTCCAAATTCAACCCTTTTAGTTCTCCAATATGCAGTTTAATAACTGCGTTTAGATCAACTTAAGTTGTACCGCCCGTTTTGATGCACTAAATACCATATTTTATTAAATATTTAGGTTTGTCCACAGAAACAAAATGTTTGATTTATTTCTAATCACCACTGTGGACCTTTGTTGTGGCTGCAGCTTCTGCATTTTAGCCACATTTCATATATTCAACCTGAGTAATTGGTGGCCATTGCAACGATTTTCTTTGTTTTAAGTATTTCATTTAACTTTATTAATTCCTTTTTCGGGCACTATCATTCTTAAAAAGATAAACCAAACTAATAATATCTTCGATTTCCGATTCAGTGGGAATCTGGGCACGTTTTTATATTGATTTCTTAAGATCACTGACTGCCAGCCACTATTTAGGAGTTTTGCTATCTTCGTTTACTGTTTACAACCAGTTTAATATTTGCTTAAAACCATTTAACACTTATTTGTGTTAATTATTTCACACTTTTTCTCTAAAATTAAATTTTTGTTTGATTTTCAACCACTATTTTTTACTTAAAATTGTAAAACGTGTGTTCAAACATAGTATGTATAGCCATTTCTTCTAACATACGAAAACCAGCAAAATGTTTATCTTTTGTACTCGTCTTGACTTCCCAGTAAGAAAATCTGATACGGGCAAAATTGAACTGTCACTTTTGGGTGTTCTGTGCGTATTCTGTGGTTTTTACCATAGGCTAACATAGACACGACACCTAGTAGACAGAGGTGCTAAATTTCTCAAATACAGAGATGTGCGTTACTGGGAAGTCAAGAGAGGGACAACAAATTTCTTTGTTTGCTATCTCTTTTATTACTTCTAAGTAATTTGACATTTCATTTTTATTTACATAAAAATGAAATTTCTGGGCAGGAATATTGGCGCAAATTGGAAAATTATACATTTTGCGCCAAATTTATTGCCCAAAGTTGGTAATTTATGGATGAAATATCATCTACAGATTCATCCACTAATTACCAATATAGTGCGAATATAAACAATAGCACAGAAGAGCAATAAAATGAGTTACAAAATAGTGGCACCAGCAAGAAAATGTAAGTAAAAATTGTTCAAATTAATTTCTATAAAACTTATAATTCTAATATCTTCCAGGAGCCGTAAGTGCGTAATGGGATGCAAGGTAGGACAGAGGCTACACCTATTCTCGAAAGAACCGACTAGGTGAGTTAATTGTGTATATTTTATAAAAAAATTTTACACAAGAATGTATTACAAAATTTGTATCATTCGTTTCATCAGGAGCCGGACTAGTGTTTAAGGTGAATATCCCATTACAATTGATGTTCACCTTCGTAAAGCAGCAAAGGAAAATCCACCAGAAAGACTGGCACCATGAACGCAAAACCCACAAAAAGATACCAGGAACCAAAACAAAACCACCCAAAGCTTAACGTGCTACAGAAGCGAAACCGAAAAAGATGACCCTTACAAAAAACCATCAGCGAAAATGACCCCATGAAACAAGTGAATTGCTTTCGCTTCAATTTAAACTGTTTTTCGGCAATCGAAATTAAAAAAAAAACCCTTCTAAGGGCTACAATATATTTTAAAAGAGCTCAATTTACAAACAACCTGAAACTAAACAATTCACAATATAAAATTTTGTTGAAATAAATTTTTCAATCGTATTAGTTTTTATTTAATAATAACTTTTGCTTTGTTAAAATATTGTCATTCTGAAAAATATTCTGAAACCATTAAAAACGATTCAAAATAATTTTAATATATAAAATTATTCTGCGTTCTTATTTGTATATTACTAGAGGTTATGGGCGATAATAAGTATATACATGGAATTCCTCAATTTAAAGGAGAGGGATTTGACGATTGGCAGTTCCGGGTTAAAACCCATATGGATTCGCACAACTTATTGGATGTTCTAACCGGCACTCCTCCAAGTGATGCAATTTCCATAGCAGAATTTTCTAAGAAGGACAAGAAAGCAAAGGACATAATCGTAAATTTTGTTCATTCTGATTGTTTAAGCTTTATAAGGGAAAAAGAAACTGCGTTTGAGATGTGGACTAGTTTGCAAGCTGCCTTCGCTAAGCAATCTGTTGTCAATCAATTGCTATTGAGGAAGAAACTGGTTAAACTAAGAATGAACGATGGGGATTTAATTGTACCTCACATATTAATGTTTGAAAATTTAATCCGTCAATTAAAATTAGCTGGAGCAAAGATGGAAGAGTCTGATGTATTAGCACAGTTATTTCTAACACTTCCAGAGAAATATGATCCCCTTGTTACGGCTCTTCAAAATGTGGAAGATGGTAAACTAAATTTAAATTTGGTAAAAGAGCGTTTGATTTCAGAAGAGGCGAAGTTTTCTGATCGTAATCATGAAATATCTGACGAAAAACTGGCGTTTTCAAGTAAGAAGTTCCAAAGTAAGAAGAAATTTAAAGGTAAATGCTTCAAATGCAATAAATTTGGTCATCAAGCGAAAAATTGCTGGCAGAGTGAAGCTAAGGTGGCAAATAGTAAAAGGGTATCCTTTATGACAAGAAGAAAAAATGATGAGAAACAATATATTGATGAGAAAATTAGTTTTATGTTAGACTCTGGTGCAAGTGATCATTTGGCAAATAAGAAAATATATTTTTCCTCAATTAATAAGCTTAAAAACCCAGTGGAAATAAATGTTGCTAAAAATAATGAGTCAATATTTGCACACCATATAGGAAATATAACTGGGTTTAGTGACAAAGGTATTGCAGTAACAATAAAAGACGTATTGTTTACTCCTGATTTAAGAGATAATTTAATTTCTGTGCGGAAACTTACTAAATCTGGCCTTGCAGTAAATTTTTTAAATAAAAAAGCTGTGATAGTAAAAGGTAAAGTAGAAATCGCAACAGCACATCTTTTTGGTAACTTGTATGAATTACAACTAAATCTTCAAACAAGTTTTGCTTCATTGTGCACTAAAAATGAGTCTGAATTGTGGCATAAGCGTCTGGGACATATTGGTATTTCTGGATTTGAAAATATTAAGAAATTAGGATTATTAAGTCATGAACTAAAACAAAATCAAATTGAATTTTGTGATGTGTGTATGAAAACAAAAATGTGTCGCAATCCGTTTAATGGTAAAAGAACCAAATCAACTAGAGTTATTCAAAGAATTCACTCAGATGTGTGTGGTCCAATAACACCTACGGCTTGGAATGGTTCAAAATATATCGTAACCTTTATAGATGACTTTACACATTTCGCAATGATTTTTTGTATCAAAAACAAGTCAGAAGTTTTTGAAAAGATTCAAGAATATGAAGCTTTGGTAAGTGCAATGTTTCCGGAATCAAAAATATCAACACTTACTATTGATCAAGGAAGAGAGTATCTATCATTAAAACAATTAAATTGGTACAAGTCCAAAGGTATTCAAGTTGAAACTACTGTTGCGTATACTCCGCAACAAAATGGGGTTTCGGAAAGATTCAACAGAACTCTATTAGATCGGATGAGAGCAATGCTTTTAGAATCTTGTGTGCCAAAATTTTTATGGAATGAAGCTGCATTATCTGCCGTATATATTATTAATAGATGTTATACTAGAGCAATTGAAGAAGACACAACACCAGCAGAATTATGGTATGGAAATAAGATGAATCTTCAGAAAATAAGAGTGTTTGGATGTAAAGCTTATTGTTGGATTCCCAATGTTAAACGAAAAAAACTTGATCCAAAAGGAAATCAAATGACAATGATTGGATATGCTCCAAATGGTTTCCGTTTATGGGACATGGAAAATCGAAGCGTGGTTTTAGCTCGTGATGTAAAATTTGAAGAGTCATGCTACCCTTTCAAATCGGTAACAAATACCTTAAAAGTTCCAGATGCTCCTATAACAGTAGAATACAGCCACGAGCAAGAGGGGGAAGAAAATAATGCTGTGTCTGAATCAAATCAAATTAATGAAGAAAATAATGCTGTGTCTGAATCAAATCAAATTAATGAAGAAAATAATGCTGTGTCTGAATCAAATCAAATTAATGAAGAAAATAATGCTGTGTCTGAATCAAATCAAATAAATGAAGGAAATAATGTTGAGTCTGAATCAAATGAAATTACTGATGTTTCCAAATCAATAGAATCTCAACCACGGAGAAGCGAAAGAATAAGTAAATTACCAAGCAAATTTTTTGATTATATAACTGGTTTCAATACTAAAGTAATTAGGAATCGAATACCGCAAACATATGAGGAAATTTTTAGTGCAGATGATTCAAAACAATGGGAAAATGCTGTTAAAAATGAATTAAATTCTATGGAATTAAATCATGTTTGGGACATAGTAAAAATTCCACCTAATGTTAAGCTTCTAAAATCTAAATGGGTATTTCAAATAAAAGAGGATCATAATGGAAATTACACAAAATATAAAGCACGATTAGTTGTCAAAGGGTTTCTTCAAAACTTTGGTGTGGACTACTGGGAGACATATGCTCCTGTTGCAAAATTAAGCACGATCAGAATTGTGCTGGCAGTTGGCATTTATCATGGCTATAAATTTCATCAAATGGATGTTAAAACCGCATTCCTACATGGAGACTTAAAGGAAACTATTTACATGATTCCACCAGAAGGTGTTAAAGTAACTTCTGATCTATGTTGTAAATTAAAGAAATCGCTTTACGGTTTAAAACAAGCGTCAAAATGTTGGAATGATAAATTCAACCATTTTATTGAATCCTTAGGGTTTTACAGATCAAAACATGACTACTGCTTATATGTTAAAATTAATAAAATTCAAAATGATATATTGTTTTTAATTTTGTATGTGGATGACCTGCTAATTGTTGGAAGTAAAATTGAGAGCATAAATAAGTTGAAAGGTGATCTTAAAAGCAATTTTGAAATGTCAGATTGTGGAGATTTGCGACACTTCTTGGGAATGAAAATAACAATCAGCGATGGAAACTTATGTATTTCTCAAGAATCAAGTATTAATAAGATTTTGAATAAATTTGGAATGTTGGAGTGCAATATAGTAAAGACACCAATGGAGAAAGGATTACAAATGAAAATCAATAGAACTGGAGAAGTTACTAACCAACCGTACCGAGAACTTCTAGGTAGCTTGATGTACATTATGTTGTGTTCAAGACCAGACATCAGTTATCATCTTGGATATCTTGGCAGATTTCAACAAAATCCAAATGATGTACATTGGCAACATTTGAAGAGAGTTTTGAGGTATATTAAAGGGACTTCGTCCATGAAATTAGAGTTTAATAAAAATAAACATGAACCAATAATTGGGTATGCGGATGCTGATTGGGCCTCAGATTTAGCAGATCGAAAGTCTGTGAGTGGTTACATATTTAAAGTCTATGGTTCTAGCATTTCTTGGTGCAGTAAGAAGCAACAAACTGTAGCTACGTCATCGTCAGAAGCTGAGTATGTTGCTCTTAGTTTAGCGACAACAGAAGCAATTTGGCTAAGAGGCATTATGAAAGATCTTAAAGAAATAGATGACAAATATCAAATAAAAATTTTTGAAGATAACAGAGGTTGTATAGGAATGGCAACAAACCTTGAAACTAAGCATGTAAAACATATTGACATAAAACACCATTTTATACGAGACAATATTACAAATGGAATAATCAGTGTTGAATCAATACCTTCTGAAGAACAGTTAGCAGATATTTTTACAAAATCAACAGACTCCTGTCGTTTTGTTAAATTACGAAATCAACTTGGACTAATTGATTGAGAGGGGGTGTTGAAATAAATTTTTCAATCGTATTAGTTTTTATTTAATAATAACTTTTGCTTTGTTAAAATATTGTCATTCTGACAAATATTCTGAAACCATTAAAAACGATTCAAAATAATTTTAATATATAAAATTATTCTGCGTTCTTATTTGTATATTACTAGAAATTTTTTATTATTTGTAGACACAAAATCGGCTATCTCTCTTTGAAATTAATTTTGTAGCCCTGAAAAGGGCTGTTTGTGTTTTCTCTCCGGGTTTTTGTTAAAATTATCATTCATTGGCATTTACTTGGGACTGGTATATACAGTTACGCCTCTAGTATCTTCACTGACAGCATGCTTAGCCAATTCACCGGGCAACAGTAGACGGACAGCAAATTGAATTTCACGACTGATAATTGTTGAACGCTTGTAGTGAGATAAACGTGATGCTTCGGCAGCAATGCGCTCAAAAATAGCATTCATAAAGATATTCATGACCTTTGATGAGATGCCAGTATCCGGATGTACTTGTTTCAAAACTTTGTAAATGTAGATGGCATAACTTGGCTGCTTTACCACTGATCTTAGATTTGCCAATGATTTTTCAGAATTACACGTTCACTTCAAATGCATATGACATTATATGTACTTTACCACACAATAACCAAAGCACTTGTATATTTATTCTTACTAAGTGTAATGCAAATTAACCATGAAATTAAATATTGAAGTCATCTGAATCATAGCCACCACGTATAGATTTTCTGGGACGATTGGTACACCTTTTAACACTTTGTTATTCTCTATTCAAGCATGTCGGTTGAGAAATCATCGCAATTGGCACATCACTGAAGATGACTTCAAAGAACTCTTTTTCATCAGCAAATTCTTTGTAGGTACTGTGACTCTGAAAGAGTTATACAAATTTTGATGATCATTTTTATATAAATTGTAATAAACACAATGAAATACTTACATTTTTATACACTTGCTTTTCCAAATTCAACCCTTTTAGTTCTCCAATATGCAGTTTAATAACTGCGTTTAGATCAACTTAAGTTGTACCGCCCGTTTTGATGCACTAAATACCATATTTTATTAAATATTTAGGTTTGTCCACAGAAACAAAATGTTTGATTTATTTCTAATCACCACTGTGGACCTTTGTTGTGGCTGCAGCTTCTGCATTTTAGCCACATTTCATATATTCAACCTGAGTAATTGGTGGCCATTGCAACGATTTTCTTTGTTTTAAGTATTTCATTTAACTTTATTAATTCCTTTTTCGGGCACTATCATTCTTAAAAAGATAAACCAAACTAATAATATCTTCGATTTCCGATTCAGTGGGAATCTGGGCACGTTTTTATATTGATTTCTTAAGATCACTGACTGCCAGCCACTATTTAGGAGTTTTGCTATCTTCGTTTACTGTTTACAACCAGTTTAATATTTGCTTAAAACCATTTAACACTTATTTGTGTTAATTATTTCACACTTTTTCTCTAAAATTAAATTTTTGTTTGATTTTCAACCACTATTTTTTACTTAAAATTGTAAAACGTGTGTTCAAACATAGTATGTATAGCCATTTCTTCTAACATACGAAAACCAGCAAAATGTTTATCTTTTGTACTCGTCTTGACTTCCCAGTAAGAAAATCTGATACGGGCAAAATTGAACTGTCACTTTTGGGTGTTCTGTGCGTATTCTGTGATATGGCTGTCACTCTTGATGGAGACAAATATCATCAGTGACAAATGTCTATGTAGTAGTTTAACTTTTAACATTTGTCATTCCAGTTTTCATTTTATATCTGTGTCAGCCTGTAAGGAAACTTGCACTGCCCATTGTAAACTTGTTTACTTAAACGTGTTTACTTACTTTTAAAATATTCAAAAGAGTTTATTACCGTTAGATTGTAGTTTTGTAGTTAGTAATCTTAATGATGGACAGAGGACAGTCTGTGAATTGAGTTGAACAAACTAAGTCGTTTCATTTTATTTATATGGTGACCGTGACGGTTTGGAAAAAAAGTTAAAGTGAAAAATGTGTGAGAAAAAAGTATAAGGAAAAGCAATAAACATAAATATAAAAACCAACAAAAAAATAACAAAAAAAAAAAAAACATTTAAACTACAATATTAACTTTTTTTTCCAAAATAAAATACTATTTTTTAACAGAAAACTTAAAAGCAATAAGCATTTTATTTGGCTTTAAATATCGGATTTCCAAAACAAATACAACGTTCATAAAAAAATAGAAAATTTTTATTAAACATTACACAGTTCTACAAAAATTATTAAACAAAAAGTAAAAAAAAAGAACTAAATAATAAACTCCTAAAAATTAAAATAAATTAGAAAAAGTGGAAGAAAAGATAGCATTTGCAATTTCTTTTTATACTCAATTGCAAATCAAATAAATAAAAAACGTTATAAAATCCGAAAATGCGTGTAAATGTGTGTTTAAATGTTAAATGTAGGTCAAAATTAAAGCTGAAATTTCCTTAAAATTAATAACTCATTTGTGGAATGCCATAATTTAAAAAAAAAATTTTTTGAAACAGTTACAAAAAAAAAATAAAACAAAAACATTCTTGCAAAAAAATAAAAAACAACAGTTATCAAAAATACATAAACTACAGTCAAAACAAAAGTTCTTCAAAAATAATAAATTTTAAAGAAACAACCACAACATAAAAAACCAGTTTTGAGAAAAGACAACAGTAAATTTAAAAAAAAAAACAACAATTTAATTTTAAATAAAATTAAAATTATATAAAACTAAAATTTAAGACAATAACAACAGTAAAAATAATAGCAATATCAACATAAATAAAAATATCAACGACACAACAATAGAAATTACAACAAAAAAAATTTTAACACAACAATATATATAACAACGAAACAACATCAACAATATAGACATCAACAACATAAATTTCAACAACACAATCATGAGCAACATAATCAACAATATACACATCAACATCATAATTATCAACAACATAGACATCAACAAGAAAATCATCAGCAAAAACATAACCATCAACATCATAGTCAACATATCAACAACGAGGTAATATCAGCATAAACACATCAATATCATCATCCAAACAGCAACAACAGGTAACAGATGACGAACAACATATTTTCATGATAAACAACACCAGGAAAAATATAATAATAATTATATAATATTTATAAAATTATATATTTGTATATTAATAATATTTATATAATATTAATTATATAATATTTATATTTTTATAAGATTTATTTACAATACAAGCAACATTCTTTCGATTTATTTAAAATTTCAAACAATTTTTAAAGCCTAGAACAAAAATCTTTTTTTTTTGTAAAATTATAAATGATCGTGTCCGAAGTATTCAACATTTACCTTGACTCAATTAAACTGTTGCTTATATTGTGAATATACTCTAATAATTCTATTTAAATTTGTTTAACCCTATATTTTTACCATAACCATAATAAAGACAATAACCAATATTAATTTTTTATTGAATACCTATTTTTCGGAATGTTGTTTCCAAGATCTCAAGATTTAAAGATTAGAAAAACAAAATCATAAAAATACATAACAAGTTAAATAATTCCATTTCACTTTATCTAGTGTGTGAGGAAAAAAAATAAATAAAGGTAAATGGTTGATTTTAGTTTCAAAAATGAAATCGGTTCTTTGTACAGGCTTATTGACCAATGTCTTTTGATCCTAACGCATTTAAGGAATTACTAAACAAATTTTATGAGGTAAAGAAAAGAGTTCTGCAAAAAAGGCCGTTATCAACAAACTCAGATAAAATCAATGAATATATAACGCTTTTAATAGAAAATTACAATTCAATTTTAAATTATACTGAAATTAATTCGAATGGTTTGTCACAAGACGATAGAAATAAAATTTTTTCCAAAGTCAACAATTGTAGAGGCATATTGATAAAATGTTTTGAAAAACTTAATTGTAACATAAAAATTCCAAGAAAATTTCATTTGCTTGTATGTGTGGATAAAAAAGTTATGATAAAAAGTGAAAGCGAAGAATTGAAAATAAATATTATTGAAACTAGTGCAGAAACAGAAGAGTTGGGAATAAACATTTTAGAAACAAGATTAGAAACAGAAAACGAAATGGCAACCATTGATCAGAAAAGAACTTATATATCTATGTGTGCCTCGATAATTCGAGAAAATTATGATGGAAATCCGTTAAGATTACAGTCATTTTTAGACGAGATTGACCAAATCGAAGATCTTACCGAACCGAACCTACAGACTACTTTTATCAATTTCATTAAATCTAAACTTGAAGCAAAGGCTCGTGAAATCATACCCGATACTATTACCACAATAAACGATATTAAAACTGCTTTAAAAAATGGTATCAAACCTGAAAATTCAAAAGTAATTGCTGGCAAAATTGCAGCATTAAGTGTAAGAAATAACGATTTTTCAGATTTTGCCAAACAGGCTGAAGACCTTGCAGACTCATTGAAACGTTCTTTGGTGGTAGAAGGTATTACACAGAGCAAAGCGCACGAAATGGCTATAGAACAGACAGTTAGTGTTTGCCGCTTAAACGCAAAATCTATCCTAGTTAAGTCCACCCTGGGTGGTCATCTTGTCGCGATGTGGAGGCTTAGGTCTAGTTGACCGGTCTGTACTGGCGGGGGCAGCTGATATCAGTAGCCCCTAGTAGGGTCACCCATGCCAGAGTGGCCAACAACTAAGTACCGTCCAAGAATCACCCTTCCCGGACTCGATAGCGTCTGTTTTTCCCCATGGGGCGGCTATCGAGTCAGTCCGTTTTTCGGTCCAAGGGACCATGTCCAAATCCATCAGCGTCTGTATCCCAATTGGGGCGGCTGATGGTCTGCGTCTGTATCCAGGTGGGTCGGCAGCTTTTTAACCTGGCAGTAGGTATAAAATGCAACCTTAAACCCACCAAAAAAAAAAAGAAAAAGCCAAGCCCCACGTACCCGGTTAGGGGCTTAACAATCTCCGGGGACCCTATTCCCGCGGCGCAAGTAGCAGGCCGCGGTGAATCGAAAGCTACTGCTGCTCAGGCTGGCCGGGTGTCCACATCAGGCCCGACCAGTCTGCGGACTACTGACGTGGTGGGCAATCAGCCTGGATTAACCAGGCTGATTGCTGTTGAAAAAGGGACAAAACACCCGGCAACGGGTGGCTGCCCTAGCACTAGCAGCGAGGTACCTCTGTCTTTCGCTCCAAGTACCTCAAAAGCTGCTCAGGTCCTTACCGGTAAAACGGTAAAAACCCCTTCTTCGGGTGCGAAGGGAATGGAAAGGCCTAAGCCGTCCAAACCCGTCGCCTCCAAAGCGCACATTGCGCAGGAAAAGGCAAAGAGGATTACCTCTAGCCACAGTACTGCGTCACCCACTGCCAATCCCGGCAATAAAATCAGTAATCCTTCGCGCAAAAATCCTACACGCAGGGCCAATGATGCGAGGCGCTCCGCCTTAAGAACCATTTCGCACCTCGGTGCGATCCCGGCTGACCAGCTTTCTGAAAAGCAGGCAGCCTCTCTAAAGTGGGCACAGGCTCATGTGTCGAGGCTGCAAATAAACTCCTCCCCCGCACCTGCCACGGTTGCGGCGCCTAAACGGCAACGTTCGGAAGAGGAGAACGATGCAGCTAGGGCTTCTAGGCCAAAACGTCCTAAGAACATCCCTTCGAAAGGCACCTTTAGTGAGATCGCCAAAGGCAAGCTCATAAGGACCATAATCGATAGGGATGCATCAGACGGTGCCATTTCCCATGCCAGATGGGACTTGGTCAACCAAAAACTGGCGGGAGTGTTCTGTAAGATCCGCAAGGAGAATCCGGGACCGCCGCCTCAATGCGTCGATGCTGGCTGGCACCAGCACGGCGTTAAATTGATGGCCTGCACGGATGAACGCTCAGCGTCTCTGTTGAAAAAGGCCATCGAAGCTATTGGCGAGGTGTGGGAAGGCTCTAGGCTGGATGTGGTTTCCGTGGAAGACATACCCAGAAGACCAAGAGCCTTGACCATAATTCCTGCTGAACCTTCTTCCCCGAAGGAGATCCTTGAGATCCTTAAGGACTGTAACCCGGATCTACCCACCCATGACTGGAGGGTAGCTAAGGTGAATGCACCCGAGAGGTCTAGAAGGGAGGTGGTTCTGATTCTTAACAAAGAATCTCTGGCACCGAACCGTAAGAGGGGCAACAAAATCTTTTACTGTTTCAGTACGATTCTGTTGCGCCTCTACCGGACCGATGTCAGGAAGAACCGCAACCGAGGGGATGACGCTGCCAACGGCGCTGTTGACTGCGCTGCTTCTGGTGTGTCGGACGCAGCTTCATGCGGGCAAGAGGACACCCACTCAGTCTCAGACATGGTGGGTGGCTTCTTTGAACGGATGGCAGTCGCGGATGAGGACACTGACGCCCTCTTGGAATCCAGCCAAGAGGACGCCAACACCACCATAAATGCGCTACATGATGGTGAAGGTGACGCAGATAAACCTTCACCACTCTAAAGCTGCATCCGCTGCGATGCTCCTCCGGGTGGTAGAGAGGAAGGAGGAGCTGGTTATGGTCCAGGAACCCTGGGTCCACCAAGGACGGGTTCATGGACTGACACTAAAGGGCTACAAGCTTTTGTTTGCCAAAGGCACAGGTAATATTAGATCTTGTATCTTGGCTAAAAACTCTTTGCGTATCTTTATCCTATCTGATCCCGTCCGGTACGGTTTGGGTGGTCTCGAGCTATATGGCGCATGACCATGAGGGCAGTCCACCAAATGGCAAGGTGCGTGGCATTGTGTCAAGGGCGATAAGCACGAGGACGCCTATAATAATAAGTGCTGACGCCAATTCACACCACATCTCCTGGGGTAGTAGCGATACTAACGAGCGGGGTGAGTGTCTCTTCGATTTCATTTTAAATAATAATCTTGAAATTGTCAACAGGGGTTCAGAGCCCACTTTTATTGTGTCTAACCGTAGAGAGATTTTAGATGTAACATTGGTTAGTGCAGAGCACACCAATCTGGTTAGCGGTTGGAGGGTTGCGGATGACTGCTCCCTATCCGATCATCGCTATATTGACTTTAACATAGGGTTAGGTGTAAGTAGATTCAATCCTATAGTTAACAGAAAGAAGACTGACTGGGAGCTACAGAACAATGTACTCCGCAACTCCTTATCGACGTCTCCAATTATTAGAAATATTGGGGACATCGACTCTGCTGTGGAGATTCTAAGTGAATCGTTCCGCTGTGCTACTAATGTGGCTTGCAAACCAACGGTTTGCAGGGGAAGGGCCAGACCACCATGGTGGAGCCCGGAAATTGCACATTCACGAAAGGAATGTCGTAGGCTATTCAACGAGGCTAAACGATCAGGCGAAAAGAATCTTGTGAGGAACGCAAAAAGGAGGTTTTGGAGGGCTTTCTGCAGTAATGTGGAGGGTTCATCTGAAACCAACAGGCTGCGTAAGATGCTATCAACCGCACCGGTTGTACCCAGCTACATACAGAAACCCTGTGGTAACTGGACCATGAGTAGTCAAGAGACGCTAAGCGTACTACTCGACACTCATTTTCCTGGCAGCCAGGCGGCACCTTTAACAGGCACTGCCGATGGCAGCTTGGCGACAGGCGCAGTCACAACTCCATTGGATATGGATAGGCTCCGCTGGGCTGTACATAGCTTCGATCCGTTCAAGTCTCCGGGACCAGATGGAATAATTCCAGCGGATCTACAGAGAAATGCGGACATTGTCCTACCTTGGCTCACGGTAATTTACAGTGAATGCCTTAGGAGGGCTTATATACCTATATTTTGGCGTACGTGCAAGGTTGTCTTTATCCCGAAAGGGGGTAAGACGTCACACACTAAGCCTAAAGACTTCAGACCGATAAGTCTTACTTCTTTTTTACTCAAAACTTTAGAAAGAGTAATTGATATTCATCTGAGAATGACCATTCCGAATGAGCTTCTCTCCAAATCACAGCACGCTTACACTAAAGGCAAATCTGTGGAAACGGCACTACATTCTCTAGTGGGCCACATAGAAAAATCTCTTGAGTATAGGGAATTTACTATGGGGGCTTTTCTGGACATAGAGGGTGCTTTCAACTATGTCAACCCCGATTCCATTATCAATGGGATGGCAGCGGTAGGGATTGATGACAATTTATGCCGGTTTGTTAGAAACTTACTAACTTTCAGGGTAGTCAGGGCCTCGGTTGGGGATGTCACTGAGTATAGGGCAGTCTATCGGGGCACTCCACAGGGAGGTGTTCTGTCACCTCTGTTGTGGAACCTGACCATTAATTCGCTTTTGCTAAGTCTAGAACGCAGACAGATTATGACTGTCGCGTACGCGGATGACGTAGCGGTGGCGATATCGGGTAAGCACTTGGATACCATATCTCAGTGTATGGAGTCTGCGCTGGCTCTGCTGAGTAGGTGGAGCGTCAGCTGTGGGCTCGGCATCAACCCAGCCAAGACTGAGTTGGTGCTCTTCACTAGGAGGTACAAGACCGATAGCTTTATACACCCAAAGCTTAACGGCACCTCCTTGGAACTATCTAAAACCGCCAAGTACCTGGGTGTGATTCTGGATAGTAAGCTATCATGGAATCAGAACATACAGGCGAGAGCGGAAAGGGCCTTAGTGGCTATTTATACATGCAAAAGGGCAGTATGCCTCAAATGGGGTATCAACCCTAAGGGGATCAATTGGATCCTTGAGGCTGTTATTAAACCAGTACTCTTTTACGGGGTATTGGTTTGGTGGAATGCGATGGACAAGCAGGCTCATCGCAGGACCTTTGAAAAAGTCTTTCGGGTCGTAGCGAGACTGATGACAGGCGCACTACGATCTACACCAACGGAAGCAATTTTTGCAATGCTAAACTGGCTCCCGGTTGACATTCTGGCCAGACAACTGGCTCTATTCTCAGCGGTCAGGTTGAATACAGTATGTCCATGGACTAGGACTGACTATGGGCATGCTAGGATTTTAAGAGAGCACTCGGAAATCCATGCCAACATTGACTACTGTGTACCAAGACCCTTCTTTGGTGGGCTTTTCCGTTCCATTGTCGTTGACAGGGAACAGGTGGACAGGCTTTCCTTTCCCGAGGATTCAGTTAGAGTTTTCACTGACGGATCCAAAAGGGGAATAAGAACGGGCGGAGGCTTCTATGTGGAGAACTTCAATGTTAGATCTCCATTCCGGCTCCAGGACGGTTGTACTGTCTTACAGGCCGAAATCTCTGCTATTACTCGGGCAGCGAGGTGGCTAAGGTACTATACGATATCGAATGATATCTTCATTGTTACCGATAGCAAGGCAGCCATCTCTGCTATTAGTGGTGTGTACAGTACATCAAAAACTGTGGTCGAATGCCGACTGTCTATCAACGAGATAGCGAGACATTCGAGGGTGACACTGGTTTGGGTGCCAGGGCATTCTGGATGTCCAGGCAACCATACTGCGGATGAGATTGCCAGACAAGGGACTGAATTGAACAGTTCAATGATCAGTCACTTTACTGGCATTCCATTAGCGCGATGCAAGTCTCTGATTCAAAGCGAATCATACAAACTAGCTCAACTTAGGTGGGATAGTGTGGCTAACTGTCTCGTGGCAAGATCCACGTGGCCCCATTACGATTTGCGCAAAACGCGCGACCTTCTCAAATTTGACAAGGCGCGCATGCGTCAACTGGTGACTGTTCTGACAGGACACTGTAGCTTTGGGACTCATGCTAGGAGGATGGGTCTAATATACAACGACTATTGCAGAAGCTGCAATGATGAGGAGGAGGAAGAAACTGTCCTCCATCTTCTGTGTCAGTGTCCTGCCCTCGCTAATGCAAGGGCAGCGGCGCTGGGCTCCCGATTCCTGTCAGACTTAGACAGCCTGGCAAACATGGAGCTTTCAGGGATATCATCCTTCCTCAGGGGTACAGGATGGTTTGAAATGGCGGAGGACATCCCTTAAGAGGTCCTCTGCTTAAGGGTATCACAAAGGGACCGAATTGACGAACCCAAGTGGATTGTCCCGCCAGGGACAACGGCCCTCTAACCTAACCTAACCTAAGTCCATATTGGCATCATCGGTTTTTAAGGATCCTAACGAAGTTATTGCTAAGTTGGTAGTCGAGCAGTCAACAGAATTAAAGGAACAACAGGTTCTAGCGGTTCAAGGTCACAACAGATATAGAAATGATTTTCGATCTCATAATAATAACAACTCATTTCGAGGAAACGGCACAAATCAATTTCGCAATGGTTCTAATTATTCCCATCATGATTTTTTAAACAACAACTTTGATAACGTACGCAACAATTCCTACCGCGGGAATTATCGTGGAGATTTTAACCGCACTAGACAAAACAATTTTTCGCATAATAACAATTCTTCTCATAATAACAATTTTTCTAATAACAATTATTCTCGTAATAACAATTTTTCCCGTAATAACAATTTTTCTCGTAATAACAATTTTTCTCATAATAGCAATTTTTCTGGTAATAGCAATTTTTCTCGTAATAACAATTCGTCCAACAACAATTCTAGGGTTTCCGTTAGATGTTTAAACTCGGAAACCCCTCAACAACCGCTGTTGGGGGGAGAAGAGAATTAAAACAAAACAAATTTATTTTTCGCCCAGACAATCCTAACAAACAAACTATTCAAAAATCAATATACAGTCTAAATCCAAACTATTCTGATTTTGTAAAAGTAAACTGCACTGATACAAATCAACATAGTACTTTCCTTGTAGATACACAGGCAGATATTTCCTTAATAAAAATTTCAAGTTTAATTCCCAACACAATTTTGAATCAAAATGAAATCATAAGCATCACTGGTATTACGACCAATGCAATATCAACGTTAGGAACTATTTGTACAAATTTAATAATTTCAAATTATTTAGTTCAACAAGTTTTTCACGTTGTTAATGATGACTTTAATATCCCAGCAAATGGTATTCTAGGTAAAAGCTTTCTTAAAGACAATAAGTGTCAAATCAATTATGAAAATATGACTTTAACAATTTCTATACGAAATAAAAGATTTGAAATACCCATACTAAACGGAACTAAAAACTTTACTTGCGTTATACCACCAAGGTGTGAGGTATTTAGAGTTATGAATCTTTGCAACATTAAGGAACCAATGTTTGTTGATTCACAGGAAATTTCGGAAGGAGTCTTTATAGGGAAAGGAATCATAGAATCAGATAATCCAGTTTTGCGAATCGTAAATACCACTGAAAATGGAGAAATTGCAAAATTTTTACGTATACTCGATTAATGAAAATAAAATTGATAGCCAACGTATCAACAAGTTAAGAGGAGTGCTGGAAAGTCAAATGCCAAAAGATATACAAAATGTAAATGAAATGCATATAGACATTGCTTAACCACCAACAAATAAATTTCATTTATATATAGTATTGTGACAACAATGTGTCAAATAAAAAGATTTCATAACAGATATACAAAATGATTTGATGCCTTTATGTGAATTTTATGCGGATATTTTTGCTTTAAAAGATGATAAGATGACAATAAACAACTTCTACGAACAAGAATTTAAACTGGTCGACTCTTCTCCAGTCTATATAAAAAATTACCGATTGGCCCATACGCAGAAGCAAGAAATAGATAGGCAAGTTAAAAATTTACTTCAGAATAATTTGATTGAACCTAGTAATTCCAATTTCAATAGCCCATTAATTCTGGTACCAAAAAAAAGTACAGACAACCAAAAAGCGTATAGAATGTGTGTTGATTATCGCGCGGTGAATAAAAAACTTATTGCAGATAAGTTTCCTCTGCCTCGCATTGACGACATTCTACACAATTTAGGAAGAGCAAAATATTTTTCAATTGTCAATCTATTTTCTGGATTTCATCAGATTCCTTTACATCCAAACTCACGTGACATAACTGCATTCAGTACCGATAAAGGGTCTTTTCGTTGGAAAGTTTTGCCTTTTGGTCTTAACGTAGCACCAAATTCGTTTTCGAGGATGATGTCGATTGCATTTTCAGGTCTTATGCCCAACAAAGCTTTCCTATATGTTGATGACATTATTATAATCGGTTGTAGTAAACAGCATCACCTTAATAATTCGAAAAACGTTTTTAACATTCTTAGAAAATGTAATTTAAAAATAAATCCTTACAAATGCAATTTTTTCAGATCTGAAGTCACCTTTTTGGGACATAAGTGTACTGCAAATGGACTTTTACCAGATGAATCAAAAATAGACGCAGTACCATCTGATAAGGATGCGGTTAGACGCTTTGTAGCATTTGCAAACTACTATAGACACTTTATCCCAAATTTTGCTATTTTAGCTGCACCTTTGAGCAATATGACTAGAAAGAATATTATCTTTAATTGGAATGAACAATGTCAAAACGCTTTTAATAAACTAAAATCTGCTTTGCAATCACCTAAAATTTTACAGTATCCAGACTTTACAAAACCATTTTTAATAACAGTTGACGCATCTAAACAAGGATGTGGGGCTATACTAAGTCAAGACTTTAATGGTTACGATTTACCAGTTTATTATGCTTCGAAATCTTTCAACTTATCTGAACAGAAAAAACCAATTATTGAGCTTGAGCTTCTTGCCATTCATTTTGCCATAACACAGTTTCGCCCTTATGTATATGGGACTCAATTCATTGTTAGATCAGATCATCGACCATTGGTTTATCTTTTTAATATCAAAGATCCGTCATCTAAACTAACACGTATGTATCAGGCTCGAACTATCTGAGTACAATTTCACAGTTGAATACATCAAAGGAAAATCAAACGTAGGAGCTGACGCACTTTCCAGAATCTCAATAAATGAATTAAAAGAAAAAGATATACAAGTACTTGCAGTGACTCGTGCAATGTCAAAAAACCAACATGAGAATAAAATTGTTTTAAACCCTTTTTCCGAAAACGAGAACCTAGAACTTAAAATATATGATAAATTTTCCCACGAATTTAGTAAAAATATAGCGAAAATAAGAACACTAATTATTAATGAAGAAAATATTAAGAAATTGCGCATAAATATATGTATATAAAAATTTTAAAAAATCTGTATCTGTAGATTTAGAATTTGTTAACGAAACAATTAGTTTAGAGTCTAAACTAAACATTAGACTATATGCTTTCGAGGCTAGAATATGAGGCCAACAATGAAAAAATATACAGAGCAGAATGGAATAAAAATGATTTATTTTTCACAATTTGTTCGATACAAAAATTAAAAGATCATGGTACAAAAATATTAAAAACTTTTGAAATTATTCTTACGGATCCAATTCAAATTATATCAGAAGAAAACGATAAACAAAAATTACTAAAAATTTATCATAACGACCCTATTCTAGGAGGACATTGCGGTCAGAAAAAATTATATGCAAAATTAAGAACTAAATATTATTGGAAGAATATGACTAAAGACGTGGCAAAATTTGTTAGGAACTGTGCAAAATGTAACCTTAATAAAGTTAAACCGGGAAATATAGAAAAACTTGTACTAACACCAACACCCGCAAAAGCTTTTGACATAGTGGTTTTTGACACTTGTAGTGTATTTTAATAATATGTAGTGTATGTTAAAAATATCGTTTAAGGTTTAAAAAAGGGGATAAGTATTTCTTAGCACTTCTGCCGCTTTGGTCCAGCGTTCGCACGCCGTTTTATTTCGAGAATTAATAAAACACTTGTTTGCTTTGTGTTAAGACTAATTCTGATTTTATTAAACTTATTTCTGCGCTTATATACTAAACTTATGTCTGTTCAGCATAATTGAATCAAAATCAATTCTTGTATTGATTTTGCATAATGGAATAAAATTTGCCAAAAAAATATCTAAATGTGGCAACTAAGTATTTTTACGACTTTGTGTACGTCAATGAACTTCATGGTGTTGGAAGAACTTTTTGAAACCAAATTGCAACTAAGCATTTTTGTGTTCATGGTCAAGTTGTATTTAAAATGTGCCAAGTTCATTGACGTAGTTATGTTGTAATTTAATATGAACAATATTATTATGAAATGTGTTTTTGTATTGTGTTAAAAGGGTGGTGCATAAGTATGTGTACACTACACCCTTACCCTTTCAGATTTGGGTTTTATTAAAAATAGACATTTTTTTTTTGTTAAATTTAAATTTTAGATAAAACTTGTTTAGTAATTTTTACATTATATTTTAATAAATTTTGTGTTGGCTTAAATGTAAGTATAAAGTAAGAGATTAAGGTCTTAATATTAATTTTCTTTTATTCTTATGTGGTTAGTGGATATATATTTTTTTAATAAATTTTTATGTATTAATTTTTCTTTATTATTTTCAATTTCTATTAGTACATTTACCTCTTTTATATCTAATATCTTGTATGGACCTTTGTAAGGTGGTTCATTTTTTCTCCTATTTACTACTTTAACCAATACTAAATCTCCTATTTTAATGTCTATGCTATTCTGCTTATTAACTGACTTTAATTTTCTTTTCGTTTTAACTTCTAAAATTATATCTCTTGCTCTTTTTAGTGAGTAATTAAGTCTAGCTTTCAATTCATTTGTATAATTATCAAGATCGTAAAGTTTTTCATGCTTTCTGAATTCATCATTTGGTAGTCGAGGTAGTTTTCCAAATACCAATTCAAATGGTGAATAGTCTGTGTCACTATTGGGTGTTGTGTTAAAGGCAAACGTAAAGTATGGTATCCATTCGTGCCAATTTGTATCTTCCACAAAATTTATAAAGTACTCGTTTAGAACTTTATGGTTTCGTTCTACGGTACCTAGAGTCTCGTGGTGGTACGGGGTTGAGAAATGTTGGTTTATTTTTAATAAATCACAAATCTCTTTCATTAATTCATTTGTAAATTCTGTACCTTTATCAGTTTTTAAAATGTTAAATAGTCCATACTTTAGAACTACTTGTTCTACTAAAGTTTTAGCTACTGACTTTGCATCTTTTGTTACTATAGGGTACGCTATCACATATTTTGTTAATTCGCATTGCATTGTAAGTATATATCTATAATTGTCCGATGGTCGCAGAGGACCTACTGTGTCTACTACTACTGTGTCGAAACTCTGTGTAGGTGTGTCTGTAATAGTAAAAGGTTCTTTTGTATGTTTATATTGTTTATTTTTCTGACATGAATCGCAAGTTTTTATGTAATTTTTTACCATTCTGTTCATATTTTTCCATATGTATCTTTGTTTTAATTTGGAAATAGTTTTTCTAATTCCGAAATGTCCACTATATGGTTTATTGTGGAATTCTTCAATCAATCTATACTGTTTTATATTCTCATTTATTCTCTTTGGCATTTTATAAATTATTATTTCAATTTCGTTATTCTGCAGATTATTATATTCTTTTTTCAATTTCTCGGTCGTTATATATTTAAATATTTCATCATTATTATATAGTACGTACTTTTTAATTTTTAAATTCTTTAATTTTAATAAAAGTTTCTCCATAAATGTTTCGGAAAACATAGGATTTTCGCTTTTATTACATATTATACTTGTAATATTTTTATTCAATGCATTGGTTTCTTTATCTTTCATATCTTTTAATTCGTGCTGCAGCTTTTTATCATATATAAATTTTATTCTTTGAAGCTTCTTAATATCATTAATTGACGTGCATTCCCACATACGGAGGTGATCAGTCTCTTTTGGAGATATGCCGTTCTTTTCTTTATTTTTCTCTAATATTTTGTTCTTATTTTGGTTAACCATTCCGCGCGTTATTGCCAATGTTTTCTTCTCTTTTTCATCAATATAGATTGGAATCATGTCTTTTAATATTTGCGAATTTATTTCAATTCTTGATAATGCATCTGCGTTTGTATTATTTGAACCTTTTTTGTATACAATATCAAAGTCATAGTCTGATAGTTCTAGTCTAATTCTAGTTAATTTGGAGGATGGATTTTTATGTGAAAATAGAGCAATGAGTGGTCTGTGATCTGTAACAACCGTAAATTTTCTGCCGTATAGGTAAGGTCGGAAAAATTGTATGCCCCAGTGTATTCCTAGCAATTCTTTTTCGATTACAGATTTATTTCTTTCATGTTTGTTAAGGGATTTACTAGCGTAAGAAATGGGTAAGTCACTTCCAATGTTGCCTTGTGAAAGTATTGCACCTAACGCAACATTTGATGCGTCTGTATGGTAAATATTCTTAGTTTTCCCTTATTGGAGTATCGTTCCGAAACTCCAGGGTATGGTCGTTTCCCTGTTGTATAGTGTTGACATTAGTTTGGCTGTATCTTTGGTTATATCTAGGATTGTTGTGGAGATTTTGGTCTCTATATCTGGAATTGTTGTAGTCGTTTTGATAATTTCTCCTATTGTTATTTCGGTTAAAGTTCACATTGTTATACGTGCTTCTTTGGTTTTTATTAAAATTGTTATGTTGTTGAGTGGTATTATAATTTATTCTGTTTCTGTTTGGTATATATCTAAAGTTTGGATTATTTCTTTTAGTGTTCCTAAATCCTGAATTATTCGCGTTTGTACCATTATAACTACCTCTTGTATTGTTATTTATTCGCAAAGTTTTAAATGTATCGGATAGTTCTAATGACCTTTCTTGTGCACTTGCAATGTCATAAGCTTGTGATATTGTTTTAGGCTGAGCTGCTATCACAGCGGTTCTTATGTCACTGTATAAACCTTCTTGAAAAGTTTCCAATGCTAATTTTTCATTCAAAGCCCTAATCGTAGAGCGAGCTACTTCGTTTGGACTTTCTCCTAATTCAGATATTTGTATTAATGTCAATTCTGCAATTAGTGTGCTAATTTTTTCTTTGTAATTTAGTACATTGCCTTTTTGTCTGGTATTTTTTAATGCGAAATGTATGCTACTAGCTGTTGTAGTTGTTCTAAAATTTCTGGTAAGGCATGTTTTTAGTTGTTCAAAAGTTTCGGGTATATTTTCTATCATTAAAATGTCTCTGACTTTATCTGTTAATTTTATTGCTACAATATATTTAATTAGATTTTTCTTCCCTTGATCATTAAGTTCAGAGTAGACAATTTCAATCATTGAAAAAAATATATTAAGATGTTTTGCTTTTCCGTCAAAGACTGGAATTGTATCAGAAGCTTTTTTGCTATCGAAATTCGACATGATTATAGAATTTTCAATTTCTGATGAAAGTTTCAATTCTTCTCCTTTATGTACCGTTAACAGTTCAATTGCTGTTAATTTTAATTTTTTAAATTCCTCAATTTTCTTTTCTCTTAAAGTTTTAGGTAGATATCCTGCTAATTTGCCAAATTTCTTACATAGTTGGTTAATCAAATTGTATTTTTCTTTTATAGTATCTTCTGTGTATTTTCTGTTTCTTGATTTCTTAGCATTTGTTATTAATTGTTGAATTTCTTGAAAAATTTGATCCATATGATTTACTTATTTATACAATATACATATATGAGTCATTCCATGTCAAACCGTACGATTTTTGCTAAAAATTGACTTTGATGTCTCCGATGTTTTTCAAAATTTGAGAACGAAGTCTTTATTAAAAAATATTTTACACGTGTTTCGGGAAAAAAATTAAAATTTTTTTTTAAAAAAGTTAATTGCATTTGAAAATCGTCAAAATCGTGAAAAATCTTCCGACATGACAACATTTAAACTAATGTTTTTATAAAACTAGTGGATGGATTTTGAAGTTCAATACCTTATTTTAAAGGTATTTGAACCTTCTTTTCAAAAACCATATTATTTTTTATAAATTAATTTTTTTTTATTATTAAAATTTGGTTTTTTTACTTAATTTCTGTTTTCCACAATCTTCGAACAAGTCGAAAAATCTGAAAGAAATATTTTCTTAAAGGTTAATATATTCTTAACATTCCCTTAAAATTTCAGAGTGGAGGTCGAATGGATTCTATTTTTTTACGATTTTTTTCCATTGCAGCACCACAAAAAAATTACATTTTGTATATAAAAATTTTATTTTCAAGCATGTTAACGAAAATGTCAACGCATGTATGTATTCAAAAACACAAAAAATTTTATACTTAAGTAAATATTTAATCAAAATTCATATTGTTCTGGAGATTTGTTTGTTTTGCCTTTTCTATTTTGCCGTTAGAATTTTTTTGTATGTTCTATTTTAAAAAAAGCAATGTTGCAGGTGATTTTTAGTTTACAAGAAAAGTTCGTTTATCTCAGTTCAGTGCTTTCATTTCATTTGCAGCTGATTTTTCTATAAAAATGTATATAAAAATTAAAATTGCTTATTATTTAACTTTTAGTTATGTATTAATATTATTATATAAAATGTTTATATACAAAAAAAATAATATACAAAAAAAGCAAAACAAACAAATCTCCAGATCAATATGAATTTTGATTAAATTTTTACTTAATGCTAGAGTTAATGTCGACGCCGTTGACGGCGTTTCAACAACCGAAAAAGTTGAAATATATTGAACTTTTACGGCGTTGCAACGCGTTGAGACTAACTGCTCTCATACAATTTCATACGATTCAACTTTTTTTTTGACATTTGACGCCGTCGACGACATTAACTCTAGCATAAGTATGAAATTTTGTGTGTTTTGAATACATACATGCGTTGACATTTTCGTTAACATGCTTGAAAATAAAATTTTTATATACAAAATGTAATTTTTTTGTGGTGCTGCAATGGAAAAAAATCGTAAAAAAATAGAATCCATTCGACCTCCACTCTGAAATTTTAAGGGAATGTTTAGAATATATTAACCTTTAGGAAAATATTTTTTTCAGATTTTTCGACTTGTTCGAAGATTGTGGAAAACAGAAATTAAGTAAAAAAACCAAATTTTGATAATAAAAAAAAATTAATTTATAAAAAATAATATGGTTTTTAAAAAGAAGGTTCAAATACCTTTAAAATAAGGTATTGAACTTCAAAATCCATTCACTAGTTTTATAAAAACATTAGTTTAAATGTTGTCATGTCGGAAGATTTTTCACGATTTTGACGATTTTCAAATGCAAATAACTTTTAAAAAAAAAAATTTTAATTTTTTTCCCGAAACACGTGTAAAATATTTTTTTATGTTTAATACGTCTGGCAAATTTAGAGAAAATCGGAAGAGGTGGTGTAAAAAAGGTGTTCGGTCTGACATGGAATGACTCATATATATATATATATATATATTTTTTTTTTGTAAGTCTAAAAAAAAATCTTATGGTCTATTAAACATTTTGGACATTAGTCCGTACAATTTGTTTTTTCACATATTGTTTTGCAAAATGCCATAATGCTATTAAAATAAAAACTACTAAAAAAATTATTACGATGTCTTGGCTTATTGCGATCTTGTTGTCATTTATGGCGTAGGCATTGGCCTGTCCTTCGACGTTTGCGTCTGCTATACCCATTTTAATTTCTTCCAAAATTAAATATTTTTTGTCTTCTTCTGTTACTTCAAATGTATGTAGTTGGTTCATTAAGTTGTTTTCCAGCCTTCGTCTTTTAAATTTTTGAGTTCCGCAATTAAGATTTTCTTTTGAGCGCCTTCACTTATGTTTATTACTCTTTGCAGGTCTTTGCAGGCTTGTTGGAATCTATGTTTCCTCCCTCCTTTCTTTTTCTTTTTTGGGGCTGTTGTCAGTCTAAATTGCTGCAGTTGATTTTTATAGTTTTGTTGCCTCTTTTTGTATTGTTCCAAAGTTATAGGCTTTGGACCTGCCGTTAATGGTGTTGGTATGTATTCTTGTGGTGGTGGAGATTCGTTAGTGTTTCTGGGCACATATTCTTCTGGCACCAGTAACTCTTCCCATTTTTTGAAAATATTGTCAATCTCCTCTTGTCTTGACATTCGAAGGATATTACAGTATTTAAAAAAAAACAATATATATTTTGCGGGATTTAAAAAAAATTTTTTTTTCTTTAATTTTTTTTTTTTTTTTTTTTTTTTTTTATTTTTTTTAATTTTTTTTTTTTTTTTTTTTTAAATTTGTTAGGATCTCAAAGGTTTATTTTCAAAAATTTATTAGTTCCAAAGTTTGAAAAATTTAGCATTAGTTTAAGAGTTTGGCAGGATCGCCATGTAGTGTATTTTAATAATATGTAGTGTATGTTAAAAATATCGTTTAAGGTTTAAAAAAGGGGATAAGTATTTCTTAGCACTTCTGCCGCTTTGGTCCAGCGTTCGCACGCCGTTTTATTTCGAGAATTAATAAAACACTTGTTTGCTTTGTGTTAAGACTAATTCTGATTTTATTAAACTTATTTCTGCGCTTATATACTAAACTTATGTCTGTTCAGCATAATTGAATCAAAATCAATTCTTGTATTGATTTTGCATAATGGAATAAAATTTGCCAAAAAAATATCTAAATGTGGCAACTAAGTATTTTTACGACTTTGTGTACGTCAATGAACTTCATGGTGTTGGAAGAACTTTTTGAAACCAAATTGCAACTAAGCATTTTTGTGTTCATGGTCAAGTTGTATTTAAAATGTGCCAAGTTCATTGACGTAGTTATGTTGTAATTTAATATGAACAATATTATTATGAAATGTGTTTTTGTATTGTGTTAAAAGGGTGGTGCATAAGTATGTGTACACTACACACTATAGGACCCTTACCACAGTCTAATTTTAGAAACAAATATGCACTAACATTAATCTGTGACCTCTCCAAATATTTAGTAACTATTGCAATTCCAGACAAATCAGCTAAAACGGTAGCTCGTGCGATATTTGAAAACCTTATACTTGTTTATGGGAAGATGAAAATTATTAAATCAGATTTAGGAACAGAATTTAAAAACGAAATTATGACAGAACTTTGCAAATTTTTAAAAATTGATATACATTTTTCAACTAGTTACCATCATCAAACATTAGGAACACTGGAACGGAACCACAGAGTTTTCAACGAATATATTCGAGCATATATTAGTGAAAATTTAGATGATTGGGATACTTACCTAAAATATTTTACATTTTATCATAATACCACATCAAACACAGTCTTTAACAACAAATTCACACCTTTCGAATTAGTTTTTGGTAAAAATATAACAATGCCTAATGATTTGAATTCTAATTTAGAACCAATCTACAATATTGATAACTACAGTAAAGAAGTAAAACATAGATTGCAAAAAACTAATATATTAGCAAGAACTAGTTGAAAAACACAAGATAAGAAACAAAACCTTTTTTGATAAACGGGTTTAGCTACCTTTTATTTCCAGTGGTAACTAATAAAAAACGACTTGATGCTTCGTTAAATTAAATGCTTTTTTATTTTCTTTTCTATGTAAAGTGCAACTAACTTCTTACTACTTATTGCGACTAGAACTTCTTACTACTTATTGCCTGTCAAAATCAAGGTGTGTCCTCAGAGTTGCCACCCATTTCACAGATAGATCTTTCATTAATAGGGTTCTTGCAACGGGCAACGTCCTGCCACATCACTCCCCCTTCAGTCAGTTTGCTATAAAACAAATTGTACGAATCTTCTAGGAACGGTTATCGTTCTCCCTGAACGTGATTTTCCACGGGGTTCAAAAACATCCATTGGTTCTTGGGCTGATGTTTTTTTACTCGTCTGTCGAACTATACCAGGTATCGTATTGCCGTTTGTTTTCGGTATCCCCCTGAGAGGCACTACTTGTGCCTCAGGCAACCCTTGGTGTTGTTCGTTAACCATAAATGCTGCCTTCACGCGGTCAATTGTAACTTTTACAATTTTATCGCCAATTTTGATGTCAATGTTCTTGTCATTTCGATTGATGACCTCAAAGGGTCCATCGTAGGGTGCCTTCAGAGGGGCTCGAACAGAATCGTCTCTCAGAAATACATGTGTACATGATGCTAGGTCCTTCTGAATGAAAAAATTTTGAGAAGAATGATTCGACATCGGGACTGGCTTGAGTTTGGCTATAGCAGCACGAAGATTCTTCACAAAATCACTCTCGGTGTAGTCTTCCACTTGCTTCTCGAAAAATTCACATGGCAGCTTTATTGTTGTTCCATAAATCATTTCGGCTGCAGACGCGTTTAAGTCTGTCTTAAATGTGGCTCTCAAACCAAGTAATACGATCGGTAAGCTTTCCGTCCAATGTGTGGAAGTATGGCATTTAATTGCACATTTAAGGGTGCGGTGCATGCGCTCAACTAGACCGTTAGCCTGCGGGTGATAAGCGGTAGTACGTAAATGTTTCGAACCTGTCAATTGAGTTAACTCCCTAAAGAGTTTCGATTCGAATTGACGGCCCTGGTCAGTTGTTATGGCATTTGGCATTCCGTAATGTGCTATCCAGCCGCTCACAAATGCCCGAGCCACTGTTTCCGCTGTGATGTCTTTAATTGGTATCGCGGTTGGCCAACGACTGAACCGGTCTACACAGGTTAGACAATATCTAAAATCATCTGATGGTGGCAAAGGGCCTATTAAATCAATATTGATGTGTTCAAAGCGCCTATCAGGAACCTTAAACTGTGCCAAAACGCTTTTTTTGTGTCTAGTAATTTTTGTTCTCTGGCATTCCTGGCAGGAACTCACCATTTTTGCTATTTCGGGCTTCATACTTTTCCAGACAAATCGCTCGCTAATTAATTTGCCTGTTGCACGCTTTCCTGGGTGAGACACATTATGGATTGAATTAAAAACTTGCTGTCTGAATTTTGATGTAATATAAGAGCGAACTTTTGATGTTGAGACGTCGCACCACAATGCAGTTTGGCAATTCGGTAGCCGTACGCTTTTAAGTTGCAGCGATGAGTTTTGTCCAGCTTGCTTCACCTCGTCACTCTGTTCTTGGTCCCAGGAAAGCTCTTCAAAGTTTATTTGGTCTGCATTAAACATAGCCTCAATACGCGACAACGCATCAGCAATTACGTTGTCCTTTCCCGAAATATGTCGAATGTCGGTGGTATATTCACTAATTAGGCTTAGATGACGTATTTGCTTTGGGGTTGCCTTTTCCGGTTTTTGCTGAAAAGCGAACGTTAGTGGCTTGTGGTCCGTCAAAATTGTACACCTTCGGCCATCTATGATGTGTTTAAAATACTTTACCGCTTGGTATGTCGCTAGTAGTTCCCTATCAAAGGTACTGTACCTTTTCTGGGTGTCGGTCATTCGTTTTGAGAAGAATCCCAGGGGTCGAAGGCTGCCCTCGGCGATTTCATGAATTGCTGCTCCTACACAAAAGTTACTGGCATCCACATGCAGGACCAAATTTGCATTTTGAGAAGGATGGACTAGAAGCGTTGCCTCTGCAAGACTATTTTTACAGTCCTCAAAAGCCTTTTCGGATTTTTCGTCCCAGAGAATCGGTGTTCTATCCTGCTTTTTATTTAAATTAATAAGTTTTTGAAGCTCACCTTGCTTCGCGGCAGCTTTTGGTAGAAACCGTCGATAAAAATTCAACAAGGCTATAAATCGCCTGAGATCGCACGTAAGATTTGGTTTTTTGAAGTTCAACATTGCCTCAACCTTTTCTTTGGTGGGTGAGACGCCGTCTTTTGTGATACGGTGCCCTAAAAAATTTATTTCATTTTGTCCAAAGACACATTTCGAAACGTTTATTTTTAGAGCTTGTTGTTCAAGACGTTGAAAAACTTTTTCCAGATGTATCCTATGTTCTTCATAGCTAGATGACGCTACACATATGTCATCAATGTACACGGTAACACAATCAAGGTCACGAAAAATTTGATCCATGTATCGCTGGAACGATTGACTGGCGTTTCTGAGTCCAAACGTCATAACGTAGAATTCATATAAACCAAATGGTGTAATTATGGCAGTCTTCTCACGATCTTCCGGTGCAATGGGTATTTGATGATACGCTCGTTCCAGGTCAAGGGTTGTGAAAATACACTTATTGTGTAGTCTATACGTTATGTCATGTATATGAGGTATGGGATACCTGTCAGGTTTCGTAACCGTGTTCAATCGCCTATAGTCTCCGCAAGGCCGCCATTCGCCTGCTGTTTTCTTCGGAGCCATATGCAGTGGGCTGGACCATTGGCTGCTGCTCATGCTACATATACCCTGTTTGAGCATATAGTCGAATTCTTTTTTCGCCAAGGCCAGCCTTTCAGGATTCAGTCTTCTTGGTTTTGAGAAAATTGGCGGGCCCTCCGTGACGATGTGATGATGAACGGTGCTACTTCGTGAGTCAGGCGTAAACTTAAAAGGTTGTGTTACGCTTTTGTATTTGTGAAGTAATTGCTTAAGCCAATCGTCAATAGCAGGAGAAATTGTATAAATTCGTTCCTGGCCAGATCTCAAAACGCTCATATTCACCATTAACTTTGTTTTGTTATCCACCAACTTTTTCTTGCGCACATCCACCATTAGGTCATACTCGTACAGAAAATCAATACCGATTATTGGTCTCGTAACGTCGGCGACGATAAACTCCCAGTCCATTTTTCTTCGCAGGCCGAAGTCGACTGACACGAGTTTTGTGCCATAAGTTTTAATAGGGGTGCCATTTGCTGCATAGAGATTGTACTTGTATTGTGTACTACGATTTGTGGGGGGTAAAACCGAGAAATCAGCGCCGGTGTCGACCAAATATCTAATTTTTGTTATTTTGTCAGTAATAAAGAGGCGACGATCTTCTGCAGCCTCTGCCCTATTCGCCTCGGAAGACAGGGCTGCAGTTAGTTTTCCGTCTTCAAATTTTTGAACTGACAAGGCTCTACGCATTTTCTCGCCTTGTCCCCATACCTATAATGAAATCTGCAAAAAGGAAAACGTACTTTCTGTCTAGATTTGCTGCGGCTGCGCTGTTGTTGACCGTAATTCATTGAACGATTTCTTTCCCCACGGTTGGGCATACGTACTTGTTGTAGTTGATGTCGAAGTTCATCAATTTCAGCTCTTAGAGTTGAGTCGTGCTGTACTGATTCTATTGTGCTATAATTTTGTACCTCCATTAACTTATCGGCTTGCTGTGCCATTTGTGTAGAATTTCCGTCAACTATAGTTACTATGGAACGTACCGTTTCCGGCAACCGCTCCATCCATAACGATTTCAACGCCTCATCTGAAATTTTATCGCCCGCCAAGTCCTTCATCCGTTTCAAAAGCTGAGATGGCTTGAGGTCGCCAAGTTCCACTTCTTTGATAAGTTTTCTTAGCTTGCGGTGGTCTGAATCTGTGTATTCAGCAATAAGGGCTGTTTTTACGGCAGTATATTTTCCGTCTTTCGGTGGGTTTCTAATAATATCTGCCACTTGTAGAAGATATTGAGGCTCTAACGAAGAAATTACGTGGTGGTACATTGTGTCGTCCTGCTTTATACCCGCGACAGCGAATTGCGATTCCATTTGGATGAAGTATATATCGGGCTGCTCCTTACAAAATGTTGGCGGTTTGACACCAACTCGGAACATTTCACGACCAACATTTGGTGGCACGTTTCCGGCTTCAGCCATGTTGTCAGCTGAATCTTGAAATTCCTCTTCGTCAGACGACTTTTTTGTTTCCTCGTTCATTGGAACGTCGGGGTCACCAATTTAGCTACCTTTTATTTCCAGTGGTAACTAATAAAAAACGACTTGATGCTTCGTTAAATTAAATGCTTTTTTATTTTCTTTTCTATGTAAAGTGCAACTAACTTCTTACTACTTATTGCGACTAGAACTTCTTACTACTTATTGCCTGTCAAAATCAAGGTGTGTCCTCAGAGTTGCCACCCATTTCACAGATAGATCTTTCATTAATAGGGTTCTTGCAACGGGCAACGTCCTGCCACACGGGCAAAACCTGTAAAACTAAGCATTGGCGATAAAGTCTTATTACAAAAAGAACCATATGATAAATTTAAAAATATTTATGATGGTCCATATATGGTCAAACATGTAAAACAATACACAAAAACAGATTGCGGATAGCAAATTAAAAAAAAAATGAAAAGGTAAAAATTTTGACTTTTTATTTTCAATTTTTTAATTTTTTTTAATTACGTTAATTTTTATATATATTTTTTTTCTAATATATCTAATCCAATAACTTCTTTGTTTCATTTTTTTTTTAATATTTTTGCATTTTTAAATTTTTTTTTATTTTTATTTTTTCTATTTAGTATTTGATTTTTTTTTTCTCTAACATCTAATATTGCTTTTTGTTAACAAATTTATTATATATTTTTTTTAATTTTTTTTCCTAATCACTTTATTTTATTATTTTTCTTTACGATTTTATTTTTTTTTTAATTTTTTTATTTTTTTGCTCCTTATTTTAAATTTTTGTTTTTACCTTCTTATTTTTTTTCACTTTTACCTTTTTTTTATTTTTTTTTACCATTTTTTACCCTTTTTATTATTTTTTTTTACCTTTTTATTTTTTTACCTTTTTTTATTTTTATTTTTTCCTAATTTTTAGTTTTTATTTTTATTAAATTGTAAAAACAAATTAACACATAAAACAAAAATTAACTACGAATTTCTATTTTAATAGTGAACCTTTTGTTTATGTAAATTGTATTACAGGATGTTAATTTAAAACGTTGCGAGGGCACGCGCACTTGTTTACATGTTCATTGTAAATTGAAAACTAAACTCAATTACTTGAACATAACTAACAAAGAAGCTTTAGTTGTCAGCAGCCGATGGCTCTGGAAAAAGCGAAAGAAATACATAGAATATTGGGAATATTAATTGTCAGGGTTGGGGAATTTCGTACTAACCAAAAATGTAATAACTTAATAATATGAATGTGATAACTTCTCATATTCAATTTTCGTTAAAATATTGGTTATATGATATTCGTACTAACTAGCACCACTTGCAAAAGTGGAAAAATTGAACAAAGAACGCTGATGAGATGGCGTAGCGGCCTCGAAATCAGTACTGATCCGTTCTGCTGGTTTAATGACTATGAAAAATATTCTTAATATTCCACTCTCAAAAAAAAAAAAATTAATAAATAGAATGCAATCACGTTCATTTATTAAAAATAAAAATAAAAAATAATTTGCAGTTTCGCAGATTTGAACCTATAGCCTATTGGGAAATTAACATCCTGTAATACAATTTACATAAACAAAAGGTTCACTATTAAAATAGAAATTCATACATTAATTTAAAACGTTGCGAGGGCACGCGCACTTGTTTACATGTTCATTGTAAATTGAAAACTAAATTCAATTACTTGAACATAAATAACAAAGAAGCTTTAGTTATCAGCAGCCGATGGCTCTGGAAAAAGCGAAAGAAATACATGGAATATTGGGAATATTAATTGTCAGGGTTGGGGAATTTCGTACTAACCAAAAATGTAATAACTTAATAATATGAATGTGATAACTTCTCATATTCAATTTTCGTTAAAATATTGGTTAAATAGTTGATATTCGTACTAACTAGCACCACTTGCAAAAGTGGAAAAATTGAACAAAGAACGCTGATGAGATGGCGTAGCGGCCTCGAAATCAGTACTGATCCGTTCTGCTGGTTTAATGACTATGAAAAATATTCTTAATATTCCACTCTCAAAAAAAAAAAAAAAAAAATTAATAAATAGAATGCAATCACGTTCATTTATTAAAAATAAAAATAAAAAATAATTTGCAGTTTCGCAGATTTGAACCTATAGCCTGTTGGGAAATTAACATCCTGTAATACAATTTAAAAATTAACTACTTTTTATACAATACTTTTTAAATACTTTTATTATTGTTAATATTTCAATTTAATTAAAATAACATTTTTCTTTTGTTTAATTTTGTAATTTAATAATTAGCATAATAATTTATAATAATAATAATATCTTTTTATTATGCACAAGTTTACAAAAAATATTTAATCAAACAGCTTGATCACCTGTTTTGATTAAACATTTTTTTCCCAAAAGGGGGGTGGTGTAAGGAAACTTGCACTGCCCACTGTAAACTTGGTTACTTAAACTTGTTTACTTACTTTTAAAATATTCAAAAGAGTTTATTACCGTTAGATTGTAGTTTTGTAGTTAGTAATCTTAATGTTAAGGACAGTAGAAGTAAGTAAGTATTAAAAGAATAAATAAAGATGGACAGAGGACAGTCTGTGAATTGAGTTGAACAAACTAAGTCGTTTCATTTTATTTACAAGCCGAAGTATAATAAAAATTAATTAGTTTTTATATTAAATTGAATTAAGATTCATAGGCTAATTGTTCGAAATTTGTTTTTTTTTAAATCTCAGAAAGACATGATAAATATTCCAAGGCACAAAGGAAAGTCAACATCAGTTTTATTCAACTTACACAGCAGAACAGCTGTTTTCGAAAGACGCAACCCTTTCATCATCAGTGCTCATGTGTATTGTGTTTGCCACCACTTATTAGGTGGCTTAGTTGAATTTGATAACAGTTCCTATTTACACAAATTTTATTGTGAAAAAGAATACGAGAGCTGTATCAACCTGATGTTAACATGTTATTGTTATAATACCCGTGTTGCCGTTTGATTATTTTTCTTCATGTCCCATCTTTCTGAATTTTTTGTTCCATCATACCTAAGTCAAACTTATTTGGTTTGAATTTTATACTTAAGTACATGTGAACGTTTTTCCAATATTTTTATTATTGGTAGCTCAAGCCATAGGTTAAATTTGTATGTAGTAAGAATTTTAACGAACATTTATAGTGCTATATTAAATTGAATTAAGATTCATAGGCTAATTGTTCGAAATTTGTTTTTTTCTGCTGTGTAAGTTGAATAAAACTGATGTTGACTTTCCTTTGTGCCTTGGAATATTTATCATGTCTTTCTGAGATCTAAAAAAACAAATTTCGAACAATTAGCCTATGAATCTTAATTCAATTTAATATAGCAATATAAATGTTCGTTAAAATTCTTACTACATAAATAGTTTTTATTTTTAAATACATATTTAATATTCAATTTAGTTAAATAATATATGTAAGTATAGTGATCTATTCATTATTATATTTGCTATATTAAATTAAATTAACGCATAGGGTTATAGTTCAACTATGTGATAAACGTTTGAAATCACAAGGGAAAGTCAACACCAGTTATCAAAAAATTTGGTTGCAACAGGAAACGTTGGGTGAAGTGCAGGAAATCTTTAATTCCAACAAGTTGGAAGCAATTGTAAGTACCTAAAATTCTTCCTTGTTTTCCATTTGTACTGAAATATTTGATATTTAAAATGAAATATTAAATATTTAATAAAAATAAAGAATTGAATTGGAATAAAGGTGTTTTATTTCATAAATTTGAAAGGTATCAATTTCATGGGTGACTATCACCAGTGCCACCATATTCTATCATGGGTGACTGTCACCAGTGCCACTATATTATATCATGGGTGACTGTCACCAGTGCCAGCATATTCTATCATGGGTGATTGTCAGCAGTGCCAACATACCCTATCACCAGTGCGATACATTTATATATAGTAATAACATTAGAGTGAGTAGTTCGGATATATGTTTTGTGGGCGATAAAATTCATAGGTTAGAGAGGAATGCAAAATCACACGTACACAAAGGTTTCTATCACTTTTCTCACATTGGCCTTAATAAAGTGATAGAAACTTTGTCTACGTGCTGATAGAAACGTCTTCACTAGTGACAGGCATATTACCGGTAAAATGACCGACACTGTTCTTGTAGGGAAATTTATTAAAAAGATTGCTTTGAAGCTTAGCAGATAAGAAATCTGCTGATTCGACGTTTAACAATTCGCTCCAATAACACGCTAATGTAAAATTCTCTGCTTTTTGCACTGCGTTTTATTAAATTTTTTGCTATCAGTTGTTGTGGTGATTAATATAAATAGTGTAAAATATAAATAGTTGTGCTGATTTTTCTACTTTTTTTCCAACGTCTTTTACTTCTTCTATAAAATATAAATAGCAGAAATTGAAGTTACGTTCACGTGTTCACGTATTTAAGACTACAATATACCAAGCAAGGCAGATTAAAGCTGCTGATATCAAGGTATATACATACATATAAACAAGGTTTTCCCACTTGCTTTTATTAAATTTTAATAAGGATTTTTGAAGTTTATTTTTCTACATCATATTGAATATGACGCTGCCACATTATAAAATATAATTTTCTTTATTAGGAAATTTTTAAATAAAATCTGTAATATATATATATATATATATATATATATATATATATATATATATATATACACTTGTGGACAAACAATTAAGTCATTTACATGTCGTAGCATTTTATCACTAAAATAAAACCAAATCAATAAAAAATATAGCAAAAATATGTTTCTTTTATTAAGTTTAATATCTTAAATAGTAATTAATAACAGGATCTTACACAATTATTCATTAAATACTTTGCTTTTTTGAAAAATTAAAATTAGTCTTTCATTTCATTGGACATTTAATTAAGTTACTTGACGAAATTTAAAACTTTTATTCAGTTAAAAAAAATTTTTTTTAAAAAATATTAAGTCACTAGTATTTGGTTGGATAACCTTTTTGGCGGATTACTTCGGCACATCGGTCGGGCATTGTCTTTACCAAATCACAACACTGCTGAGGAGTAATATTATTCCATTCTTCCTGAATAATATCCCAGAGTGAGTTTTTATTTCTCGGCTTTTTGGCTGAAACTGCCCGTTTGACGATGACATAAAACATCCCCACACCATTACTGACGATCCTCCATGCTTAACGGTTTTTTTGGTATACTTGGGATCTAAATGAGTGTTGACTGGACGTCGCACATAGGGTCTCCCATCATTTCCGAAGACATTAAACTTTGACTTGTCACTCTACACTATTAGTTTCCAAAAATTTTGATCTTTATTGAGGTTTGCTTTGGCAAATCGTAAGCGTTGCTAAATATTTTTCTTAGACACGTTCGGCTTTTTCTCGCTATGCGTCCATGAAGATCGTTTCCACTTAGACGTAAAGACAATGTTCTTACCACCTTAGCAATGGATCCAACATTCTGGAAGCAATTTCAAATAATTTCCCTTTCAGAGGGAGTGGAGCTTTTATTTTTACCCATAACTCAATTAACCAACAGTAAAGCACGTCTTGAATTTTAAATAATACACAGTGAGTTTTTTGGCCAACAAATGCAACTTTTTTTTAAGAACTTACCGTCTTTAATTTAAATGACTTAAATAATTGTCCACTTAACTTTTCAATATCCGTAATGAAACTACTGACTATTTTAAAAGTTACTCATTGAAATGCAGATTTTTGTTTTATTTTAAGAAAGCGCTCTAACGGTACTACAGTGAAAACTCCCATAAGCGGACAGCCACCGTCGACCAAAATTTGTCCGTTGTTGGGAGGTGTCCGCTTATGGGAGTTTGATAAAAAAAGGGACAAAAAAATAATTTTTATTGTTTATTTAGAGCATTAACACAAAATTCAATACATATCTAATTAACAAAAAAGGTTTATCGAAAAAAAAAATTAATAAATTAAGATAATAATGTCTTATTAAAAAATTCATTGTAAAGGCTGGTTGTCGCATACAGCTGAAACTGAAACTAAAACTGAAACTGAATTTTTTTAAGTTTCAGTTCTTACTTTTTCAGTTCTAAAACAGCAACTGAATGTTGCGTGGGTTGCAACATACAGCTGAAACTGAATCAAAGCAAATGTAATTTGTCGGCTTTGTTTACGTTTTTTTTTTCAACTATTTATACGCGCTATTTAAATTTTACAAAAAAATGCATGGTGAATATTCATTCAAACAAAATAAAGTGATAGTTTTCAAATTTGACATGTCAAAAATTACATTTCAGTCGGACAGCGACTGAAAATAAGTCAAAAGTACTTTTTTTCAGTTCGGTTGCTAATGTACTGAATTCAGTTCCTGTCAACAGCAACTGAAAAATCGGATTCAGCTGCTAAATTCAGTTGCTATTAAGTTTCAGTCGCAAACGTATGGAATTCAGTTTGAGTTTCAGTTTCAGCTGTATGCGACAACCAGCCTTAAGAGTTGTTTTAAAGGCACTAAAAGGAACATAAATTATACGCATTTGTACTTATTTTGAAATAAAAAAGTCTTTTATAGTTTTTTGTTTTATATTTGCTTGCTTTTCTGTGGCTAAACGAGTTTGAAGGTGATTTTCTCAATCCAATTTTCTTCATCTAAAGGTTCTTCTAGCTCCACTTCACTTTCACTATTCGCTAATTCAATGACAATGTTATCATCTTCTGTCATAATATTTTCGTCAATGGTAACGTACTCTTCAGCATTGCCTAATCCACAGCCTTGTATCAATGATTGCAACTCTATTAGTGGGATATCATCTTCGTCATCAAAATCCCGTGAACTGTATGCATTTTCATCGAATCCGGCTTTACGGAAGCAGTTTTGAATTGTTTCGGTGGTGACCTTATTCCACGCAGATGAGATGAAAAATATAGATTCAAGGATATTTATTTTTTTTGCTACATCTGTATTTTCATCAAAAGCTGTTATCATATCCTTTACTATAAAACTTCGGTAGTAGAATTTGAAACTACGAACGATGCCTTGGTCCAGGGGCTGGCAAATTGATGTTGTGTTTGGAGATAACCAGATAACTTTAATGTTTTCGAGTTCAACATCTCGGGGATGAGGAGCTGCATTATCCTAAAAAAGAGCTATTTTTCGTTTTTCTTTCCCCATTTTATGGTCCAATTGAAGTAGCCATTCAGTCATAATCTCTCTATTCATCCATGCCTTTTTATTTGATTTCCAAATGACTGGTAAATAAGTTTTGAACGCTCTTGGTCGAGCGGCTTTTCCTATAACCAATGGGACTTCCTTTTCTTCTACCATATTTGCACAAAAAAGCACAGTCAACCTTTCTTTAGAAAGCTTACCACCTGTACATTTCTGATTTTTAAAAGAGAGCGTCTTGTTCGGTAGAGCTTGAAAAAAAAATACTGCTTTCATCCGCATTGTACACTTTTTTTGGTTCGTAGTCACGAAGGATCAGTTTCAATCTTTCGCTGAACTGATTAATGTCTTATTCCGACATCGCTGCTGCTTCTCCGCAAATGAATTTAAAACTGATATTATGCCTTTTTCGCCACTTTTGAAGCCACCCATTCGATGCTACAAAGTTCGTTATGCCCAATTTTATTGCGCATTCTTTTGCCTTCTCTTGAATAACAGGTCCAGATAGAGGCATATTTTGGGCACGAACTTTCGAAAACCATTCAAGACACATTTTGTCAAGTTTCAGGTTGTTCGAATGGAGTCTAAAAATTTTTTGATTGGAATTACTGCCAGACTGCCATTGGGAAAGCAAATTTTCTGTGTGTTTTAAAATTTTTGCTGCTTGTGTTTTGCCGATGTCAAACCTAAAACAAAAATGTAATGAAACTGCAATTTCATTTTATTATATGTAATTACTGTGCACTTACTTTGATGCTATTGCTCGAATTGGTAATTTATCTTTTTGTGAGGTTTCTATAATTTCAATATTTTCTTTAAGCGTCAAACATTTTTTTTATGGCATTGCAACAAAATTAATCAAAACAATACTTTTTTTTACTTTAATTCACAATATAATAAGCTTAGTAAGTATGTATGTAGTTGCCATATGCATATTTTTAAGTGAGAAAAGTCTGTATTTACACGTAGCCTTTTTATAGCGTCTTGTGTTCTATTTTAAAAAAGTGCAATTGTTAATATTTTGTTTTATGTTGAATTATTTTTGTCCTCTTTTCAGAGGTTTTTTGACCAAATAATGCACAATTTTGCTGTCCGCGTCCGTTCAAGGGAGGGTCCGTTCTTGGGAGGGAAATTTGCTCTGAAAAATCAATTTGGTGCAACGTTATTCGAAAATTGTCCGCATATGGGAGGTGTCCGCTTAAGAGAGTGTCCGCTATTGGGAGTTTTCACTGTATATGTTTACAAAAATTCCAGTCCATCAACAAAAAACAAACCACTATTTTTACACTCAGAAAAAATGTCTGCATGTTTGACTTAATTGTTTGTCCACAAGTGTATATATATATATATATATATATATATATATATATATATATATGTGTATATATATATATATATATATATATATATATGTATATATATATATATATATATATATATATATACATATATATATATATATATATATATATATATATATACATATACATATATATATATATATATATATACATATATATATATATATATATATATATATATGTATATAAGTTGTATATACAAACTTCATTCATGGATCTCTAACTTATTTAAATTTCAAGGTGTCCAGTTCAGCAATTTCCAAAATAATTGATTTTTTTAGTACCAAGCCACATTTTCATGAAATCACGGACAAACCACCATTATATTATATTATACCATGGTATTTAACTATTATTTTATCCCTCTCTTTTCAAATATTTCGGTGTATTACCTCATTTTCAGTCGCAAAGCAGCTCTGAGTCAGTTAACATCAAGCCTCGTTGGCAATTATCTTTTAAGTGCAGCCAGACCACTGATTGTTTACTCTCTTTCGAGAGTTTTGCGTCTCACTCGCACTAGTTAATTTCAACACCTCAGATAACTGTATGGTTTTACAGTTCTTCTGAGGAATATTCCGTGGTTAACTACGTTGCTACTTCCTATGTGAAGGCATAGGTCGTGTACAGTCAGTCACAGTAACGGAAGAAAATACGGGTTAATAACATCGCCGGCATATAGTCTAAGTCACTCCGTCGGCATCTGTGCACCAAATACTTTCCAAATTTACTTTGTAAAGTATTTCAACATACAAATACAAATAATATATGTAATATAATGGTGGTTTGTCCGTGATTTCATGAAAATGTGGCTTGGTACTAAAAAAAATCCATTATTTTGGAAATTGCTGAACTGGACACCTTGAAATTTAAATAAGTTAGAGATCCATGAATGAAGTTTGTATATACAACTTATATATGTACATATATATATATATATATATATATATATATATATATATATATATATATATATATGAAAATGTGGCTTGGCACATATATATATATATATATACATATATATATATATATATATATATATATATATATATATATATATATATATATTATATATATTATATATTATATAATATATATATATATATATATATATATATATATATATATATATATATATATATATATATATATTATATATTATATATTATATACATATATATATATATATATATATATATATATATAATGTAATATATAATATATATAATATATATATATATATATATATATATATATATATATATATATATATATATATGTATATATATATATATATATATATATTTATATATATATATATATATGTATATATATATATATATATATATATATATATATGTATATATATATATATATATATATATATATATATGTATATATATATATATATATATATATATATATATATATATATATATATGTACCAAGCCACATTTTCATATATAGGTTTTTACTCCCAAATTAACAATTTTTTAGATCAAATTAAAATTTTTTAAATTCAAACTCAATTTTTTTCAAAACAAATTAACATTTATTTCAAATAAATTAAATTGTTTTTTAAATAAATTAAAATTTTTGCATATCAAACTCAAAAATTTTAATATTAAATTCACTTTTTTTAATTTAAAATTAAGTATTTTTATTTTTAAATTCAATTATTTTTAAAGTTTGTTTAATTGCTGTTTAAAATTAAGTCGTTTTATATATATTTCTTAGTGTTCATATAACCCGGGAGACCACTGGAATATCTTCCAATCCTGTACTGTTATACACAGCAAAAAGTTTTGAATTACATTTACTACCAAATCTAAAAATTAAGTTCATTCGAATGTAATGAAATTTAAAAAAAAGGAAGAAACCTTAAAACTTAAGTTAATTTATATTTTTAATTTATATGAACACACAACAAACAAAAAGCACTAATTTAATTGAGACAATATGTCGAATAAACGATTTTAAGAACATTTTGTGTAGATTTTTATATTAAATTTGAATTAAGATTCTATAGGCTAATTGTTCGAAATTTTAATTTAAATCTCAGAAAGACATGATAAATATTCCAAGGCACAAAGGCAAGTCAACATCAGTTTTATTCAACTTACACAGCAGAGCAGAACAGCTGTTTTCGAAAGACGCAACCCTTTCATCATCAGTGCTCATGTGTATTGTGTTTGTCACCACTTATTAGGTGGCTTAGTTGAATGTGATAACAGTTCCTATTTACACAAATTTTATTGTGAAAAAGAATACGGGAACTGTATCAACCTGATGTTAACATGTTATTGTTATAATACCCGTGTTACCGTTTGATTATTTTTCTTCATGTCCCATTTTTCTGAATTTTTTTTTTTGTTCCATCATACCTAAGTCAAACTTTTTTGGTTTGAATTTTATACTTAAGTACATGTGAACGTTTTTCCAATTTTTATTATTGGGTAGCTCAAGCCATAGCTTAAATTTGTATGTAGTAATAATTTTAACGAACATTTTATATTGCTATATTAAATTTGAATTAAGATTCTATAGGCTAATTGTTCGAAATTTTAATTTAAATCTCAGAAAGACATGATAAATATTCCAAGGCACAAAGGCAAGTCAACATCATTGTGTAGATTTTGTTTTTCATTGTGCCTTTTTTATATACTTTTATTGTTTGCCAACGGCAGACTAATTGTATGAAGGTGGAAAAACAAAATAGATTTTTATCAAATAAAATTTGTTTGTTGTGTTTTCTTGAATTTCAAATCCTATGGTTGTGCTTGTGTAATTCTCAATTAATTTTTGGGAGTTTATGTATAAGCTGAGAGGTTTTGTTATTTTGGAATTAGATTAAAGTCTACTGATGATTTGGTGTAAGAACCAATGAAATGCAGGCATATAGACATACTTGACCACATAACAAACTAAGTTAATTTATATTTTTATATTTATTCTATTAAAATTTAACTCAAAGCTTGTTCATAGTAGTACTAACCGAAAAGTTTAAAAATTAAACTACGACCCATAGAAATACGTCAAATAAGAGCTTAATACACATAAATTATTTTTTATAAATAAGGCCTTTATTTTTGAGCTTTTAATAGTGAATTAAAAAAAATGAATTTGAATTTTAATAATTTGAATTTGAAAAGAAAAACATTGAATTAGAAATTAAAAAAATGTAATTTAAAAAGGAAAATGTTTAATTTGTGTTGCAAATAATTGAAATTACTTTGAAAAAAAGTTAATTTGTTTTGAAAATAATTTAATTTAATTTGAAAAAAGTTGAATTAGTTTCAAAAATGTGTTAATTTGAGAGTAAAAACCTATATATATATATATATATATATATATATATATATATATATATATATATATATATATATATATATATATATATATATATATATACAAACTGTAATACAAACTTCATTCATGGATCTCTAACTTATTTAAATTTCAAGGTGTCCAGTTCAGCAATTTCCAAAATAATGGATTTTTTTTAGTACCAAGCCACATTTTCATGAAATCACGGACAAACCACCATTATATTACATATATTATTTGTATTTGTATGTTGAAATACTTTACAAAGTAAATTTGCAAAGTATTTGGTGCACAGATGCCGACGGAGTGACTTAGACTATATGCCGGCGATGTTATTAACCCGTATTTTCTTCCGTTACTGTGACTGACTGTACACGACCTATGCCTTCACATAGGAAGTAGCAACGTAGTTAACCACGGAATATTCCTCAGAAGAACTGTAAAACTATACAGTTATTAACTAGTGCGAGTGAGACGCAAAACTCTCGAAAGAGAGTAAACAATCAGTGGTCTGGCTGCACTTAAAAGATAATTGCCAACGAGGCTTGATGTTAACTGACTCAGAGCTGCTTTGCGACTATATTATATTATACAATGGTATTTAACTATTATTTTATCCCTCTCTTTTCAAATATTTCGGTGTATTACCTCATTTTCAATTTAAACTCACTGAACGTACAACATAGATAAAATTTCCCGTTCAAAATCTCATTGTGAATCGTTTTTGCATATTAACAGGAGAAAAATTTCCTTTTGATGTTTTGAACATAAACATTTTGCAATATTTTGTTAAAATAATTTAATAAAAGCTATATAAAATGTAAAGGATATAGAAAACTACGAAAAATCACAGTTTCTATGCATTTCCACAAGAAATAAAAGAAGCCTTTGTGTTGCTTTGCATTGGACCAAAAACATTGAAACCATTACATTGATCAATAAGACAATTTAACAAATAGTGTTTATTCAAGATTCATGACAAGATTTTTATAATAAATTAATTGGCAAACGGATTTTAGTTATTATTAATTATGACATCGATGCAATTAAAAATTTTTACAACTCAAATCAAAAAAAAAACGGGTAACTTAAAATATTATGGTAACTTAATTTTTATGGGAATGTCAGAATTCTTAAAATTGTCAGAAAATTATTTTAAATTGAGCTCACAGTGGAAGTACCCTGTTTTATTATAACATGCAATATACTACAAAAAACGAATATTTGAGTATTAATTGCATTTGCTCCTGAAACGTGTTAATTTGGAGCTGGAACAGCGATGGAGAATGTTGTGTTCCTTTTGCTTAGAACCGATTGGTCTAATCAGATAGCAAAGCGATAAAGGAATCTTATTTCATGCTTATTATTTAAAACAAATGAACTTTCTTTTTTCGGGAAAAAATTTATAGAATATTCAACGGCCAATTACGTAAAGCAGTTTATTTGTAATAAAAAGTTTTCTTAAATTGTATCTTTTAATACCTATTTACATATAATAAATAAAATATTATTAATCAAGCAATTGTGTAATTATAGCAATTTTTCCGAACTTTATGGTTTACTCTGCCAACGTAAGTTTGATACTAATAAAGGTAATATTTTTTTACACATACATACTTATGTACAACTTAATTTAAACAAATAGGCTATACTTATTTGTTGGAACAGTTGCTTTGTACAAATATATGTATGATAATATTAAGTATGTAAATAATAAACTTGTTGAATTAAAAATAGCCAAAATAAATACAATTCTTAGAGCTGTATGCTAATCTGTATGTAATTATAGTGTCATTCCCATAACTATTTCACTATAGTTTTATAGTTCAGCGAACTTTCTCAAATGCATGCTTCAAGCCATAATGGAAGGTCTTGTTTTTACATAAACAAATGCCACAATTATCAAAGCGAACAGACCTAAAATAGGCAGTACTAGAGTTTTCGCCTGATTATGTATTTCGGCGTTTTCCAATTTGCGTTCCTTGCGTTGTTTGCGAGTTTCCTTAACTTTACCCTTTAATTGACGCATGGTTGCGTTGGAGCTCTACTGTAATTGTGTAAACAATTTATAAGTGCATGTAACTTATAATCATTTTATATCGGATTTCTTACCTTTTAATTACAAAAAAAAAAATAATATCCTATATTGAACTTATTATTATTGAAAAGAGGGACTTACAACACGTAAAGTAGTAATAATATAATCAGACACCTGTAGTATAAACTTGTTGAATGTTTCTATAAATGATAATAACACAGTGACGTGTAAAAGGGGTTATACAAAGTATATCTATATCAAGTAGTCGCAAGAGTACAACAACATAAAATTACAAAAACCACCGTTGATTTTGTTTGTGTAAAATTCTAATCTTGTGTCAGAAATTTTCTTTTATAATATAGGTATTTTGTTCACAATAATCTCGAAAAATTTAAATACTTTTCGCATAGAACTTTTTTAAAACAATTTCTTTTTGTTACTTTTCTTAAACAATACACAACAATTCTTTTTTGCTACTTTTGTTGAATTAATAATGTTTTTCACAATTTTACAAAATTATTTTTTCAACGGAATAAACATATATGGCTCGCTACAAAAGTAAACAAATTTTAACATACGTTCGGGTAAAAACTAAAAATTATTTTAGTCAGCTGGGCTCTTGCATATACTTGATATAGATATACTTTGGGGTTATACATGTATATGGCGAATAAAAATTTATTTCACCATGGTTATATTCAGTAATGCCATATTTTTCTTCAAACAGTAACATTACCAAACAATTAGGTGGTTGGATTATCATGCGTGTTCTAACTTGTACAATTTTATAAAGTTGTACAACCATTTGCTACATTAGAGGTCTGATTGGTCATCTGTTGAATAAAAAATCAAACGTATTTGATTTTCGAATTTTCTATTCCACATATTGTCTCAAGGAAAATTCATAATTCAATTTTGATATATTGTCACAATAGAATTAAATAGAATTGTGACAATATGTCAAATAAAAATTTCATAACAGTTTAATTTAGATTTTATTTTTATTATTATTATTATTATTTATATATACAGTAGTTTTCGCTTATAGGGCACTGTAGTTGCCCTACTTTTGTGGACTATAAACGGATTTGGACTATAACCGATTTTCATTGTAAGCCATTTAATGGATTATAAGTGAATCCCGATTTAACCGACATATTGGACTATATACAATTATTTTCTTCCACTTTTTTAAAACAAAAAAAAAGTTTATTTAAAACAACCAAATATTGATTTAATTTAAATAAATAGTTAAAACAAAAATATTTATTATTATACCCTCCAAAAAAGAATATGGAGGGTATATTCACTTTGTCATTCCGTTTGTAACGCAGCGAAATATCCATCTGAGACCCCATAAAGTATATATATAAAGTATATTCTTGATCAGTGATGAAATCTAAGACGGTCTGAGCATGTCCGTCTGTGGAAATGACGATTCAGTCCAACCGAAAAGAGCCAGACCCTTGTAATTTTGTATATAAATATATTCTGAAGGATAGCAAATTTAAGGGCTAAATCGAGCAAGAGGGAAAAAGTTCCCCTAAGCTAACTAAACCAACCTCTAAAAAACAACATAATTTTGAAAGTTTTTTTTCGTAATTTTGTTAAGCAAATGATATATTTTTATGTCAAAGAAGGTCCGACGCGTTGGAGCCATAAAATATACAATTAAAAAAACAGAGTGGACTGTACGCGAGTTTTTCCCATACAATATTAGCTACGCATGCCAACAACTTGGATTTCAAGCGAAAATGGACTACAAACGAAGTGGACTTTAGAACAAATAATTTGTATGAAATTAAAAGAAACCTGCAAATGAATACGAACGTTTTGGCTTATATCCGTTTTTGGCCATTAAGCGGAATGGACTATAAGCGAAAAGTACTATATATATATATATATATATATATATATATATATATATATATATATATATATATATATATGTATATATATATATATATATATATATATATATGTGTGTGTGTATATATATATATATATATATATATATATATATATATATAAATATATACATATATATATATATATATATATATATATATATACATATATATATATATATATATATATATATATATATATATCCCGTTATGTCCTACGGTTGCCATATGGCAACACTCTCTGTATTAGTAGTAACTCAGCATTTGCTAAACGTGGGTAACGGTATATAATAAATGAGCGAATATTTGAGAATGTTTATATGATGTTTTTACTATTTAAAGTAAAAAAAGTCAGTTTCGTTTAAAACATCATGTTGATTAGCTATGTTTTTAAGTTGTAAATTTTTTTTTACAAAATTCATCTTCACAGATCATAATGAATATAGCCTACCGCATCTATTTAAATTCAGCTTAAGTTTTCATTCTAGCATGTGTTTTTGATAGTTTATTTACATGCTGCAAGCTATGAAAGCTGCAGATTGATTGTTTTATTTTATTTTTTTTGATAAGGATATACAAGGTCATGTGTATAAAAGATTATTTTGTAATAATAAATAAAATAGTCCATGAATAAACATTGCGGCATTGAGTTAATATGCATGTAAAAGATATGTATATATATATATATATATATATATATATATATATATATATATATATATATATATATATATACATATATATATATATATATATATATATATATATGTATATATATATATATATATATATATATACATATAAATATATATATATATATATATATATATATATACATATATATATATATATATATATATATATATATATATATATATATATATATATATTTAAAGCAGTTGTTGATTGAAATCTTATCGTTAATTTTATTTAAGGTTGGAAACCGAAACGAATTACGGTATCTGTATTGATACCGATATAGTTAATTTTTAAATTTCAGTAACAGCTTTTTTATTGCGGTATCGGTATTACCGTTACCGAGTGTAAAACACAGGTACCGGTACCATGGGCATGTTTTAATAAATAAAAGGTACTTCCATTCTCTCAATAGTTCCTGACATTTACCTCCTGACAACAACAGGGAGTGTGACATTTTCATTAAAATGGTGATGCCGTATTAGCTTTACATTTCCCTTTTTAATTTCCAGTGCTACCATCCTGCTCAAAGTCGTGAGATTTCGTGAACGAAAAATTCAAAAAAGTGTTTTTTCCATATATATTTCTATTTTGTTTGAAATTATTAAAAATAAAACATATATCAAATGTATGAAGATATTTTATGTACAAAAAGATATGATATAAAGTATGTTTGTTCATGTACTGCAATGTTATTTACTTTAATTAAGACTTCCATCGAACTCGTTCATCAGTTCGTTTTTTATAAGAACTTGTGATCAAATTAATGCATTTTAAATGGTAATTAATAATTAGTTATCATAAGTTATTTTATACGCTGTCCCTCCTAACGGGCTCTCAAGTATACTTGCTATTTTATATATAAAATACATTTTCTGTAATTTTTATTTAAAATATAATTATATTTTAATAATTTAAAATATTTAGCATTTTAAATGGTTTTGATCATATGTCACCTGATCAAATCAATGTATTTAAAATGGCTTTAATTACGGGTTCTGGTCAAAAAATCGTGGAAGTTAAGCTACCAAAGGATCCAAACGTTTCATATAAATTAATTTTTTAGAAATGAATATTTCTGTAAACACCAAACACAAGGGTACACCGATATTACTGTGAAGCTTGCTAATTCAGATAGAATACATATTTATTAAATTTCAAAAGGAGTGATTTTTATATATATATATATATATATATATATATATACATATATATATATATATATATATATATATATATACATATATATATATATATATATATATATATATATATATATATATATATATATAAGTATATGTGATTTTTAAATAAAAATAGGTGTGGCTAAAAGAGTAAATCAAACTGGTCTTTAACTTTATGTGTTCATACTTATAAAGGTGATAAAAAACAGCGCTGCATAAGAAACTTGTAATGGGGAACTACAATTGTTGTTTGTTTTTGGCGAATATTATTTATGTACTGTATACAGTCATCGCATATAAATCTCACATAATTATTACTTTCAAGGATTCCAACCGAATATTGGTCAAGCCCTGAACATTTTTTGTACAATGGTAGACTTTTTTTACAAACTCCATCACATTGTATGCCTGTTTCACCCCTGATTAATGTTCTACATTTACTGCATTCAGACGGCATTGCGGCGAAAAAAGCACTTAAGTTTCAATAGTTTGCTATAATATACAAACTTTTATTGTTCACATATGGTTCCCAAATTTGATTATTAATTTTGATATCCTTTTTTAATTTTTAACACCGTTTTTATTTGAATATTAATATTTTTAAGGAGCTTTATGCAAATTTAACTTGTTACTTGACAGTGTTGCCAGATCGAAATTCTACTAATATGTTCTCAATGTCAAATAAATTAACTTTATTTAACTTCCTTTTACTATCGACCATCACTACGTTTCATTATATGATTATTGATCACGGAATCTTGCTACTTATTAAATCCTACGCTGAAGAATTGTAACATAGCGTCTATACCAGTGGTGTTCAGCCCATAGAACAATTGTTTAAAAAATTTACACACATTTGTTATGCTCTTATAAAAATTTTCATTCAGTCGTTGTTGAGCAAGCGATGAGAACACATGCGGATGGTCATTGTCATTTTATTTCAGAAATTTATTAAGCATTGTTGTTGCTTCTTGTTGGACGAAGCATAGCAAACACAAGCGATTCAATTACAATTGAACACGAAAGTTAAAGTCGAAATTGAATTAGATCTGAAGTAAAAGATTTCGATAAAATTAGAAGTCCGGAGTTTTGGAAAAATTTAGATGTTGCAATATGTCCCCAGTTAAAAAAATGTATTTAAAATATTTATAATTTTTTTCCACTAATTACTTATGTGAACAAATTTTTTCAAACATGAAAAATTTTTGTTTTAAGCAGCGAAATAAAATAACTTCTTTGAACTTCAAAAATATTGTACTAATTCGCAATTGTCATGCAATTATTAACATTTAATGTTTAATTTAAAATTTTCAAAGCGATTTTAAAAATTATAATGAAAAATTATAATTAACACAAGTTTTAATCTTACATAAAAAACTGGTTTAAAGAGATTAATTTTTGTTTTTTCTTAATATAACTGTTCTATTTTTTAATATTAATAATTTCTATATACGGTCCCCGATATTTTTTGTCTTAAAATTAAAACTACATTCACTTAATAAGTTCTTTGTATATGGCAGAAACTCTGTATTTTTTTCTTACTTTAAGCGTTTGACATTATGTTTGCTGGGCAAAGTCTCTCACCAATACATCTTCACTTTAATTTTTGAACATCACTGGTCTATACCTGATATTAATTCTGATATAATATGAGAGAGAACGTCGGCAGAATAAAGAGAAAAATATATTTGTACAAAATCTATGTAGTGGAAAATGTACTATTGTAAATATCATAATATTTCATAATTATCATGCAACCGTGCAGTAAACATCTTCATTTAGTTTGAGAATACAGCGTGTTTTATATTATTTATATTTAGTTTTTTATTATTTATATGTATATTTGTTTAAAAATTACTTTTGGCGTCTATTTTAATACATAAAATTGTTTCCTTGTGTCTAAATGTGTGTATGTGTACATTTTCTGACAGTTCATATCATGATATTGTTTTCTAAATATATATTATGAAAACAATATTATAATATTGGAAAAATATTAATATAACACTAATATTGCAGTCCACACGTAATATAATTCTCTTTGCTATGAAATTTGACGTTTGTTGATAGAAATATATTTGATATTATATCAGGTATAGACGCCATGTAAATCTGGATTCACCCATTGTTTCGGAACAAAAAATTTGTTCCGAAACAATTTTTTTATATGTAGTTTTACGTCTCTCTTTTTTGAGAGAAAGAGAGAGAGTGAAGGAGACAGCGTTACCGTTGAGATACTAAAGTATCACTTTTGACCCTTTTTCATGCCAATGACACTTTTTATTACCCTTTTTTTTATTTATCCCTTTGTATCATTTTAACAAAATGTATGCCACTTTTTGACCCTTTTTGAAAATGAGTTAAAGTTCTAATATTCCTCACGAAAGTTCTCAGTACACTTACCTTTTATAAATATATGTGTGTTGAATTCATAATCCGTACATTAGTTTTGTGAGCGTACATATAAAAATTTCATTCGACTGTCATATTCCATACATACCTATATTTTCATATAAAGTTTGACAATTGTGCAAAATGAAATGAGGATCAACTGTGAGTATGGCCTGAACAGGGCGTACTAAACCAGGTGGCATCGTTAGGAATGTAAACAATTTTTTGCTCCTATTGAATTTGTGTTTGTTGTTAGTTTAAACTCTCAAAGTACTGCGTAATTATATTTATGTTCAGAGCTGATATATGAATCAAAACTGTTTATTGAAAAACGAATATTTTAAATTATTGTTGTGACAAAAGTGAACTAAAAGAAAATACTAATAATAATAATAACAATCTAGATAAAAAACTAGTTAAGCACGATAAAAAGTATTTTATGTTTGCTACAGTCGTTTTTTCTGTTATTTTCAAATTTATTTTTAAAAGTGTTTTCAATATATTTGGAACAAATTCGTTTAATATTGCAATTATATTGCATTTCATAGTGGAATTATATATTTTTTCTTTAATTGGTCAAAATTAATGATCAAATTGTATAAAAATATGCCTTTTTGTGAGCTGTGGAAATAAAATATGTTCCTGGTAATGGCGACTCATTTTTTCGTGTGCTTAAGTGCTCCATAACAATGGAAAAGTGAAGTAGCTTGTGCCAAAAGCAATTCACAAAGCGTTCGCTTATACGCAGTGATCACTTTTTGAAGAATCAGATCATATCATATATAGACCCATTTCCGATTTCAGGTCACAAGAAAATATTGTGTTTTGATTAAATCTTTTTTTTATTTTTGTATGTTGCCATTATGCAAGATATTTTCTTTCTTAAATTTTAAATGCTTCTTTTTCTTACGCTTTTGACATTTATATCTTAACTCATTGTTTTGACAATCTCAACTTTATTACACAAACAAAAACACCTATGTTGTTGTATTGTTGTACTTGTAGCCCTTACGCTGCACCCTGGTTTTATTACGCCATGGGCCTGATTTATGTGTGTTTCGGCTTAAGGGTTGGCAGCGAAAAGCTCTTATATATATTAAAAATGTATGGACTGTTTTTTTTATAGATTTCTATTTAATTTTGTAGTTTAGCGTGCCACTCATTTTCATATATGTTTATAAATAAATTTCATTTAAAATAGAATTGTGACAATATGTCAAATAAAAATTTCATAGCAGTTTGATTTAGATTTTATTTTTCCTTTTGCTTATAAATACTTTTCTTGTTATCCAATGGATTTCTAATTGTATAAATAAAAAAAATCAATGAGTGTTCGAACTTACGGGCGATGTGTTAGCACCTTTTTGTTTATTTATTTTATATTAAACCCACATAAAACATACATTGTTATGTTTGTACATAAGCTACATACGTTGCTGTCTTGCTATCTCATTTTTATATATGTACGTATAACCACGTCACTATTCTCTTTGCTATGCATAAGACAAAAACGGAGATCAACATAAAACACTTTTTTAATATTACTCCAAAGTAATACTCCGAATTAAAACACTTAAATCTCCGCTCGCCGATATCGGATCGCCTTAATTGGCCTAAACTCTTCGTCGAAACCCGCACTAGCGTTTTAATCCAAAAATTAATAAAATCGGCTATGAATTTCCGGAGAAAATCGCGTGGGAAAATTATATGAAAATCGCCCAATAATCACTTTCAATACCGACTGCCAAGCAGCAACAACAAACAAACAAACTGTTACACTTACACTTGCGTTTGTATTGAAACTGATAGTTTACTGCCCTAGAGGCGCGCGTAACACATCAAAAATAAAATAGATTAATATCGAATATAATTTATTTGTTGGGTTAGTTTTGTATGAGTTTCAAAGCCTACTATGCTTATTGTGTTGTGATTTTTGAAAATAATTTGTGATTTACAAATTGTGAATTCTCAGATGGTTTTTAGGAGTATGTGCATAAGATAAGGGGTTTTCAACTTTTCAAAACTGTGGTTAAAGTCTACTGATGATTTGGTAAAGCACCAATGAAATGCATATAGACATTGCTTGACCACCAACAAATAAATTCCATTGCTAAAATACATTTTTGCTTTTTTTTTTAATTGAAATAAATGTTATATTTTTGTTAAAAAAAACTTGACCCGATTTTACTTTAAAACACCCTTTTTTACCCTTTAATGTTTCTTAAATACCCTTTTTATGGTACTTTTCCAAAATTTTTAACGGCAACCCTGGTTCGAAACATGAATTGGTTTAATTCATGGCGTAATAAAATCAGATGGCAGCGTAAGGGCTACAAGTACAACATAGGGGTTTTTGTTTGTGTAATAAAGTTGAGATTGTCTAAACAATGAGTTAATATATATGTGTCAAAAGCGTAAGAAAAAGAAGCATTTAAAATTTAAGAAATAATATACCTTGCATCATGCCAACATACAAAAGTGAAGAAAAAGTAAAAAAAGAGATTTAATCAAAACACAATATTTTCTTGTGACCTGAAATCGGAAATGGGTCTACATATGATATGATCTGATTCTTCAAAAAGTGATCACTGCATATAAGAGAACGCTTTGTGATTTGCTTTTGGCACACGCTGCTACACTTTTCCATTGTTATGGAACACTTAGACACACGAAAAAAAGAGTCGCCTTTACCAGGATTATATATTTTTTTGCACAGCTCACAAAAAGGCATATTTTTATAAAATTTGATAATTAATTTTGACTAATTAAAGAAAAAATATATAATTTCACTATGAAATGCAATATAATTTCAATATTAAACGAATTTGTCTCAAATATATTGAAAACATATATTTGAAAATAACAGAAAAAACGACTGTAGCAAACATAAACATCTTTTATCGTGTTTAACTAGTTTTTTTATCGTTATTGTTATTATTAGTATATTCTTCTAGTTCACTTTTTTCACAACAATAAATTAAAATATTCGTTTTTCAATAAACAGTTTTTATTCATATATCAGCCCTGAACATAAATATAAATACGCCGTACTTTGACAGTTTAAACTCACAACAAACAAAAATTCAATAGGAGCAAAAAATTGTATACCCGTGAACTTAACAAACTTTTCTGAACATACTTTTTTGCAGATTTCATTTTTTTTTGCAAAAGGCAATCAAAACATTCTCAGAGAGGAAAAATGAGAACTTTTAGCTTTGCAGACTGAATTTAAGGAATGCTGCCAAGTTAATAATAAAAATTACGCGGCAACAATCTAAAATTGGTTGGTTATTTAAGGCACATTTTTATTGATATTTACCTCTTTTTATTGTTTATTGATATATACATTTTTATCAAACTTTTTGCATTTTCAACAAACTTTTTACCTAGTTTTTGGCCTATAACTTTAAACCATAAAAGATACTGATAAATAATGTTACACCATCTTAAAGAAAAAAACAAATGCCATATTTTGTAATCATTACTTCTTCGATTCAAGTAAGTGTTTCAAACAAAATTTTTCCAATACTTAAAAAAAACAGTTTTTGGCCCATAACTTCCGAACCGGAATTTGTGTCATCAAGTCATCTATATCACCTGAAAGGGCATGGAAAGGGCTACAATTTGGCATCATTACTTTTTCCAGAGTGGTTGTTGCTTCGAACAAAATGTTTCAAAAACTGTTTTGGAAACCCACAAATCACCCACTATGTGACCTCCAACACCAGAAACGGAATTTGTGCCATCAAGTCATCTATATCACCTGAAAGGGCATGGAAAGGGCTACAACTTGGCATCATTACTTTTTTCCAGAGTGGTTGTTGCTTCGAACAAAATTTTTCAAAAACTGTTTTGGAAACCCACAAATCACCCACTATGTGACCTCCAACACGGGAAACGGAATTTGTGCCATCAAGTCATCTATATCACCTGAAAGGGCATGGAAAGGGCTACAATTTGGCATCATTACTTTTTTCCAGATATATATATATATATATATATATATATATATATATACATATATGAAATCTTCTTATTTGACACATTGTTGTCACAATACTATATATAAATGAAATTTATTTGTTGGTGGTTAAGCAATGTCTATATGCATTTCATTGGTGCTTTACCAAATCGTCAGTAGACTTTAACCACAGTTTTGAAAAGTTAAAAACCTCTTATCTTATGCATATACTTTCGAACATACTTTATTTGTTGGTTTAGTTTTGTATGAGTTGCAAGCCTATGTTCTTGTTCTGTTGTTATTTTTGAAAATAGTTTGTAATTTACAAGTTGTGAATTCTCAGATGGTTTTCGGAAGTATATGCATAAGATAAGAGGTTTTTAACTTTTCAAAACTGTGGTTAAAGTCTACTGACGATTTGGTAAAGCACCAATGAAATGCATATAGACATTGCTTAACCACCAACAAATAAATTTCATTTATATATATATACATATATATATATATATGTATTTATTTATATATATATATATATATATATATATATATATATATATACATATATATATATATGTATTTATTTATTTATTTACAAATATCTTATAAATTAATTTATAAAATATAAAAATAGGCGCCGGGCAGCAGGGCCAATTGCGCTCGTTTTCTCAAGAAAATAATGATCTATAAGCTATAATAATGAATAAAGAATAACTGCTGTATTCAAAGAAAGAAATCCAAAATCTAACAAACCCACCCCAAGGAGATTTTCCATACAAAATCTAAAATAGTTTAAATTTTCATGCAAAACCCCCCAAAATAGGCCCGTCAAACCCCGAACCTCTCCTTGAGTACAGCAGTAATATTATACATCTTGAATATTGTGTTTACGTAAACTACTTCTTATACATGGTAAAAATTTTTTGGTTGTACAGTCCAGAATTGAATCTATTGATTCGTTCAGTTTTGATCTCTCGCATGATGTGAGTATATGTGATACAGAAAGTGGGACATTGCAAAAAGAACATCTTGTTTCTGCTGTTCCATTATAGTAGTGTTGAGTGTTGAAGATAGCTTTGCCTGTGCGGAGGCGACTTAACATGATACAATCAGCTCTAGTCATGTTAAGGTTGAATTTTGGTCTATTTGGGAGTACACCATTCAGTCTCTTTGCTGCTCGATATTGATTGAAGATTACGTTTGGGATACATGGAATATTCGTTACAGTTGTAAGGTTCCTGGCATTCCTAGCTGCTGCATCTGCCCTTTCGTTTCCGTTTACGCCAATGTGTGAAGGAACCCACAAAATTAATATTTGTGGGTGCCTTTTGGGTAATGTTATAATATCGTTATATTTTCCGTTGTGATTTTTTGCTAACGTGTTAATCGCGCTGAGGCTATCAGAGCATATTAAAGTTTTGGATTTTCTTGATATAGCGTATAGAATTGCAGATCGAATTGCGGAAAGCTCTGCTAAAAATATTCCGGTTTCATTGGGCAAGCGCGCTTCAACGATGGTATCAAATTGAGTTGAACCTCTCTGTTCAACAACTCCAAATGTTGTAATTCCTTCTTGGAATGACACATCTGTGTAGATTAAAACTTCAGGGGCGAAAGAGTTAATTTTCTCCCGCAGTTGCGTTTTAAAAATTGCTGCATTTACTTGGTCTTTCGAATGGAAACTTAGAGTTGTATCTGTTATTGCATAATTGAAGCTCTCAGGCATAGAATAATTGAGGCTTCTGGATATGGAAACGGGTCTGTTTGGTAGCATGATTTTGTGTTTGATTAAAATATCTTTGATTTGTGCTATTGATGATGTTGAAATGCTGTACTGATGCTCAACGTATGCCCAAAATAATTTGTGGAGGCCATCCGACTGGTTCGTCAAGGATCTAGATGCCAAACTTATAGCACTTTTCTCTAAAGTCGACTCAAAGTTATGGAATTTCGCCTCCACCCTTAGACTATCTAAGGGTGTTGCTTTTAATAGGCCCGAGGCTGTTCTATAGCAGTTGTTTATTGAAGTTTTTTTTTTATGTCCAACCGTAAATTGTGATGCCATGCAATAGAGTACCAGTGACCAAAGATCGGCAAATATCGAGGGCGGTATCAATATGTGGGCCCTCGGAGCGGGAGCAAATAAGTTTCAATAAGTTGTTTATTTTGCTCAGTTTTGAAGACAGGTGTTTAATGTGAGAATTCCACAATAAATTACTTGTGAAAACAATACCTAGTATTCTCATTTGGCTGGCGATTATAATCTCTGTATTTCTAATAGTTAAGGTGTTGGCGCAACATTGCCTTTTACGACAAACATGAAGGATTTCCGTCTTATTTATGGGTATAACTGCCCCCCTACTGGTGGCCCAATTTAGAATTGATTGATCAAGATTGTTTAGGTTAGTGCATATGTCCTCGTTGGTACCAGATGCGATAGCAAATATGTTATCGGCATATATACCAATGTAATCGATGCCAGGTGTATTTTTAATTGCATTTGCTAACCAGTTCACATAGATTGTGAATAGCACGACTGATAGCGGTGATCCCTGAGGAATTCTGTTATCGAGATTGAAATTTGATGAGAAGAAACCATCTATCTTTACGGCTACGCTCCGATTCGTAAGAAAAGACTTTATTAATTCCAAAATGCATTTCGGGACACCCCATTCGTTTAATTCTTTGATAACAAATGTTGACATGATTCTGTCGAAAGCTTTTTCAATGTCCTCCGATATGACCATGGTGTGCTTACGTTCTTTGAGGTTCGATCTTAATATGGGTTCCATTTCATGGCATAGTGTATGAACACCGTGTCTCGGCACAAAAGCATGTTGTAAGCTTGAGACTTTATGTAAGGTTGTGCTCCAGAATCTCTTGGCCAAAAGCTTTTCCAAAATCTTGGAGAGTACAGGTAGTAAAGATATGGGACGGTATCCCTCCAGTTTAGTTGGGTCTTTGCCAGGTTTGGGAATGGGTGTTAATATTGCAGTTTTCCAGTCGTGGGGAAACACCCCGCTTATGAATATTTTATTATAGAGAGCGCAGAGGTGTATTTTCAGTTCGATTGGAGCCATTTTGACCATTGCATATGTGATTTTATCACGTGCAGGAGATGAGCCCCTCAAGGTCTTCAAAACGTTTTCGAGTTCAGGAACAGTAATTTTCTCTGATAACATGTTAAGTAGATTGTTGCATTGTTCTAAATTATTTATGTTTAGATTTCTTTTTGATGCTACGATGTTTGCATTGAATGCGGTATCTGAGCCTATTGAAGTCCAAAACTCAGCAATATTTTTAGGGTGCGAAAAGTTTTCGTTGTTGATGCATAATGTTGGAAAATTGTTTATACGGTTAGTTCTTAAATTGTTTACCTTGTTCCATAAATACCTTACGTCCATTGAAGGATTAAGAGAATTTAAAAAGTTTTCCCAAGTATTTTTTTTTGCCGTTTTGCACTCTTTTTTTACTTTTGCGATAAATCTTTTGTATTCTAAAAGGTTTGTTTGATCGCGACATCTTTTGAAATTTTTCCAGGCTTGTATTCGTAGGTTCAACAATTTTGATATTGTAGAATTAAACCAAACTGGATTGTTCCTGTTGGGAGGTGCTCCGCTTAAAGGAATGCTTTCTTTAGCTGCTTTTCTTATAAGTCTTTTTATTTGTGCCGCTTCTTTATTAATGTTTGATGTTGTTGGAAAGAGTTCATTTGTTTGTGTTATTTTCTCACTGAAAAGGTTCCAATTTGCCTTTCTATCATTAAAGCGTTTCGTAAGCTGCTTTTTAATAGGGCTAATCTCGTTTGATATTTTAATTGGGAAATGGTCACTTACCTCCGGTAAGGATAAGCAAGCCCATTTCAAAGTAGGAGCAATGTCTGCGCTGGCCATCGTGACATCCACTGCTGTTAGTGTATTTCGGGTGTTGAGTAGTGTTGGCGATCCATCATTCATAATTATCAAGCCTTTGTCGTTTGCAAAGTTTTCCCATATTCTCCCGCTTGGGGAGTTGGTGATCGATCCCCATAAGATGTTTTGGGCATTAAGGTCCCCCAACAAAATATGGTGAACGCCACTGGATATTGAAATATTGTCTACTAAAGTGGACGTCAGATTTACATCACATTAGCTGTGTTCCAGATGCAGACCGAAACAGCCCGAACTCGCCCAAAGTTACCCAAATGCGTTCCAGATAACAATTTTTGTGCAATTTTGAGAGAAAATGAGAGAGTAACTTTTTTCATTTCCTGTACAAAGTTGCCCGAACTATTTCTTTGGGTAAGTTTGGGCAAGAATTATATTATCAGCTGTTTTTTGTTTACATTTGAAAATAAAAAAGTAAAAAGAAAATTTACAAATAAAGGAAAGAAGTTGTTAATTGAAAATTGGTTAAAAGTAATATGGAAGATTTTTCAAAAAAACTTGAAGTTGTTAGTACATTTGCGCATATTTGCCCCTTTGTTTAGTATACACAAATGGTTTTTCAGATTAGTGAACAACTTATGGACACATCAAGTGGTTCTGATGAAGACGACATGTTACATTTACAATGATGCTAATCTTTCATTTCATGATGTTGAGCCTTATTCAGTGTATAAAACCACTAAAATGAAAATTAATTTAAAAAGTAAGCAGGACTAGTTTTTCAGAAGATGTAATTATGGTTTTTTGCGTTCCAGCAAATTTGGGTAGATTTTGCACTTTGAGAGAGTAATTTTCTTTTTACTCTCATTAGCCCAAACTTGCCCGAAATTACTTGGAACAGACCTATTCTTTGTAAATATTAGTTAAGTGAATTGTCGTGGCATGTTTTATGATGATAGTTTGATAGAGGAGATTGCCATTAGATCTTATGTGATGTGCAACATTTATGTTATTTTTAACTAAAAAGGCGATTCCAGATTTGGCATATAAATTTTCTTTGTTGTGGTGAAAAATATTGTAGCCTGGTAAGTGTAGAAGGTGTCGGGTCTTTTTCTTAATATGAGTTTCTTGTAATGCAATAGTGTTTGGTTTGTGAGTAGCGACGAGTAGTTCCAAGGCAAATTTGTTATTGATGAATCCTTGAATATTCCACTGAAGGAGGCAAATATTCTGTTCATTATCCATAGTCTTAAAATAAAAGTTTATTTTCTTTCATTTTCCTTAGTATTTTTGGTTTTTTTGAACGTTTTAGGTGTTATGATTACGTTTAATTCAGGAAACTTATTATAAAGTTGTGAAGTAGGTGATGTGTCGTTGTTGGTTGTATTTTTCTTGGGAGGTGTAGTTAGGCCTAAACCATAGTTTATGTCGTCAAGAATTGCTTGTTCTGTTAAATTTACATCAATGTTCATATTTGAATCGGAGTTTATGTCAGAAAATTCATCATCACTAAATATTATTTCTTTATTATAGTCAGTTTCTTTGAGAGTTGTGTTTTTATTTATTACTTGTTCTGCGAAAGTATTGGTGTAAGTTACTTCTTTGTTTTGAGAGAAATTTTCTGTCGGTTTGGTTTGTTGTGTTTCTGGTTCGATTGCAGTGTTGGATAGTGTTGAGAAAGAGGTATTGTTCGGGGGAGGAGCATTTGAGGTAGATGGAGAGAATGATAAGTTTGATGTAGAATGTTCAATGTTCTTTGCATTGTTAAACGGTAAAACTGTTGTTTCTGTAACGGTTTCTGATGTTGGATGGTATGATTTGTTTTGCATTGTGTTTGTTGTAGGCGTTTTATTGTTTTTTGTTCTTCTTGATGTTTATTATTATTTTTTTGTTCTTGTCGTTGGTGATTTAGTACTTGTGCATATGTAAATGTTTTGTTATTGTTTCTAATAGGTTTAAGTGTATTGATTATAGGATTGTCATTAAAGATTTCCCATGCCTCACGATTCGTGCATCTTCTTGAAATTCTGATGAAGTTTACGGACTTATGCTTCCAAAATTTTGGACAATCGTTATCATACGATGGATGTGTTTCTTGCTGACAATTTACACAAAAGTTTCGTTCGCAGGTATCGTGAGGTGTTTGTGTTCCACATTCTTTGCATATTTCCATATTACGACAGCGCTTTTTTGTATGGCCAAGTTTCTGGCAGTTCTGGCATCTCATTGGGTTGGGTATGTATTCCTTCACGGACACACGTTCCCATCCCAGTTTAAGTGTTTGAGGTCGGTAAATTAAATCAAAGGTGATGATTTCTGCTCCAGTTGGCACAGGTTTCTTGTCTTCCCATTTCGTTAGCATACGCACTTCAACTACTTTTTGGTCCTTAAGTGATTCTAATAGCTCGTCTTCCGGAATGTTGATGATTTTTCTTGAATATATTTTTCCCTGGGTTGAGTTGAGGGTCTTGTGCATGGAAAACTTAACTGGAATGCTGTCGATATATGTTGAACTAAGGAATTTGTCAGCTACTTTTTTAATCGGCACCTTAATTAAAAGGTCACCACTTCTCATCTCTTTGACTTCAAGGCGTTCCTTACTAATACGATCAAGTCCTCTTTCAACTCGAAAGACATTAAAGGATGAAAGTGAAGCAGCTTCTACGTCTGGTTTGGGTGGAATGGTGGAGGCAATAAGGTATCTCGGTAGATTTTGTTCATTTGCAGATGTTTCTGGTAGCGGTATAAAGTCATCAGGCCTAGGTCGTTTGTTTTTGTTATTCTTTGTCTTTGCGGTAGAGGGATCAAGTTCCCTAAACCTGTTGTAGAACGGGGGGTGAACCCCGTTCATGTTAAAACTTGGTCGAACTTTTCTTCAAATATTAATTATATTTTCTTTTGTCTAAATAAGATTACAATTCTTTTTCTTACGAAAGAGAATAGAAACTTTTTCTTCTGTATATCTCACTCTCCCTATACACCTATACACTCAAACGCACTGTTGTAACGAAAACGATGTTAACGCGGCGATTGCCTGGCATGGACTGATATATATATATATATATATATATATATATATATATATATATATATAATAAAATACAATCTTAAGGGTATATATAGGTTTGTCATTCCGTGTGTAATTTCTTCGATATACACATGGGACCCTATAAGGTATATATATTCTGGGTCCTTATGAATAGCGATGACGATTGAGCGATGTCCGCCTGTCCGTCCGTCTGTACGTGAAATATATATATATATATATATATATATACATATATATATATATATATATATATATATATATATATATATACAAATATATATATATATATATATATATACAAATATATATATATATATATATATCGTTATAATATTTTTATTTTATTTGATATTTTGTCAACAATTTGTTGACATCATCAGGAATAACAATCGAAAATTAAAATTTTCTGTATAAATGTACCAATATATATATATATATATATATATATATATATATATATATATATACATATATACATATATATATATATATATATATATATATATATATATATCAGAGAATGACTTCAGTTGAGTCAATTTTACTGCTTTTTATTTTCATTGCTTTTGTTTTGTTTTCAATCATCAACATGTACTAATAGTATTGCTTGTACTATTTTTGTTTTTTTACAATGCATTTCTCATTACTCAATGTTTTGCAAATACCGTTAAGAATAATAACATACAAAACATTCTTTTGTATACAAAATACTCAAATGATTCATAAAAGCTCCACTAACAGGTTAACTTATTTTGAAAAAATAGTGTTTTATATTATTTACTATTAATTTGAAGTATTTTGGAAGAAATTAATTCAGAAATTTTTAAATATATAGGGAATGGCATTTTTCGCTTAAAAAAAGGAAATAGTAAAAGTAAAATTTAGGAAAATTTTTTCCCAAATAGAAAATGAAGATGTCAAAATTATTGAAGGAGTAGTAATTTGTGAAAAATGTAATCGTATTTTAAAATTTAATGGAAAACAAACATCTAATCTCATCCGCCACAACTGTTATAACGCGCGAAATCGTACCGTTGTTTTAAAACAAGTAAGAAATGCAGATAAAGAAAGCTTTTTGATAGCGTGTTCGCAATGGGTAGTGCAGGACTGTCATTTTCAATTATAGACGGTGGAGGGTTTAAAAAAATTGTACTATCATAATTATTTAGAAAATTTTCAAATATAAATGGACTTATTAAATATAATTAGAAATTTCTCATATCTTCTTTATACATACATATGTATGTAAATAAAAATCTTTTCTTGTGCGTTACTGATGAAATCACAGATAACATGAGCACAGTTTGTGCTCATATTTACAAGATATATTTGAAAAAAATTCGGGGAAGGTGTGTGGTTAATAATAGAAAGACCATTTTTTCTTAATTTTTTAAATTTAATATTTTAAGTGTTGACCGAATAAAAAATATCGGACCTAATTTTGAACAGCCATAACTCGTTTTTTATATAAACGTTTCAAAAGTAAAAATTTGAAAATTATCTTAATTAACTTTATATTGAGACTGAAGTAAACATTATTTTATTTTTTATTATCTCAACTTTTGAAATACATATACATTTTAATAATTTTTAAGTTACAAATATGAATTGTTTATCTTTAAGGAATATTTTTAGTATCATTTAATTTAAAATATGTGTTACTAAGGTTTTATTTCTCGACTTCTGACATTTTGTAAACTATTTTTCCAATGAATTAAAACTTTTAAGTGTATGATACAGGATTTAGTACTAATAACTAAAAAGGCGAGACAAATATTTCTAAATACAATATTCTATTAAAAAATATACAAGGAACCAACTTGCTTTTCATTATTGCTTTTTCTTTGCTCGTGGTTTGTTTATTCACACTCAAACAGTGAAATATTCCAAAATACTTACTGCTTTTAGGATTGTTTGGAGTGTACAGAATTTGCAGGCAAGCAAATACATTTTATAGCAAAAGGCATGCTGAATTGAATCATGCAATAACAACTTTCTTTTAGTTGATGTGTAATGCTAACTCAATATTAATTTTTCGAAAGTAATAAATTGCCATTTGAGTGGCAATCATGTCATTCTCTGATATATATATAATAAAATACAATCTTAAGGGTATATATAGGTTTGTCATTCCGTGTGTAATTTCTTCAATATACACATGGGACCCTATAAGGTATATATATTCTGGGTCCTTATGAATAGCGATGACGATTGAGCGATGTCCGTCTGTACGTGAAATCGGTTTCCCAAGCCCCCAGAAGAGCTAGAGACTTCGTTCTTGGACCGTTGGATTGGAAATGAACTTAAATAGAGTGGTTTTCAGAAAGGTCCGAAGTACGGTCCCAGAGCTGGGAAGCTTACACATATTTCTCGACGCAAAATTCATACCAAAAATCAAGTATTTTGTTTAATGTTTGTAAATTAAACCTATTTCGTGCTTTGGGAAGTCTCAATGGTCTATTAAAAACTTAAAAAATAAAAATAAATTTTCCAGGGATGGGAAATAAAGTTTTTTTCCACATTCCGTATTTTGTGGTACATGTAGTTACTAAAATTGTTAAAAATTTTAGGTTTTTCTTTAACAAAACGTCATGAAGATTTGCATTGGGCAAAAAAAAATTTTTTTAATTCAAATTTTGCTTCTAGGGGTGGGAAATTTTTTTTTATATGTGAAAGTAATCAAACAGGCAACTGATGTTGTTGTTTTTTTTTTTTGCTAACTAAAACTGTGTTATAATTTAAGAAGAACAGAATTGTTATCAAAAATAAAAAAAAATCCAAATTTTGAATCCAGGGTTGGACAAGTGCAATATTTTATGGTACATGAATGTGACTAAAATGGTAAAAAATTTGAAATTTTTCTGAAATAAAACTGCTTTATACCTCAAGAAGCGTTGCACTAATAAAAAAAAACAAAAAATTTAAAATATCGTTTCCAGGGTTGGGAAAATGAAAGTTTTTTTTGGTACATGCAATATTTTGTAGTACATGTAATAACCAAAATGGTTGCAAAATTTGACTTTTTCTTAAACAAAACTACTACCTCATAAAGATTTGCATTGATAAAAAAATTTTGAAAAATTAAAATTTCGCTTCCAGGGTTGGAAAATTTAATTTGTTTTTTTTTTTATACATAAAAGTAACCAAAAAGGCAATTGACGTTGTTTTTTCCTAACTAAAACTATTTTATATTTTAGGAAGAACAAAATTGGCATCAAAAATTTCAAAAAGTTAAAATTTCGAATCCAGGGTTGGACAAGTGTAATATTTTATAGTTCATGAAGGAGTCCAAAATGGTTGCACAATTTTTGGTTTTTCTTCAACAAAACTACTTAATACCTCATGAACATTTGCATTGATAAAAAAATTTTAAAAAATTAAAATTTCGCTTCCAGAGTTGGGATATTAAAATTTTTTTATACATAAAAGTAACCAAAAAGGCAATTGACATTGTTTTTTTCCTAACTAATTTTACATTTTAGGAAGAATAAAATTACAAAAAAATCAACATTTCGCATCCAGGGTTGGACAAGTGCAATATTTTATTGTTCATGAAGGTGACCAAAATGGTTCAAAATTGTAAATATTTCCTAAATAACATTACTTTATACCTCATGAAGAGTTGCATTGGTAAAAAAACAAAACAAAAATGAAAGTTTCGCTTCCAGGGTTGGGAAATTGAAATATTTTTTCTGCATATAAGTAACCAAAAAGGCAATTGACGTTGTTGTTTTCGCTAATTAAAACTGTTTTATAATTCAGGAAGAGCAAAATTGGTATTAAAATCTTGAAATATCAAAACTTTCAATGTTGGCATGGATTTCCGAGTGCTCTCTTAAAATTCTAGCATGCCCATAGTCAGTCCTAGTCCATGGACATACTGTATTCAACCTGACCACAGAGAATAGAGCCAATTGTCTGGCCAGAATGTCAACCGGGAGCCAATTTAGCATTGCAAAAATTGCTCCCGTTGGTGTAGATCGTAATGCGTCTGTCATCAGTCTCGCTATGACCCGAAAGACTTTTTCAAAGGTGCTGCGATGAGCCTGCTTGTCCATCGCATTCCACCATACCAACACCCCGTAAAAGAGTACTGGTTTAATAACAGCCTCAAGGATCCAATTGATCCCCTTAGGGTTGATACCCCATTTGAGGCCTACTGCCCTTTTGCATGTATAAATAGAAACTAAGGCCTTTTCCGCTCTCGCCTGTATGTTCTGATTCCATGATAGCTTACTATCCAGAATCACACCCAGGTACTTGGCGGTTTTAGAAAGTTTCAAGCAGGTGCCGTTAAGCGTTGGGTGTATAAAGCTATCGGTCTTGTACCTCCTAGTGAAGAGCACCAACTCAGTCTTGGCTGGGTTGATGCCGAGCCCACAGCTGACACTCCACCTACTCAGCAGAGTCAGCGCAGACTCCATACACTGAGATATGGTATCCAAATGCTTACCCGATATCGCCATCGCTACGTCATCCGCGTACGCGACAGTCATAATCTGTCTGCGTTCTAGACTTAGCAAAAGCGAATTAATGGTCAGGTTCCACAACAGAGGTGACAGAACACCTCCCTGTGGAGTGCCCCGATAGACTGCCCTATATTCAGTGACATCCCCAATCGGGGCCCTGACTACCCTGAAAGTTAGTAAGTTTCTAACAAACCGGCATAAATTGTTATCAATCCCTACTGCTACCATCCCATTGATGATGGAGTCGGGGTTGACATAGTTGAAAGCACCTTCTATGTTCAGAAACGCCCCCATAGTAAATTCCTTATACTCAAGAGATTTTTCTATGTGGCCCACTAGAGAATGTAGTGCCGTCTCCACAGATTTGCCTTTAGTGTAGTCGTGCTGTGATTTAGAGAGAAGCTCATTCGGAAAGGTCATTCTCAAATGAATATCAATTACCCTTTCTAAAGTTTTGAGTAAAAAAGAAGTAAGACTTATCGGTCTGAAGTCCTTAGGCTTGGTGTGCGACGTCTTACCCCCCTTCGGGATAAAGACAACCTTGCACGTGCGCCAAAATATAGGTATATATGCCCTCCTAAGGCATTCACTGTAAATTACCGTGAGCCAAGTGTTGTATGATTAAGTACGTAGTGTCTAAAGTCATTAAAATGTAAGACAACCCTGCATGCTTTTACTAAGTTAAGCAATGATGTGTAAAACCTATTTCCGCCATGGCGGCTGGTAATAAAGAGACATTGAACAAAACACAACATGGTGTCAGGTGTGCTACAAATAAATTAAAGAAAATATATAAATAAAAAGTGCCAGAACATAAAGTCGAAACAAACAAACAAAAATGCGCATATTGAAAAGGAGCTATTTGCAATCTTGTTTGGTTGCACCAAATTCCACCAATACATATATGGCTCGAAGGTTGTGGTTGAAACGGATCATAAGCCTTTAGTGAGCCTTTTTAACAAACCTTTATTTAAAATACCAGCAAGATTGCAACGCTTTATGTTAAGGCTTCAGGCCTACAATCTGAAGGTTACATACAAACCTGGAAGATATCTTTATATAGCGGACACACTTTCACGTGCTCCTCTTCCGGACAAAATGAGGCATATGGACTGTGACGTTGACTTACATTGCAATTTGATATTATCACAGATAGTTGAAACAAACTCAAATTACAACATTGACGAGATAAAGGTTGAACAGGATAATGATAGTTTAGTGAGGAGGATCAAAGGGTATTTAATGGAGGGCTGGCCAAGGAATAAGAAGCTTGTGGAACAGGAGGTCATTCCGTATTATGCGGTCAGGGGTGATTTGAATATACTTGAGGTTATACTCTTAAAGGGTAATCAGCTGATTATACCAAGAAGCTTGAGGGGCAAAGTATTGAATAGGATACATGAGGGACATTTTGGGATAAACAGATGTCAAGGTTTGGCTCGACAGTCAGTATATTGGCCTGGGATGAATAATGACATATTTAATTTAGTCTCAAACTGCGAAGTTTGTATGAAGTATAGGAAGTCGAATCCTAGAATGGAGATGATGTCGCATGACATTGGTGAGGTACCTTTGGTTTAAGGTAGGGACGGATATATATATGAGTTTAGAAGGAGTAGATATATATTAGTCGTTGATTATTATTCGAAGTTCATAGAAATTGAGCTGTTATCTAATGGATATTCTACTACTCAGGTAGTTAATAGGTAGAAATCTATATTTTCAAGGCATGGAATTCCACAGGTTTTGGTATCGGATAATGGACTACCTTATAACTCCAGGGATTTTCAGGATTTTTGCCTGAAATGGGATATTAAACATAGTACCTCTAGTCCATATATGCCACGATCGAACGGATTAGCAGAAAGATCTGTACAGACTGTGAAGAATATGTTGATGAAGTGTGAAGAGGATAACTCTGACCCATATATTGCTTTACTCCATTACAGGACAGCTCGGAAAGGAGATCTGCCTAGTCCTTCACAGTTATTAATGTCCAGAACATTACGAACAAGGATACCAACAATTGCCGCGACTTTTGACCCTAATTTAGTGGACAAGCGGGTATATAAGGAGAACATTGACAGGATGAAGGCGAACTCTATGAGCTATTATAATAGACATGCGGGGAGTTTGGGGCCTTTAGTGGTCGGAGAGGAAATAATGTTTCAGAAGACACCGACCTCTTACTGGTCTCCAGGGGTAATAATTCAGAAGTGTAGGGAACCAAGATCATATATTATAGACGATTGCAAGGGATCGGTATACAGAAGGAATAGAGAGCATATTCGAAAAAGAGGAAACAGTAATGGCCCGAGCGGTACTGGGGAAATAGACTTTCGTGAGCAGGGAGGAGGAAAGGGTATTGATGTTGTTACGAATGACATCAGAGTTGACAAGTCCTTGCAGTATGGTGCTGAACAGGATACTTCTGGGTTTGATAATAGAATGCAGGATGAGGTGGAAATAGATGATACTGTGCAGAGGGGCACAGGGGAAGATGATGGGGATCACGACATTTCTGAACGGGGAAATACGGCAGGTGTTGATCAAGGTCAGGATGCTTCTGAGCGTAGACAAGATGGGGTCTATATGACAGGATCCGGGAGGCAGATAAGGCCTCCTAGTAGATTTACGTTTGATTAGGTGGGAGACGCTGATTATTAAAAATATGATTATGTATGATGTTTATTAAGAGATAATTATGTACTGCGTACATATCCCCATATATTATAACTGTATCTTAAGTAAGCCATTACTTAGTAAGCTATATCTGTAAGTTTAGATTAGAACAATTTATAAATAGTTATGTACTGCGTACATATCCCTATACATTATAATTGTATCTTAAGTAAGTTTTTACTTAGTAAGCTATATCTGTAAGTTTAGCTTGGACCAGTAAGTTTAGCTTGGAAAATTTCTTTGTAGATCCGCTGGATTTATTCCATCTGGTCCCGGAGATTTGAACGGATCGAAGCTGTGTACAGCCCAGCGGAGCCTATCCATATCCAATGGAGTTGTGACTGCGCCTGTCGTCAAGCTGCCATCGACAGTGCCTGTTAAAGGTGCCGCCTGGCTGCCAGGAAAATGAGTGTCGAGTAGTACGCTCAGCGTCTCTTGACTACTCATGGTCCAGCTACCACAAAGTTTCTGTATGTAGCTGGGTACAACCGGTGCGGTTGATAGCATCTTGCGCAGCCTGTTGGTTTCAGATGAACACTCCACATTACTGCAGAAAGCCCTCCAAGACCTCCTTTTTGCGCTTCTGACAAGATTCTTAAAGCGATTCAAGGAGGTTTTGTATGTCGACCAGTCGCCTGCTCGTTTAGCCTCGTTGAATAGCCTGCGACATTCTTCTCGTGAATGTGCAACTTCCGGGTTCCACCATGGTGGTTCGGCCCTACCCCTGCAAACCTTTGGTTTGCAAGCCACATTAGTGGCACAGCGAAACGATTCACTTAGAATCTCCACAGCAGAGTCAATGTCCCCAATATTTCTAATAGTTGGAGTCGTCGATAAGGAGTTGCAGAGTACATTGTTCTGTAGCTCCCAGTCGGTCTTCTTCCTGTTAACTATAGGATTAAGTCTACTTTCACCTAACCCTATGTTAAAGTCAATATAGCGATAGTCGGATAGGGAGCAGTCATCCGCAACCCTCCAACCGCTAACCAGATTGGTGTGTTCTGCACTAACCAATGTTACATCTAAAACCTCTCTACGGTTAGTAACAATAAAAGTGGGTTCTGAACCCCTGTTGACAATTTCAAGATTATTATTTAATATGAAATCAAAGAGACACTCACCCCGCTCGTTAGTATCGCTACTAGCCCAGGAGGTGTGGTAGTAGCACTTATTATTATAGGCGCCCTCGTGCTTATCTCCCTGGACACAATACCACGCACCTTGCCATTTGGTGGACTGCCCTCGTGATCATGCGCCATATAGCTCGAGACCAGCCAAACCGTACTGAGCAGCTGCTACAGTATCCCCATCACTGAAATCAGATAGGATAAAGATACGCAAAGAGTTTTTAGCCAAGATACAAGATCTAATATTACCTGTGCCTTTGGCAAACAATAGCTATGAACCCGTCCTTGGTGGACCCAGGGTTGCTGGACCATAACCAGCTCCTCCTTCCTCTCTACCACCCGGAGGAGCATTGCAGCGGATGCTGCTTTAGAGTGGTGAAAGTTTATTTGCGTCACCTTCACCATCCGGTAGCGCAATAACAGTGGTGTTGACGTCCTCTTGGCTGGATTCCAAGAGGGCGTCAGTGTCCTCATCCGCGACCTCCATCCGTTCAAAGAAGCCACCCACCAAGTCAGAGACTGAGTGGGTGTCCTCTTGCCCGGATGAGGCTACGTCCGACACACCAGCAGCAGCGCAGTCAGCAGCGCCGTCGGCAGCACCATCCCCGCGGTTGCGGTTAGTAGAAGATTTTGTTGCCCCTCTTACGGATCGGTGCCAAAGATTCTTTATTAAGAATCAGAACCACCTCCCTTCTAGACCTCTCGGGTGCATTCACCTTAGCTACCTTCCAGTCATGGGTGGGTAGATCCGGGTTGCAGTCCTTAAGGATCTCAAAGATCTCCTTCGGGGAGGAAGGTTCAGCGGGGACTATGGTCAAGGCTCTTGGTCTTCTGGGTATGTCTTCCAAGGAAACCACATCCAGCCTAGAGCCTTCCCACACTTCACCAATAGCTTCGATGGCCTGTTTCAACAGAGACGCTGAGCGTTCATCCGTGCAGCCCATCAATTTAACGCCGTGCTGGTGACAGCCAGCATCAACGCATTGAGGCGGCGGTCCCGGATTCTCCTTGCGGATCTTCCAGAACACTCCCGCTAGTTTTTGGTTGACCAAGTTCCACCTGGCACGGGAAATGGCGCCGTCTGACGCATCCCTGTCGATTATGGCCCTTATGAGATTGCCTTTGGCGATTTCACTAAAGGTGCCCTTCGAAGGGATGTTCTTAGGACGTTTTGCCCTAGAAGCCCTAGCTGCATCGTTCTCCTCTTCAGAACGTTGCCGTTTAGACGCCGCAACCGTGGCGGGTGCGGGGGAGGAGTTTATTTGCAGCCTCGACACATGAGCCTGTGCCCACTTTAGAGAGGCTGCCTGCTTTTCAGAAAGCTGGTCAACCGGGGTCGCACCAAAGTGCGAAATAGTTCTTAAGGCGGAGCGCCTCGCATCGTTGGCCCTGCGTGAAGCATTTTTGCGCGAAGGGTTAGATATGTTTTTGCCGGGATTGGCAGTGGGTGACGCAGTACTGCGGCTAGAAGTAATCCTCTTTGCCTTTTCCTGCGCAATGTGCACTTTGGAGGCGACGGGTTTGGACGGCTTAGGCCTTTCCATTCCCTTCGCACCCGAAGAAGGGGGTTTTACCGGTAAGGACCTGAGCAGCTTTTGAGGTACTTGGAGCGAAAGACAGAGGTACCTCGCTGCTAATACTAGGGCAGCCACCCGTTGCCGTATGTTTTGCCTCTTTCTCAACAGCAATCAGCCCGGTTAATCCAGGCTGATTGCCCACCACGTCAGTAGTCCGCAGACTGGTCGGGCCTGATGTGGACACCCGGCCAGCCTGAGCAGCAGTAGCTTTCGATTCACCGCGGCCTGCTACTTGCGCCGCGGGAATAGGTTCCCCGGAGATTATTAAGCCCCTAACCGGGTACGTGGGGCTTGGCTTATTACTTTCCATTTTGGTGGGTTGATTGGTGCATTTTATACCTACTGCCAGGTTAAAAAGCTGTCGACCCACCTGGATACAGTCGCAGACCATCAGCCGCCCAAAGTGGGATACAGACGCTGATGGATTTGGACATGGTCCATTGGACCGAGAAACGGACTGACTCGATAGCCGCCCCATGGGGAAAAAGAGACGCTATCGAGTCCGGGGAAGGTGGTTCTTGGTCGGTGCTTAGTTGTTGGCCACTCTGGCATGGGTGACCCTACCAGGGGCTACTGATAACAGCTGCCCCCGCCAGTACAGACCGGTCAACTAGACCTAAGCCTCCACTTCGCGACAAGATGACCACCAGCGTGGTTCCAGGGTTGGAAAATCGAAATTTTTTGTACATGAAAGTGCCCACATAAATTCCCAATTTTGGTTTTATTTCAGTAAATTAAACTTATTTTATACTTCGCTAAGAACTAAATTGATATTAAACTAAAAATTCGATTCCCGGGTTGGATAATCGACATTTTTTAGTACATAAAATTAGCCATATAAGTTCCTAATTTTGGTTTTTTGTGGATGAAATCTTTTTTTTATACTTCGGGAAGAGTTAAATTGGTATTAAAAACCAAAAGAATCTAAAAGACGATTCTACGGTTGGATAATTAAAGCTTTTTGGGGTACATGAAACGGAGTTTTACTTTTTGTTTTTAAATTAAACATTTAATATTTTTGAAAGACGTTTAGAGGTATTAGAAATAAGAAAAGCCAAACATTTAGCTTCTTAGCCGAAAAATTTAAACGTTTTCTTAAATATAAAAGTGACCGATAACATCATTTTGATTTTTTGATTAAACCTGCTTTCTGTTTTAGCAACAAAGAGAGAAAGAAAGAAGAATTACATCTGTGAAGGGTATTTAAGACTCGGCACAGCCGAATATAGCACTTTTAGACTATGTCCACACGGTGAAACATTGTGTTTGTTGATGAGAGGGGAAAGACGAGTGGAAAAGGGTACGGTGTTTCATGTACATGAAACATTTGTTGAGCACGCCATTCTCCGTCAAAAAATTAAAAGAAGAAGAAAGAGAAAACGAATATAATATATGTATGCTGCAAAACAAATGTTTCAACCGTGTGGACACGAATGCAACTTCAAAAGGGAATTAATAAATGTTTCTGCAGCAAATGTTTCATCCTGTGGACATAGTCTTACTTGTTTAATTTACAATTTGTTTATTACACAATAAAATATATGAGAGTGACGCCAAAAAAACAAGCAAATTGCATTCATCTGCTACTGTGCTGCCTAATTGAAAAACTAGCACGCATCGTTTACAAAAATATGTCAGGCTACCATCCTTGTTTTTCTAGAACAATTGTTCGAAGTGGGTGAATCCAAAATATATCTCTATCAAGTATATGCAAGAGCCCAGCTGACTAAATTTTTTTTTAGTTTTTACCTGAACGTATGTCAAAATTTGTTTACTTTTGTACCGAGCCATATTTGTTTATTCCGTTGAAAAACTAATTTTTATAGATATACTTTGGGTGAATCATTTCAGAGCAAACTCTCAAAAAACTAAAATTGTGGGTGAATCCAGCTTAATATTATGCACTCAAACATTGAATATGTATTCACACGGGTTTAACCGGCAAATACATACATACGTATGTATTTATATACGTGGAAAAAACAAATTCAATAAAAGTAATTCATACTAACAATCATTGCAAGTATAATAATACAAACATTAATTTTCAATAATTGCTTAATAAATGTTTATTTGAAACTACTTCATTTAATATTTACATAACTAAGTCTTATTATTAGGAGGTACTATTTTCAAATTATTCCATTACGTTAAACATGCAAACTTATTTAGTGTTATCCATGAAATCTTTAGCTTCGTTAATTTTTGCTGCCAAATAAGGAGAACCGCCACGATCTGGATGATTTAAGAGCATTATCTTTTTATGCGCATCCTTAACCTTCAAGAAAATAAATAAAAGACCGTTAGATTAAAAGCTAAATAAAATAGCCAAAATATTGTAATACATTAATTTATTTCAAATGCAGATTAGTTGAAAAATTGTTGTTATTCTTGAAGTTTACGAACTACATTGACCTCCAAGAACCGCTTTAAAAAGTTTTCTTTCTGATGCGGTTGCTGTGGCGATATACACACGTTATCCACAACTGAAAAATATGCATAATAATAAAGCTTAAATGTTTCCACTTTACCTATCCCATATTCCGTTACTGTAACTCTACACGAATTATGCTTTAACATAAGAAATAACAACGCAGTTAACCGCGGAAAGTTCCTCAGAAGAGTAATAATAAAATATAACAATAATAATCTGCCTTATTACCGTTCTCGAATCGACTCAAGTGTTTGTAATAGATTAAAGAAAAATCTTGAATTTTTCTTTAATTTATTACATTCTTTCGAGTCGAATCGATAACCGTAATAAGGCCCAATATCTTTATTAGTATTATAAATACTTTACAAATGTCTTACAGTTTATATTATATTTCAACTTGCAATTTAATTTATATTATGTTTAGACATTTTTATTCTTTTAAATCATATATTAACTTTTAGGAATTGAACAATGTGTTTTTTAAACAAGTTAAAGTTATTTTCACATTTTACATTATTCGGCAGGGAGTTGTACAGTTGTAATCCTTTGTAGAACAGCGATCGTTGCATTGATGTTGTTGATACTCTCTCGATTCTAAAGTGGTTCATATTCCGTAGCTGGTATGGCTGAGCTTCTCTCACATATTCTATCTGTTCAGTTAAGTACCTTGGTGCCTCTCCAATTTTAATTTTTTGTATAAAACTTATGGTGTTCATTTTGAGCCTTTGTTCTATGTTAAGCCATTTTAGAGTTTCTAACATACGACGAATAGATGTATATCTGTTGCACTTCAATATAGTTCTCATCGCCTTATTTTGTAATTTTTGAAGCCGCTCAATATGATTTGTTGTACAGCATGTGAACAAAATTGTTGATCCGTATTCGAAATGTGGTTTTATAATAGTATTGTATATATTTATTGCAGTTATAGTCGAAACTTGCTTTCTGATTCTTTTGAAAAAATAAATTTTCTTGCCCATTTTTTTACAAATATATTCTATGTGGTTTTTAAATTTTAAGTCTTTATCGATAAGGTAACCCAAATATTTTATTTGATCCACTTTTTTTTATTATTTGATTATTTATTTTAAAAATTTCATTACTTGTAGTATTTATTTCCATAATTTTCGTTTTATTTTCGTTTAGTTTAAGTTTATTCATGTTTAGCCAAGCGTTGACATTTTCCATATCCCGTGCAAGGTTGTGAAAGCATTCTTGGTTAGATTCTGCCTCCGTAAAAATAAGCGTGTCATCAGCATATAATACTATTTCGCATTTCTGCAGCAGATTTGGTATATCATTTATGTATATAATAAAGAACAATGCTCCCAGAATTGATCTTTGTGGAACTCCGAAGTCATTAATATTTATACTGGACTTAACGTTATTTACGTTGGTGATTTGTTTTCTGTTTGTTAAATACGATTTAAACCATTGTAGCTCTATTTCTCTCACCCCGTATCTATATAGCTTTTGCAGAAGTATATTTCTGTCAATTGTTTCGAATGCTCTTTTGAAATCCAGAAAAATTTCAACTATTTTATTATTTCTATCTGTTTTTTTCCATCTGTTTATTAAATAGTTAAGTGCTGTTTCGCATGAAAATTTTTTCTGAACCCTGATTGGTATTTGAATATTATTTCATTGTGTTCGATATACTGTTCCAGTTGTTCTTTTACCACTTTTTCTCGAATCTTCTCACAGGTTTTTAGGGTGTTAATTGGTCGAAATTCTTCGCACTTTCTTGTCTTCGCTACCTTTTCAGTTGGTATTACTATTGTTGTTTTCCAATTTTCAGGGAACACTCCGGTCTCTAATGATTTATTAATTATATCGAGCAATGGTTTTCCCGCAATATTCCAACTGTTCAAAATCATATTAATTGATATTTTATTATAGTCTGACTTATCTTTCAAATTTTTACATATTTTTTTCATGTCATCTATTGCTATCGCACGAAATTTAAATTGAGAGTTTATCACAGGTGTGTTATCGATATATTGCACATTATTTATCGTGTCTCTTATTAATTTAATACTACTTATAAAATAATTATTAAAGCTATCAGCTATTTTAGAATTTTCTTTGTACTCTATTCGGTTAAATATCACAGATTCTATTGCGTTTCGAGATTTCTTCAAAATTAGTTTCTTAATCTCTCGCCACATTTGTTTTTGATCATTAGCATTATTGATTTTGTTATTTACGTAATTATTTTTTTCATTTTCAATTTTAACTTTGTAAAAATTCCGTACTGATTTGTACAAGGCCCATGCTTCATTTGTGTTTTGGATTTTAGCTATTTGGTATTTACATATTTTCTCTCTTTTTAAAAGTCTTAATTCTTCATTGAACCATTTGCACTTATAGTTTTCTTTAATTCTCTTTCTTTTTGATAGCCTTTTTATTGCATTTTCCAAACATTCATCAAACATATTTACGTTACTGTTTAAATCATTGTTTTTATTTATTTGTTGTAAACTGATGATTTCTCTATTATATTTATATCTGTTGTATTTAAATATCTCAATTTCTTTATACTTAGTTTCGTGACAATTGATTTCCGAATTATTTATTATTATTTCGATTGTTTCATGGTCCGAAATTTTGTTAAAGATACTATTGCTCGCCGTTATACTCTTACTATTTGTTATAATATAATCAATTATTGTTTTTGAGTTCTGTGTTGTTCTTGTAAAGACTTGCATTATTTGTTTAAGACCGTTATAGTCTAATAAGCACTTAATTCGGTTTTTATAAAATCCTTCTTTACTCCAATCTATATTGAACTCACCAGCTATTATTATATCACAATTTACTTCGTTTATCTCTTCCTAATATTTCATCAAATGCTGCTATAAATTCGTTTTCGGCACTACTTGTATACAGCTGTAATGACGAATTGATTGATTTTATGCTTTATCATGTATGCAGTTATCCATATTTTTAAAGCAACGACTTTTTCTGCTAGTTTTTTAACAATCCACTTCTGTTTGATATAAATTATTACTCCGCCAGTCCTTGTTGAGTTTGATAATGTTGCAAACTGATTGTACCCTTTTAGATGCGTTTCTTCCTCATCCACGTCATCTGTTAAATGTGTTTCCGATAATATAATAAATTCAGGTTCATTTCTTTCAATCATTATTTCAAGATGGTTGTAATTATTTATGAGGCCTTGTATATTAGTATATATGCCACTTATACTTCCTAGTTGCTAGGCGGCTAAACCTAATCGCTTCTTCTTCAAACTGAGCTTATTCTTGTACACTGGACATAAGCTCTATTTCGCTATTCTTCAACCCTTGGTTTTGTTGCTTTAATTTATCTATTAACTCCTTTTCAGGCATCTTAAAGTTCATATCGGTAATCACAATTTGCATCTCTGTTTGTTTTGGAACCTTTACTTCGTAATTTTCAGTGATTTCATTCTGAATTGCCTCTTTAATTTTATTTCTCTCTTCAATGTTTTCACTTTGGATCACTAAAGTATTGTACCATTTTTCCTATTTTCAACATTCGTTATTTTAAAATTTATTGGATCGACCTTTTTATTTAGCTCTGCTTTAGTTTTTTCAATACTTTGCTTTTCTTTTGGCTTTATGATTAAAGGTAAATTTTTTTATATGTCTGGCATCACTCTGCTATTTGAAACTGTTTGCGCGTATGATACATTTGTTTTGACATTTGCATCTTTGACTATTTTCTTTATTTCTTTACATATTTTCGTATTAGTTGTTTCAATTTTTTCGCACAGACCATTGTTTTTGTTTCCAATTTCGCTTACATTTCCATAAAGATTTTTAACTTCTTGCATATTTTTTTCACAAAGTTTCTGAATATTGTCCATTTTTCTAAACCTTTCATCATACCGTTTTTCAATTGCCTCTAATAGTGTTTTTATTTCACTCTCATTTTGTCGCAGTGATCTTCCAAATTCATGTAATCTTGTAATGATTGTTTATTTTTCTCCACATTATCTTGAATGTCCTTTAACACTAGGTCTACATTTTGAATATATAGGATGCAATCATTACATATATATCTTACATAATTATCCTCTTCGAAGATTTTTGCCGAATATTGGTCTATGCCCGCGCACTTTTTTGTTAAATGGAATACTTTATTACATATTCCATCGCATCTTATTCCACTCTCCCCTCTAATAGCCGATCTGCATTTACTGCATTCAACCATCTTTCGAGTTTTTAGCCAATTAAACAATCTATTTTATATTTCCTTTTGCATTTAATAACCTTCTTATTGTTTATTTTAATTTTCAATAGTCACTTCCTTTTATTTATCACAAATTTATACAGTTATTCGAGGTGTTGAAATTAACTAGTACGTGTGAGACACAAAGTTCCCGAAAGACTAACTAATCAGGGGTCTATCTGCACCTAGAATATAGTTGCTTACGGGGTTTATTGACTGGCGCGGAGCTATTATGCGACTGGCACAAAATATATATTTATCACTAAATAGTTTGATTCACAAAGCGAACTTTTAATTTAAGTACTAATATTGAGCTTGAGGACTTTTTTATAAAACAATAACTTTAAAAACTTTTATTTATTTATTTTTCAATATGCTCTGGATATCCCTCGTCATCTTCAGTATAACAATTGATAATAATTAATGTTGATTTCTTTTCTAAAAAATAATGCTAAATTTTTTGCACTTAGCAAGGCAGTTAACCACGGAAAATTCCTCAGAAGAACTATAAATCTATAGTTATCCGAGTCGCTGAAAATAACTAGTGGGAGCGAGACGCAAAACTCTCGAAAGAGAGTAAACGATCAGTGGTCTAGTTGCACTTAAAACTTAATTACAAACGAGGGTTGATGTTGACTAGCTCAGAGCTGCTCTGCGACTGGCGTGCTCTTCTTTTGTAATTTATTGTTCTATCTTTTTGGTCTTTATGTTACTATTTTATAAAAAAGCTTTAAGCTCAATAGTATTATTTAAATTAAAAAAATTAAAAGCCCAAATATTCTAAATGAAATTTATTTGTTGGTGGCCAAGCAATGTCTATATGCATTTCATTGGTGCTTTACCAAATCATCAGAAGACTTTAACCACAGTTTTGAAAAGTTAAAAATATCTTATCTTATGCATATACTTCTGAAAACCATCTGAGAACTCACAATTTGTAAATTACAAAATATTTTCAAAAATCACAACAGAATAAGCACAATAGGCCAACAAATAAATTTCATTTAAAATAGTATTGTGACAACAATATGTCAAATAAAAATTTCATAACAGTTTGATTCAGATTTTATTTTTCATTTTGCCTTATAAATACTTTTCTTGTTATCCAATGGATTTCTGATTGTATAAAGGTGTAGAAAAATAAAATAGATTCATATCGAATATAATTTATTTGTTGTTGTAGTTTTGTATGAGTTTCAAGGCCTACTATGCTTATTATGGTGTGATTTTTGAAAATAGTTTGTAATTTACAAATTGTGAATTCTCAGATGGTTTTCAGAAGTATATGCATAAGATAAGAGGTTTTTAACTTTTCAAAACTATCGTTAAAGCCTACTGATGATTTGGTAAAGCACCAAAGAAATGCATATAGACATTGCTTGACCACCAACAAATAAATTTCATTTAAAATAGTATTGTGACAACAATAGCTGTGTTCTAGATGCAGCCCGAACTCGCCCAAAGTTACCCAAATGCGTTCCAGATAACAATTTTTGTGCAATTTTGAGAGAAAATGAGAGTAATTTTTTTCATTTCCTGTACAAAGTCGCCCGAACTATTTCTTTCGGTAAGTTTGTGCAAGAATTATATTATCAGCGGTTTTTTGTTTACATTTAAAATAAAAAAGTAAAAAGAAAATTTGCAAATAAAGGAAAGAAGTTGTTAATTGAAAATTGGTTAAAAGTAAAATGGAATATTTTTCAAAAAAAACTTGAAGTTTGTTTAGTACATTTGCGCATATTTACCCCTTTTTTTAGTATACAAAAATGCTTTTTCAGATTAGTGAACAACTTATGGACACATCAAGTAAGTCTGATGAAGACGACATGTTACATTTACAATGATGCTAATCTTTCATTTCATTATGTTGAGCCTTATTCAGTGTATAAAACCACTAAAATAAAAATTAATTTAGAAAGTAAACAGCACTAGTTTTCAAAAGATATAATTATGGTTTTTTGCGTTCCAGCAAATTTGAGTAGATTTTGCACTTTTACTCTCATTAGCTCAAACTTGCCCGAAATTACTTGGAAAATACCTAATATGTCACATAAATAATTCATAAAAGCCCAAATATTTAGAATATATTACAAAAGAAAAGCAATGTTATTTTATAAAAAATGCATTAAACTCAATATTATTACTTAAATTAAAAATGTTTTTGTAGCGTATTTTTCCTTGATGTCTACTGCATTCTTGATTTCGCCCAGCATTTATTGCGTAGGGTAGAGCATAACGTTTTACTTGCTCTACCCTGTTACAAAATACTGTTCAAATAACCTGGGGTTTCCACTCATTTCTGGGGGCAAATTACGGCACTCGATATCGGTCGAAATTCCCATTTAAATTGTATTGTAATTTCGATTGATATCGAATGCGGTAATCTGGCCCCTGTTTTTTATTGAACTAAAAGTAAGCAAAAAATTGCCTATAAGTACATACATGTGAATCAAAACAAAGCATTTTGCAATCTCAGTTTTACTTTCCTACAGCTTGTTTCCTAATTGCTTTCAAACTGCATTTTATCCTTAATGGCAAAAATCAGATAATTATTTTGCAATCAAAACACCTAGAACTAAGTATGTGAATGTTTCTTCATAAAATTTGTTGCCAAACGAACAGATGTACCTTTGATTTTGATGCTCCCGGACTGATACCCAATATTAAGGAAGCCTCCCTTTTGTTCATTTTTGGATCAAAACCTCCTTTATAGTATTTAGAAGCAGCCAAAGACTCCGCATCAAACTTTGGTAGGTTTTGAATAGCTTCGTTTAACTTTGTGGTCATAGCAGGCATGCGACGCATCAGGTGTTTGCCAGCAAAGCCAACAGCTGCAACGCCCAGTCCAGCTAAGATCATTGAGGAAGCCTGAAATATAACAATTTATATGTACGATTATATAACACTTTCAGTATCATAAAGGATTTATATTACCATTTCCTTAATCTGTCCGACTTGTTATGAAAATTGTTAAATGTGTTTGGACTTTTCAGATGTTTTAATTTGAACAGCTGGTACACTAATTTCTATATTAACTTGGCAGAACTTTCATAAAACCCCTACACTGAAACAAAAAGTTACTAAAAAGAGGTTATATACATATATGTGACAGCGCATAGAGAAAGGGATCTAAGGGTAAAAAAAAATCAATATTCACTTTTTTTTTTGAAGTGGACAACATCTGAGCATCGAATGAGACCGACCCATGCCCCAAAAGTGGTCCTTAGGTCCCTTTCTATTTTGTGCGTCACATATTTGTGTATAACCTCTTTTTACAGCCATACCTAAATACGGGCGGAAAACGAACGCTGAGCTTTAACGCTGAAATGCCATACCTAACACCCATACCTAAATACGGGCGGAAAGCGGAACGTTTTTTTCCGCTGAGCGTTAACGCTGAAATGCCATACCTAAACAAAAGCGGCAGCGATATGTAAAATAGCAATAAAAACAGGGTTATCAAACAAACAAATTAAACAACCCTGATTATTTTAACAGCTGGACGGACTACATTTGTGATTTCGTTATTGAAATTTTGTACAAATTACAAACGTGCATACATATGTATGTATATAATCATATTGTAAATATTTTCTTACCACCATTTTCTAATACGAAGTGCACAAATTTTTTCTTTTATTATATATTTCACTTTTGTAAATCTTTGCTCTTTTTCTCTGGTTACAATTCTCTTCTTTTGCAACCAACTTCATTAGAAAATGCTCTGTCAAAATCGGATTTTCCAATAGCAAAGCGTTGCCGCCGCGTTATTTCGGTATGCTCCATACAATATGTATGGACATGAGAACTTTTGACAGCTAAAAAACCCTTGCCGCCCGTATTTAGGTATGGCAGTTAGTAACTTTTTGTACATATATATATATATATATATATATATATATATATATATATATATATATATATATATATATATATATTACTTAAACATACTAAATTCTTTTTGACTGAATATATTACATTTGCTTTAGGCCATGATTTATGGGGTACTTTAAAAAAGTCGTGTGTGCTCAATAAGTGTGTTAATGGGTTGCGGATTTATTACTGATATTTTCAATACGATAATTTTATTAATCCTTTTACAATTTTAATATTATTATATATACTATTCGCTTGTATGTACTATTTGGCTTACGTGGGTCTGGCAGGAGACTTCTAATGTGATATTCAGTAGTCGGACAGAATCCTATCAGATTTCCTTTCCTTAGTAGATTGATTGTGTAGGATGGTCGTTCAAGGCCTTTAATTTGAATATGGGTTTACATACAATTCCACCGAAGAATATTACTTTCATATCCAGGATGAAAATGTAATAAGTCATTAGCATTAAAACCATAAACAGCTCATTTTACGTTCACACTGCAAATTGTGGTTTTAACATACAGGTTGTATAATAAATTTGTTCAAAATATATTAAATTGCCCACAGAAATGTGTGAATTAATTGCAGTACCCGTTCTCTATTTTTACAACACTTAATTGACAACATGTATAAAAGAAGCTTTTGTTTGAAGCAATGCGAATTCACTACCAGGTGGCCTTATTTCAGAAAATGTCGGTCAGCTGATACCAAGGCAAAATTTCCGGAATGCCAAAATCTTATTTAGAGCTATTCTTCGCCATAACTCGCCGTCTATATTAGCCGTCGATTTGTTTGCACATGAACATTGCGGCGGCACAATGGTAGCACACAATTTGTTCATGTTTTTCTATGTGAGGAGTATCAGTTTATGTTCGTGTTCTGTTTTACCACAATTTCAAGTTTTTCAGCAAGTTCACTTCGTGGTTTATTGGTTTACTTACATCCCAGAATCCCAGAATATAAAGATTTTTTTGGAAAATATTGTTAAAATTATGAAAAACTTCTATTCTTTTGTATTTTAATAGATTTTTGTTTCTTGGAAAATATATTCGCGGTTTTTCTCACTTAAATTTTTATGGTTAAAGTAATTGTCAAAGTAAAAATGACATTTGATGGCTGACCATGGTTGTACGAACAAATGTTCTGACAACGCTGTTCAACCAAAACAAGAACAACAGTGGTCTATACTAGCTGAAACAATGTGCGGGCATGGATTTGTTCATTGGCAGAACCAAGGCAGATTTACCAGGTACTCTTACTAGTACAACAATGAAACAACACCAAAAACCACACGTATTTTGTTGGTAAAAATGAAGAGCTAATGTCAAAATCAAGGAAGAAGAAGCATCATTAACATGGAAGATTTAAGAAAAAAAAACATTTTATGTGGCTTCTATATAAACTTTTGACAGTAGCTCAACAAATTTCAATATACAGCTGCGGTACTGAGAGTACCTGGTAAATCTGCCTTGGGCAGAACAAATCGATGGTAAATGTAGACTGCGAGTAAAAAAAAAACAAAACAGAATTGTGAAAAAAATTTTTAAAAACATTAATTTGGAACTAAAAATTGCTACTCATTGTAAAAAACAACAATTATTATTTCATAACAACAGTTTTATTATAAAGGATAAAACAATTTGGAGTCTTGTAAATTTTGTTGCTTATTCTTTTCCGATGGCGGCAGTATGGGTAAAGCATTTGTAGGTATCGCCATCACAATCGCCATTTTTTATATCTTTCTAGTCAAGCATATTTGACAGATGGAAATCAAAGTTGCAAGACGAGTTCACCTAGTAGCGAAATCGCCTTGGTTTGAAGCATGGTGAAACATATATAAGGTGGCAGTAATACGGCAATAAATACAATATTACAACAACCAGTTTGATTTTTGTTCGTGTAAAGTCGAGGCTCACGTCAAAATTTATAGCACCAAAATACATTAAAACGCTGCACACATGTATAATTACTAGCTACGCTCGTATATACAAACACAAGGAAGAGTTATTGTACACAAAAACTTGACATCAATCAAGGCAATCGCCGTGAAGAAAACAAGATTTGAGAAAATCTTTTTTGTTGAGAGTGTATGTCTTAGAATTTGTTTTGCTAGTACATGAGTGCAACGCGCTAGCTATATACTTGGGGTATTTTTAAATAATTTCAAGTAACTCTAAAACTAAGCTGGGTATACATATGGCGCTACCCTCATTCGAAAGGGAGCTAAATTACGCGACGATATTAATAATTGCGATATTCGGGAGTGCTTTGTGAAAAAAGTTATAAGTGCAACAAAATTTGCATTAGTGTAAAAAGCGAAACAAATTTTATATTAGTTTGGCCCCTTTCAGATTAAGCAACTTTAATTGCGCAAGTATAATTTTCATTGTTATTTATTTTCTTTTGAACTTGCTTTTATGTTCACATTCAGCAACTTTGTTGAGCAAGTTTAATATTGTTGTGTTCGAATTTTCTTAATTTGTTGACGTTTTGTTTCATTTCTTCCATGGTTATAGTGCTGTCTGTCTTTTTCATATCATTTAAAATGATTTCGCCTTTTTATTGCGGTCTAAATATGAGAGTAAACGAACATTGAAAATACATTATTTGTTTCATTTCATTTCGCTTCCAATTTCTCATAATTTTTTATCTTTTTATTCACTTATTAACATATATAAAAATTTCTTAACACAAAATTAGACAACATAGATACCGAAGAAGAAATAGAAGACAATGTCAAAAACAATTAAATATACCAAGACAAGAATGACAGCAGAAACAGAATTGCCAAGTACAAGCAAGTCTGTACTCAAATCTCGGCAATTCTTTCCCCTTCAAACCGACCTTTCCTCTCACACCCACAAACACAAGACTTGCGCAAGTAAAGTTGCCTAATCTGAAAGGGGCCTTTAATGCTAATAACACAAAAACTGTGTTGGGTATACATATGGCGCTACCCTCATTCGAAAGGGAGCTAAATTACGCGTCGTTATCAATAATTGCCATATTCGGGAGTGCTTTCTGAAAAAAATTATAAGTGCAACAAAATTTGCATTAAGCGAAAAAAATTTTATATTTGTTTAATGCTAATAACACAAAAACTGTGTCGGGTATACATATGGCGCTACCCTTATTCGAAAGGTAGCTAAATTACGCGTCGTTATCAATAATTGCCATATTCGGGAGTGTTTTGTGAAAAACGTTATAAGTGCAACAAAATTTACATTAGTGTAAAAAAGCAAAACAAATTTTATATTAGTTTAATGCTAATAACACAAAAACTGTGTCGGGTATACATACGAGGCTACCCTCTTTCGAAAGGGAGCTAAATTACGCGTCGATATCAATAATTACCATACAGTAGAATACGCATATAAGAAACTCGTTTATAAGAAAAACTCGGTTATAAGAAAGACATCTTCAGACACCATGCACATTTGTATATATCTCCGTGCTAAATAATCCTCATATAAGAAACTCGCTTGTAAGAAAAACTCTTCTATAAGAAACAAATTCTGAAGAAAAATAATACTCATTCTATAGAAAATGGTACGTGTATAAGAAAGTAGTATATATTCTCACAATTGAATATTTTTTTAACCTCGGTTAAAATAGATTTTTTTGTGTATAATTTACAATTATCAAATGTGATTTTAAGTGAAGTGCAATCACCTGTTTTGTTTTTGTTATGTTTCTATCAAGGCGAATTCATACCAGGTGGCCTTAGTTCAAAAAATGGTGATCAGGTGTTATTTATTGAACTGTCAAATTGAACTGTTTTTGTGTGCGGCCATTGTTTTTTCCAAAGCATTTTATTTGACAGTTCAATAAATTTTACACAGAGTTGCATAAATGAGTCCACCGGTATGAATTCGCCTTGGTTTCTATCTTTAGTTGTGTACTTACATTTATATATTTGTACGACAAATAAACGAAATTTAGTACGAAATGATGTGTAGCATGTATTATTAAACAGTTTTATTTCAATTATATATTTCTATTGGAAATTTTTTAAATTCTGTTACTGATGTATATAAGAAAATATCTTTCTTGTATGCGTGTAACAGATATAAGAAAGTATTTTTCTTATTTGCGTGTTTTCTTTATAAGAAAGAAAATCGGTGCATTTTTAGACTTTCTTATATGCGTATTGTATTGTATTCGGAAGTGCTTTGTGAAAAAAAGTTATAAGTGCAACATGATTTGCATTAGTGTAAAAAAGCGAAAAAAATTTATATTAGTTTAATGCTAATAACACAAAAACTGTGTCGGGTATACATATGAGCCTACATTACAGATTAATGAGCCTCATTCGAAAGGGAGCTAAATCACGCGTCGATAGCAATAATGACCATATTCGGAAGTGCTTTGTGAAAAAAGTTATAAGTGCAGCAAGATTTGCATTAGTTAACATAAAATGTAATAATACAGTGTATAATTTAGGTTTTTAGAAACTTTGCAGTGTATGGTGAGATATACCGTTTCATATTCAGTTGTTCCTAAGGAATGTGTGTTATCATAAACTATTTAGTATGGCAGCACTAGTTTTTATTCCATGATGGCTGCCACATTACTCAAGGGAAAATCTCTAGTGGCTCAAGTGACTCCTCTAACAGGAGTGAACCAAAATGCATATTAAAGAACAAAAATTGTTAAATTTGGAAAAGCGAGAATGCAGAAAAGTGTAAGTATTTCACTGTGTTACAATTTATATAAAAATGTTGATAAAAATTTACATTTCTTTCAGAGTCATGGTACCTAAAAAAAATTTTATGATGAAAAAGAGTTCTTTGAAGTCATCTTCAGCGATGTGCCAATTGTGATGATTTCTCAACCGACATGCTTGAGTGGAGAATAGCAGTGTTAAAGGGTAACGTGAATAAAGCGTCCCAGAAAATCTATACGTGGTGGCTATGGTTCAGATGACTTTAATATTGATTAATTAATTTGCTTGATACTTACAAGTGCCTTGTTGATTGTGTGGTAAAGTACATATATGCAGTTGAAGTGAATATATAATCGTGAAAAATGGCTCTAACAACACTGGTAAATTCCAATGAATGTTTATTTTAACAAATAATCTGAGAGGAAAACACAGCCCTTTTCAGGACTACAAAATGAATTGCAAAAAAAGGTAAAAGATTTTGGGTCTACAAATAATAAACAAATTTTATATTGTGAAATGTTTTAGGGTGTTTGTAAAATGGAAAACGACTTAAGCGCAAGGAAAGCTATGACATCTACTACATTCACAAAGTTTTGAAACAAGTACATCCGGATACTGGCATCTCATAAAAGATCATGAATAATTTTATTCACGTTTATCTCACTACAAGCGTTAAACAATTATCAGTCGTGGAATTCAATTTGCTGTTCGCATAGTGTTGCTTGGTGAATTGGCTAATCATTGGCTAATTCAAGTGAAGTAAATGCCAATGAATGTTGATTTTAACAAAAAACCAAAAAGAAAACACGAACAGCCCTTTTCAGGGCTACAAAATGAATTTCAAAAAGAGGTGGCAGATTTTGTGTCTACAAATAATAAACGAATTTTATATTGTGAAATGTTTTAAGGTGTTTGTATAATGGAAAACGACTTAAGCGCAAGGAAAGTTTCCCATCTACATTTACAAAGTTTTGAAACAAGTACATCCGGATACTGGCGTCTCATAAAAGGTCATGAATAGTTATATTAATAATATTTTTGAGGGCATTGCTGCGAAGCATCACGTTTATCTCATCAATTATCAGTAGTGAAATTCAATTTTTCCCCTACAGCTGCCTGGTGAATTGGCTAATCATGCTCGCAGTGAAGTAAATGCCAATGAATGTTGATTTTAACAAAAAACCAAAAAGAAAACACAAACAGCCCTTTTCAGGGCTATAAAATGAATTTCAAAAAGAGGTGGCCGATTTTGTGTCTAAATTGAACTTTTTTTTTAATATATTGCCCTTAGAAGGGCTTTTTATTTTTTGTGTCTAAAAATAGTTCAAATTGAAACGAAATCAATTTGCATGCTTCATGGGGTCTTTTTCGCTGATGATTTTTTTGTAGGGGTCAGCTTTTTCGGTTTCACTTTTAGCTTTGGTTGCTGGTTTCTTTTTGGTGGATTTTGCTTTCATGGTGCCAGTCCTTCTGATGGGTTTTGCTTCGCTGCTTTTCGAAGGTGAACACCAATTGTAATGGGATATTCGCCTTCTTAAACACCACCCCAAATCCTGATAAAACGAATGAAAAATTGTATGATGTAAATGAATTTGAAAATAAGAACAAAAACTTATGTCACACGATTGAAGAAAGTAATGTAAAACTGCAAAATGATATAAGAAAAGCACTTAAAGAAACAAACGATAAACAAAACAAAACATCATATGCTGATGCAGTTAAAAAAGCTCCAGTATTGCCAGAATTAAACAAACAAGTTCCACTAATTGTTAAACCTAAAGGAAAACAAAAAGTAAAAAAAACTAAAGAAGACCTGAACAATAAAGTTAACCCAACTGATTTAAAAATAACAAATTTCGAAAACAGAAGTAATGGTACTGTAGTTATACATAGTGAAAGTAATGAAGAACGAGAAAAAATAAAAGCTGCAATACAAAATGAATTGAGTGAAGAATACGAAATTAGAGTACCTAACAAAGTAGAAATGAGTGTCACCATAACAGATATGACATTTAAATATTCTGAAAAGCAGTTAATTGAAAAGATTCAAAAACAAAATGAATTTTTAAAAGACAGTTGTATAAAAGCTGTTAAATCATTTGAAGTGAATAGAAACAATAAAATAACCTATAATGCAAAGATTATAATAGATAGTGAATCATACACAAAATTGATGTCAGCCCAAAGAATAAATATTGGATGGGAAAAATGCAGAGTCTTTGATGGAACAGAGGTGCTAATGTGTTATAAGTGTAAAGGATTCAATCATAGAGCCAGAGATTGCAGAAATGAAGATGTGTGTTATAAATGTCATGCAAACCATAATCCAAAAGAATGTAATAAGGAGGTGATAGTAAAATGCGTAAATTGTATAAGATCCAACGGAAGGTATAACCTGGGACTTGATGAAAACCATTGTACTGTAAGCAAGGAATGTCCTGTGTACCAGTATAAGTTAAAAGTAAAGATGAGGAGAATCGACTTTAATATTTAGCAATCAAGAAATATAACAGGTATATATACAAATGCGCAAGGACTGGTAAACAATTTTAGTCAAATAGAAGTGATAGCAGCTCAGAAGAACCCGGAGTTTATAGTATTATCAGAAACACATCTAACGAGTGATATAGAGGAACAAGAGTATATGTTGCAGCATTATGATCACTATGTTACATTATCCAACTCAGCAAGAACAGGTGGAGTTATAGTATATATTAAGAAGGCGTGGAATGTTAAGAAATTATGTGAAGAGATAGCTGATTCAAAATATTGGATGTGTGCGTACATAGTAAAAAATAAAAAGATGGTTATGATAATTATGGCAGTTTACAGATCTCCAAGTTGCAGAGAAATAGAGTTTTGTGATGCATTCAACATCGACTGGAGCAGAAATAATTCCTATAAAAACAAGATTCAATTAACGTTAAATGATAATGGTCTGAAACAAATTGTTTCCGAATATACAAGGGTGACAGAGAATACAAAAACATTAATAGACTTTGTTATTACTAATAATACTAATAATATTACGGTTACAAATAATAGTGGAAATAAAACAGCAGATCACGAAGCAATAGACATAAATATAAAAACAAAAAATATTGAGCACAGTGCAAATAAAGAAATAGAAATATTTAGATATAAAAAACACCTTTTTAATAGAGAAATTAACAACGCTCTAAATTATGAAGAAAGTGGGGACGTAAATAATATGACCTTTAATATTGAAAACTGTATAGAAAATGCAATAAAAAAATTTACGGGTAAAAAAGAAATAAGAGAAATAAATAATGTAAATAAGTGTTTTAATGGACAACTTAAAGTACTAAAAAGAGATAAAATTGTCAAATATACTATTGCAAGAACATGTAATACGAGTGATGCTTGGAATAATTATAAAGTAGCAAGGAATATATATAAAATAAGAGTAGAATATGAAAAAAACAAAATTTGTAAATAATAAAATTTGCAACGCGAGAGATGAAAAACAAATGTGGAAGAAAATCAAGGACCTTGTACATAATAAAAACCGTAATGTGATACAAACTGTGATATTTAATCAGGTAGAGCTTAGAGATAGCTATGAAATAGCCAACCAATTTAATAATTTTTTCGTTAATAGCATTGAAACCATTAGAAATTCAATAGAAAGAGTGCAATATATAAACCAACTCAATGTGGTAAATACTAAATTTAAGTTTCGCGCAATTAATTTACAAGAGCTTAAACTTATATGTAAAAGTATAAAAAATAAACCAGATTTCAATAAAATAACAACAAAAATAATAATGGACAACTGGAGTAGTGTGGGCAAAAAAATACTGAAAATAATAAGTAAATCCATTGAAGTAAGAGAATTCCCGGAAAGTTGGAAATTATCTTCAATAAACCCAGTAGAAAAAGTTGCAAAAACAAAAAAATTTGAAGAATTTAGGCCAATAAATACCCTAAAAACATTATTGAAAAGGTCGTAAAAAAACAACTGGAACAATATTTTGAACAGAATAACTTAATTTCAAAATATCAATCAGGTTTTAGGAAAAAAAATTCATGTGAAACAACGGTCAACTATGTTATTAATAGATGGAAATATGTGAAAAGAGATAAGCGAATTATAGCAGTCTTCTTGGATTTCAAAAGAGATTTCGAAACAATAGACAGAAATATTTTAATCTAAAAACTTTACATGTATGGAATACAAGGAACAGAATTAAAATGGTTTAAATCGTATTTAACAGGCAGAAAACAAATGGTTAAAGTGAATAATATAAAATTTGATATTATAAACAATGAATATGGGGTTCCACAAGGATCAATTTTAGGACCGCTACTTTTTATTATATATAAATGATATGCCAAAGGTTTTGCAAAGAAGTGAAATAGTATTATATGCGGATGATACACTGATTTTTACAGAAGGCAGCACAGACACACAATGCCAAGACAACATGAAAAATGACATAAATAATGTTGATAAATGGTTGAAAATGAATAAGTTAAAATTAAACGAAGCTAAAACAAAACTAATGCAAATAAATATGAACAGTGAATCAGCTCTCGAAATTAACGGTCAAATAATAGAAAGAGTAGACCAAATGAAATATCTAGGGTTTATAATAGACAAAAAACTAAATTTCAATGAACATGTAGAGTATATATGCAAAAAACTCGGTAAAAAAATAGGATTTTTTAAAAGAATACGTAACAAGATTTCCATAATAACAGCAATAAATATATATAACACAATAATAAAACCACACTTTGAATTTGGCTCAACAATCCTGTATACTTGCTGCACAGCAACACAAATAGGAAGACTTCAGAAATTGCAAAACAAAGCTATGAGATCAATATTAAGATGTAACATCTACACCCCGATAGGATTTATGCTGGATACATTAAAATGGCTAAACATAAAACAAAGACACGAGATGAATACTCTTTATTTTATTCAAAATATGAGAATCGGAAACGCACCAGAATACTTAATAGATCAACTAAACTATGTGAGAGAGGTAAAACCATATCACCTAAGAAATGATAACAACTTTAGACTTCCAAGAGTAACAACAGCTGCAATGCAACGGTCTCTTTTCCATAAAGGGCTGAAGCTTTACAACACGCTTCCTAATAATTTAAAAAATTAATTAAATATCAATGTCTTTAAAAGAACAATTGTAAACTTCATAAGAAATAATGTTAGAATTTTTTATAAAAAATTATTTTCCTGTTAATTAATTGTTAATTGTATGTAAAATATTAAATTGTTACAAAAAGTATTTCAATACCACTAAATAGATATTCAGGTATGTGATAAAAATTGTTTTCGTCGTCAAAACTTTTTCAAATCGACAAACTATGTGATGTGTTACCCTACGTCGATTTGTTGCAACGATTTCATATTCCACTTTGTTTCAATAAAAAAATACCATTTTAACATGTGACGAATTTCGATAATGTCGGTTTAAATCCATTTTTAAATCGGCACTTTTTACTTGAACGAAAGGCGAAGCAGCTTAACAAAAATGTAAGTAAAACTATATAAAAATAAAAAAAGTAGTTTTTTGTTACAAACATCTGAAATGGAAAGCATAAGAATAATATACAGAAAGATGTCTGAATCCAGTTTATGGAAAACCATCCAGATATTGCCAGGGGTTTTACCAAAGGACGCCGCGTGGATATAAAGAGTTTATCGTCTGATTTGACCACAGAAAAATATTTTCACTTGAAACAGTGGAAAAATTGAACAAAGAACGCTGATGAGATGGCGTAGCGGCCTCGAAATCAGTACTGATCCGTTCTGCTGGTTTAATGACTATGAAAAATATTCTTAATATTTCACTCTCAAGAATAATAAATAGAATGTAATCACGTTCATTTATTAAAAAAATAAGAATAAAAAATAATTTGCAGTTTCGCAGATTTGAACTTATAGCCTGTTAAGAAAATTAACATCCTGTAATACAATTTACATAAATAAAGGTTCACTATTAAAATAGAAATTCATACGTAATTTTCAATTTAGTTTCGGACTAAGATGGCCCCGATGATAATATTCCCTTAAGTGTTTTAAGAGAGAGGATATCTCCTCCAAAAATAAGACAGCTAGAAAATAGTGCGGTTCTCCTTCAGTCGCTAAATTCACAGGTTTGTTTTATTATAGATTTCAGTGTTTTTTGAGAATTTAGCTAAAATGTTATTACAGATAGATGTTACTCTTTTCACAGTCAAAGATTGGAACAACAGTCCTGAAGAAAATTGCACAGAAGCAGGAAGTTTTGAGATTCAGGATGATACCGACGATGATGATGATTCGATTATATTTCAACCAGAAGTTACAGTTAAATCCCGGGAAGCTGTAGAAGCTTTCGATAAGGTTTTAAAATGGGCTGAAAACGAGATGGTAGACCAAAGTTACATTAGGGTGCTGAGAAACCTTAAAGAAAAAGCTCTTTTAAAGGTTGCAAAAGAAAAAGCTTACCAAAAAAGAATGACTGAGTTTTTCTTTTAAAACTTTACTTAACTAATCCTTAATTGTCCAGCAAGAAGCAATTGATCCTACTAGTTTTAGTGTATATTTTGTTATTCTTGTTTATTAAAAATTAATTTCTTTTGTCCTTTATTTTAGATGTATTATATTGCAAAGTGAAATGAATATATTGCATTTTATTTTTTGTTATTAAAAATTAATAAAACAGTTAATTTAAAATGGTGTTGAGCATTTTTACCTACAAAAATATAAATTTTTTATGTCAAATACGGTATTTTTTTTTTATTTGGGTACTCGATAACGTGAACAAACTCGAATATGTGAACAGCCTTGGGAAAAATTAGTTCACGTTTTCGCGAGTTCACTGTATAAAAATTATATGGAAATGAAACATAAGTGGAATATGAAATCGATCGAAATCTATCACACACTAGTCGATTTAGAAAAGCGATTTACTTTTTAAATCGATCGATTTCTATCACATACCTACATTTTCTTGTCACTTGTTTATACTTATAAACTTTGTCACCTACTGATCCCAGGTTTTTTCTTTGTTCCGAGTTTGTTTATTGTGTATCTATAGATGTGAGCGCAGTTGTCAGTGTCTGATTTGTAATTAATTCTCCTGTCTGTGTGGGTATTTATTATGTGAAGCATCTCTTGCATATATCTCTTTGTACTGTTCTTCTCTCTTTCAAGTATTCTTACTTTACTTAAATCTGGTTGGTGTCCACTTGTTGCACAGTGGGCCGCAAGTGCAGTTTTTTGGGTCAATGATTTTGTATTATTATTTAAATCAGATTTATGTCCAGATATTCTCGTCTTTAGTTTGGCTTAAATTTACATCCCGTATCATTCTCCGATTTTTATGAAACTTTTGTCATGGGTAGTACTCTTAAATCTAAGAATTATAGTAAAAAAATTTTGGAGCGGACTCACTTAGTTTGGGAGTTACAGGCCTCTAAATTTCAAACATATATGTGTCTATAACTTCCTTCATATTATTGCTACATAGTTGATATGGATATCGTTGGAAAGGTCTTATAAATACCTTTCAAACGATATATAACAACATAAGGTTCTACTGATTTGGAAAGGTTAGCGCTTAAAAAATCAGTTTTTCGTATTGACTTTTTTTTACAAAAGTACCGTTAAATCGAAAAGGGGTCTATATAACGGTTTTTTATTATATAGTAAAATAAATAGAAGACATTCACACCTTTCATTTGACACCTATATCATAAATATCTGATAAGGAATGTAGACACTACAGAGGAATTAAAACTTCAAATAAGGCCAGATATGATTTTACTGAACGTTGAAACATTTGATACAGATGTAAAAACAAGCCTGAGGCCCGCAATGCTGAAAATCTTTACTCAGCGAAGCCACTGTTCGACATACATAGAGGAGAAAATTCGTAAGCCCGGCCGAAGGCCGGCAATGCAGAAAATTTTTCCTCAGCGAAGCCACTGTTCGACATACATAGAGGAGAAAATTCTTAAGCCCGGCCGGAGGCCGTCAATGCAGAAAATTTTTACTCAGCGAAGCCACTGTTCGACATACATAGAGGAGAAAATTCTTAAGTCCGGCCGGAGGCCGGCAATGCAGAAAATCTTTACTCAGCGAAGCCACTGTTCGACATACATAGAGGAGAAAATCCTTAAGCCCGGCCGGAGGCCGGCAATGCAGAAAATCTTTACTCAGCGAAGCCACTGCTCGACATACATAGAGGAGAAAATCCTTAAGCACGGCCGAAGACCGGCAATGCAGAAAATCTTTCCTCAGCGAAGCCACTGTTCGACATACATAGAGGAGAAAATCCTTAAGTCCGGCCGGAGGCCGGCAATGCAGAAAGTCTTTACTCAGCGAAGCCACTGTTCGACATACATAGAGGAGAAAATCCTTAAGCTCGGAAAACCTTGCAGTAATATAAAATAGTAAAACATAAAAATTATTTTAGATAAAAATATTTATTAGAGGTCGTTGTGATACGAAATACTATGAAGAATAAAATCTTAGAGCGCGGCCGTACTACATTTTCAGTCCACTTATCGCAAGAAAAATTAAACAAATTTTGGTGTTACACTCATTGTATATTTTTGTATACTTAATACGTGTAGTTCTATGAAAAAGTAACTATCTTCAACTTTTAATTCCTTTGTAGTGTCTTCATTCCTTATTAAACATTTATGATATAGGTGTCAAATGAAAGGTGTGAATGTCTTCTATTCATTTTACTATATAATAAAAAACCGTTATATAGACCCCTTTTCGATTTAACGGTACTTTTGTAAAAAAAGGCAATACAAAAAAATGATTTTTGCACCGCTAGCCTTTCCAACTCTGTAGAACCTTAGGTTGTTATATATCGTTTGAAAGGTATTTACAAGTCCTATCCAACGATATTAATAACTATGTAGCAATAATATGAAGGAAGTTATAGACACATATGTTTGAACTTTAGAGGCCTATAACTCCCAAATTAAGTGAGTCCGCTCCAAAATTTTTTTACCATAATTCTTAGATTTAAGAGTACTTCCTATGACAAAAGTTTCATAAAAATCGGAGCATGATGCGGGATGTATATTTGTTCCCTTTAGTTTTGTTATACGTTGGTACGACGTTTTCCATTTTACAAACACCCTAAAACATATCACAATATAAAATTTGTTTATTATTCGTAGACCCAAAATCTTTTACCTCTTTTTGCAATTCATTTTGTAGCCCTGAAAAGGGCTGGTTTCTCTCTGATTATTTGTTAAAATAAACATTCATTGGAATTTACCACTGTTGTTTGAGCCATTTTTCACGATTATATATTCACTTCAAATGCATATGATATATGTACTTTACCACACAATCAACAAGGCACTTGTAAGTATCAAGCAAATTAATTAGTCAATATTAAAGTCATCTGAACCATAGCCACCACGTATAGATTTTCTGGGACGCTTTATTCACGTTACCCTTTAACACTGCTATTCTCCACTCAAGCATGTCGGTTGAGAAATCATCACAATTGGCACATCGCTGAAGATGACTTCAAAGAACTCTTTTTCATCATAAAATTTTTTTTAGGTACCATGACTCTGAAAAAAATGTAAATTTTTATCAACATTTTTATATAAATTGTAACACAGTGAAATACTTACACTTTTCTGCACTCTCGCTTTTCCAAATTTAACAATTTTTGTTCTTTAATATGCATTTTGGTTCACTCCTGCTAGAGGAGTCACTTGAGTAGAGCTGGCAAACTATCGATAGTACTATCGATAGTATCGATAGTTTTGTTTCCACTAGACTATCGATGGTTTTTTCTCGATAGCGATACTATCGCTGAAAAAATGTAATACCAAATCGACAAAAATCGATAAAGTGGCGGCGGCTTCTATCTGACAACGATATCTAAGACGCAGTCAAAAATTAATAGATATGTTGCTCTTTGTAAACATAAATTGTTGGGTTATCCAATAATTACAAAAAATTATGTTTATAAGCAAATGTAAAACATATGTGATATACAAGTACAAAGTATTTATAGTGTACAAATTTGTTTTAGAAAATTAGGGCCTATTTCTCATTGTCGAACGAATTCTTGCTTTCGTACAAATATACTTAAAACAAAAACAACATTTTATGAATTGTTTTTGTTTCAAATGTATTTATGCGAAAGAAAGAATTCATTCGACGATGAGAAATAGGCCCTTAATCTCAAAATATTTTGTGAGAAATGAATTAAAAATATTTTTCTATTTTTATGTTATGTTTTTATTTTTGTTGTTTTTCTGTTATATTCGTTTTTTAATAAATCAAGTCTGAACCTTACTTCATATCGCTTAATATATCTAATAGTCTTCTTTTATTGAAAATAAATGTATGTAAGTACATAATGTATTATTATCGATCATTTACTCAAATAACGTCATAACTCAAAAAATGTCACATGTCACATTTCATCTTTGTAAAAAATTCATGCAAATGATGTGTAAGCTCTCCTCTGGATAGAAGAAAACTTTTTTCTGTATAAATTGAGTTGTATGCAAATTGAAAACCTTAAACTTATTTTCTACAAAAATAGTTTTTTTGAGTTATGATGTTGTTTGAGTTATATGAAATGTTTTTAGAATAAAATTTAACATTCCTAAAAAAAATTCGATACTATCGATAGTTTTCAGAAAACTATCGAAAATATCGAATGGCGTGACTATCGATAGTTTGCCAGCTCTACACTTGAGCCACTAGAGATTTTCCCTTGAGTAATGTGGCAGCCATCATGGAATAAAAACTAGTGCTGCCATACTAAATAGTTTATGATAACACACATTCCTTAGGAACAACTGAAAATCAAACGGTATATCTCACCATACACAGCAAAGTTTCTAAAAACCTAAATTTTACACTGTCTTATTACATTTTATGAAAATTTTTTTCGCTTTTTTACACTAATGCAAATTTTGTTGCCCTTATAAATTTTTTCACAAAGCAGTCCCGAATATGGCAATTTTTGATAACGACGCGTAATTTAGCTAATTTTGGAATAAGGGTAGAAAAGTTTTTTAAGTTCACGAGTATTAACTTGGCAGCATTTGTTATATTCTGTCTGCAAAGCTTAAAGTATTCATTTTTCCTCTCTGAGAGACCATTTGTTTACCTTTTGCAAAAAAAAAATTAAATCTGCAAAAAAGTATTTCAGAAAAGTTTGTTATGTTCACGTTTTGTCATAGTTTGATTATTTTTGATATGCGAACAAGTACTTAATAACACAGACATAAATTTAATAATGGAAGTTAATCCGATGGCAATAATTTTAGTCTATTTAGACAGTAAAGGAGATCGATTACTGTATCGTTATCCATACCAACTTCAATGTAGAGATAAATCTTTAGTTGTTCAGTCAGAACCACCCATTTCGGCACAAATAGATAACTTTTGCAGTATAGTGGTTAATGATTCAAAAGGAGGAATTGATATAATTGTAAAGAAACGCAGTCGCTTTTCTTTGTTAAACTCGGATGATTTGTTGCAGCCATCTACATCCAATAGTGGCAATAATGTCGCTATTTCAAAAGCGGGTCAGTTGCAAGGTTTTGCTGATGACGTATTGGCACCTTTGTTTGCTGTTAAACCACAATTGTGCAATAAAAAATTTGAACTTAAAGTTAATGATGTCCGCTTTGTTAGCCATCCAACGTTAGTGTCAAGAAAAGAACAACGCCAAAATTTAATGTCCGGATTAAATGCTACTATTTCTCAACCACAACTACAATCACAGCAGTCTTTAACAACTACTCAGAATAATACAAATCCTCCGAAATCCCAGCCTCAACAAATGCTGGTCAATATTGTATTTGCTCTACATGCACAAGCAAGTTATTCAATTGTAAAATGTTATCACGATTTGAGTAAGCACCTTGGGTTAGCTTTAAAAGTAGAAGAACAAAGAGTAGGATATTTAACAGAAGAAACGGTCCTCATGGCACGCACTCATGATGAAGTCTCTTCAAAACAGCTGCCTTTAGAAAAAGCATTTGATCTCATATCTGAGCGCTGCACATTGGCCCAGTCCTTAAAAACTATATACCATGACTTGTGTACTACCGGTTTGCTAAATAGTATGATTAATCAAAATCTCACTTTAAGTTTCTGTCTGCCGGCAAAAGCTCATCAACTACATAAAAATGGTAGTATGGTAGACCCGGAAACTATAGATAGTTGCTTAAAGTCACTCAAACCATATCATGGTATGCTGCTGCTTGTGGATTTTGCAGAGCTTTTGGATTGCGTTCCGCCAGCAGGTGCTAGAATGTTATTCCAGCTCATTGAGGTATATACACCTTTAATGAGCTTACAAAGTATGGGGTCGGATGCTGATCTTAGTATAGAACATGTTTATAAATTGGTTTCTCATTTGGTGTACTGGGCTAAGGCAACCATAATATATCCGTTATGTGAGACAAATGTCTACGTGATTGCACCGGATGCTCCTCTCCACACGAAATCTCATTTGGTTGAAAAATTTTCTGTACGTTTTCCCGGCATGTCATTATTTGAAGTAATTTCTGATTTTTCATTACCCACTTCAATTGGTCATTTGACTACACCACTGCAGCAGTCAGCTAGACAGGGTATTTTAGCGCAAATGGTTTTGTGGATGTTGCAACATCACTTACTCATGCAATTGCACACATATGTACAATTTATGCCAAGCGATTTTGCCGATTTTGATAGCGGTGGAGACGACAATGACGATGGAGGATGTGAATTAGAATCGGCATCTTTGAGGGATCTAGCCGGTTCCATTTTGGGCCAAGATGATACATTGCCCGGACGAATTAGTAATCTCAGCGACGACGAATTGTACGTTTTATTTTAATCTATTCGCATTTATTAAAGTGGTTTTCTTACTTATTTTAGAGAGGCCGGTTCATTGCTAAGCATGTCCAGTCAGCCGTTACCTGTACCACATACTAGTCGACGTTCAATAACTGATGACCGATTTTCCGGCGATGGTTCGACGACATCAGACAACAACGTTGCTCAGCCTTCATCAAGTCACAAGTCAAACTTTAGGTAAGGCTTAGTAGTTTGTGAAACTAAGTTTTGTGATATTATAAAAAAAAATATACTTTAAAGGTGCATTCTCTTGTCAATTAGTACTCTTTATTTTGTAATTCTTTATTTACAATCTGTCCATTAAAGAACAATAAGTAAATTTGATTAAATAATATTAACAATATGTTAAACTCCACTGAGAATAACATAATTCTCAAAAGGAAGGTCCAAAATATGTATTTTAAGTCTTGAAATTTCATTGGTACCATCAAGAAGAGCAATAGCAAGTGGGTTGATATATTGACTTAACCTTTCTAAATAGGTTTCCCTACATCTAATAACGTCTTTTAATTTCGGAATATTGAGATCAATATGTATTGTATTATTTGATTTAAACCATGGAGCGTTTACTATCGAGGCGTAGAGTTTTAGACTGGTATCTTTGCAAAATTTCAATATTTGAGTTGCTATCTGTTCCCTAAAGTTGAATTCCATAAGTCCAAACATGTTTTAAAATACTTTTATACAGGATTACTTTATTTTCTAAACTTAATTTTGAATTTGGTCCAAGAAGCCAATGATGTTTTTTTAGTCTTAATTGTTGTTTCTTCATTTTAATGTGAGTTTTCCATATTAATATTCTATGAATGTATAATCCTAGGTATGTTACACAATCAAATTGTGGTATTGGGTTGTTATATAATCTTATAGCACCATAATTACCTCGACGTAAAGTAAAAGTAATATGTGATGATTTTTCAGTATTAACTTTAATTTTTCATTTAGTTAACCAGAATTCAATGATATTCAGTTGTTGCTGTAATATATTAGATGCGTTATTAGGGCAGGTATCTGATGCTAAGATTGCTGTATCATCTGCATAAGTTGCAATGAAAATATTATTGATAATTGGCATATCTGTCGTAAATATTGTATAAAGAATTGGACTAAGCACACTTCCTTGAGGGACACCTGCTTTTACACTGCATATTTGAGAGTTTTCAGAGTTAACTTTAACGTAAAAACTTCTATCCGTCAAATAGGATTTTATCAACAAATAAAAAGGAGTTGGAAGTAATTTCGTAAGTTTGAAACACAATCCATCGTCCCATAATTTATCAAATGTTTGCTCTACATTCAGAAAAACTTCATTTTTTTATCTGATGCGAGTTCTGGAAAAATAAATTGTTGTTTTTCTATATTTATTTCTACTTTTATCTATTAGATTGCGAGATTCATACAGCATTCGATCACAATAATTTTAATCTGGATGAATATTATTATTATTATTTTTATAATTAGTATTAAAATACTTTTACAATTAATGTTCGTTATTTAGGCTTGCAAACACTAGAAAACAACATCAAATCTTACAAAATTGATAAATTTTTTTCTAAATACATTATTTTCATGTTATTTGGGAGTGTATTATATCTATGGCAATAAGTAATAACCCAGCCAGCATTTTTGGGAATTTTTAATCGAATTCGAGTCTGTTTTGATTCTTCTGCGCGATTAAAAAGCTAGACTATGCGTTCATTTTCTGATCATAAAAGATACTTTTGTCGGGAGAAAAAAGTGACTACCCGCGACTCTTCTTAAAAAGTCATTTTCTATATTAGCTTAAAGTCAATTTCGACCCTTTTTCTAGTACTTTTATGATCATTTTCGAATCACTTTCTGATAATTTATTAGCCTTAATCGAGTCGTCTTTCAGTCATCGTTTAATCGCATACGAGTCTTTTATGAGTAATTTATAAGTTTGTTTAAGAGTCCTTTTATAGTAATTTATCAGGCATGTTTGTATTGGTTGGTTGGTATACCCCAGTCAGCATTTTATGAAATTAATGATATATTCGAGTCTTTTTCGACTCCTTCGCACGATTAAAATAAGCATTTATGCGCTCGTTTTCGAGTCGAAAATGACTGTTCATTCGGGAGAAAATGGTACCCTAGCCCCGAACTCTTTTAAATGTGTTTTTTTCCCCTAGAATTTTTGCTGTTTCGATACAACCATTTATTATTGTTTTGTTTTTAATTTATAAATAACACATAACAAAAAAAAAAAAATTATATAATTTTAATTGTAATAGCAATTTGGGATCAAGTGCAGTGATGTCCTTAATCTCCACAACATTTGACCACGACACAAGTTGTTTTAATTCAGCCACACTTAGCTTCTTGAGTTTTCTTTATGACAACTTTTTTACTTATCATCTTTATTCTCTTCATCCAACTCGTCGTCCTCACCATCTTCCTGCAACTTATTTGCTAAACTTTTCTGGTTTAATTTTCCTTCTGCACCGTCAATTGCATTATTTTTGCCTTTTTCCGGAGCTTTGGGCTTATTTTCTAATTTAAAAATTTCAAAAACTCTATAGAACTGCCTATACATGGGAGCCAAATCGGCAATAGTTATCTTCTCCGGCACATATCTCTAAAGAACCAGACAATTATGTTTTTTGAACTATAACGATATGAAGTCCTTACTTACTCAATGATTACGTCGATTCATTCTTCTTTTCTTTTGTTTTTTTTTCCTTAATCTTTGTGGGTATTGTCATTTACATCGGATTTATTTTTGGATTCATCCTGAATATCTTCATTTTCAAGTTCATTCTCTTGGTTTTTTCAGTTTTTTATTTAACTTTTTGCTCCGTTTTTTAGCTGACATTATCTTTTTAGTTTAAAATTTTTATATGAATTCACTCACAAATAAATGTAATACACTTTATATTTTTTTACTTTACTGCACGAGCTTGCTGTTTGTTTGTTTTTTTAAATCATTTTCTAAGTATTTCTGGGAATCCTTTTCGAGTCTTATTTTAAGCGCAGAACTGATTAATCAGTTTTTGATCATCTAAGGTACTCGAAAAAGACTCAGTTTGGTGAAACAATCTTCCACATGCTGACTGGGAAGAGCTTAAGTTTACTAGAGAAAATCATATTTTTTCTAAAGTTTTTATGCTACTTGCAAAGACATTTATAGGCTTATTAAATATATTTATTTTGTGATCCATTCCAGGTTTACGTATAGTTGTAACCTTTGCCAACTTCAGTAAAATGCAATAATAATTAAGAAATGAAATAGTGATAAAAAAATGTTTCCTAAGTAGATTTAAGCTCGTATTACTTGTTGCCATAGATATATTAGAAGGCCCTTGTAAAAAAGAGATCTCTGCATTTGTGTTACCATCACTCTGTTTACTCGGAAATCGTTCATATTTCTTAGTCCATACGTATCTTCTCTGAATTGAAGTCTTTGTTTCACGTTTAACCATTTCAGGCTTTCTAGTATTGTATTTATTTCAGTATATCTATCACATTTTAATATAATTTTCATTGCCTTATTTGAGTGCTTCCGCACTCTTGTTAAATGTGTTGCTACATGTATATAAAATAGTAGACCCGTACTCGAAGTGTTGTTTTATTATTGCATAGATGGGCACTTTGCAGTACCAATACTTTCTCAGTATAATTTTTTTTACTGCACTTCAATTTTTATTACCAGTATATTTTTACTGATTACTGGAAAAAATAATCAGTATTCAGTAAATTTTACTGATTACTGAAAAAAAATTCAGTAATCAGTAAATTTTACTGAATACTAAAAAAAATCAGTAAATTTTACTGATTATTGATTACTGATAAGAATTCAGTATCCGTAGGTTTTTACTAGATACTAAAAAAACAAGAATTATAAAACTGGAAGAATTTTCGTACTCAATGAAATTAATATATAAAGGGTGATTTTATAAGAGCTTGCTGATTTGAAATTTAAATAAAACACATGCCAAATTATGAAATGGCCAAAAAAAATTTTTTATTTGGTAGATAATTTCTTGTCATTTAACATTTAAATATAATTTCGGGCATATGGCCACCACGACTATTTTGCACAAAGGTCATTTTGGAGGTCCAATTTTCGACCACCTTTTCAAGCATTTGAGGGCGTATTTCAGCAATGACACGTTGAATACTGGTTTCCAAAGCGTCAATCGTTCCTGGTTTATCCACGTAAACCAATGATTTCAGGTATCCCCACAAAAAATAATCGAGTGGCGTCAAATCACACGAATGCGGGGGCTAATTCACCGGTCCATTTCTCGAAATAATGTTGTCGTTGAAATGTTCTTTCAATAAGTCCATTGTTTCGCCCGCAGTATGACAAGTGGCACCATCCTGTTGAAACCACATTTCGTTTACATCCATATCTTGAAGTTTTGGCACCAAAAATTCATTGATCATGATTCTGTATCGATTTCCATTCACAGTTACGCGTCGTCCTTCCTAAATAAGGACCGATGATTCCACCAACCCATAGACCGCACCAAAAGGTACATTTATCGGGATGCATTGGTAATTCTTGAACGGCGTCTGGATTATCTTTGCTCCAAATACGGCAATTTTGCTTGTTGACATATCCATTCAACTAAAAATGCGCCTCATCACTGAAGAGAATTTTGCGGTAAAAAAGCGGATAAACATTTTTAATTGAACACTGTTTTTGAAAATAAATTTCCACGATTTGGAAGCTTTGTTCTGGAGTTAACCTGTTCATTAGAGTTGTACGGCTCCTGAATGAATTAATTCAATTGAATCATTCATTCAACTGAGCGAGGTGAATCTTTCACTTTACTGAGCGTTTTTAGCTCTTTTCTTTCACTTCTTTCAGTTGTTTCAGTTGATTCAGTGATTCAGTTGCTTCATTGAATCTATTTCTTTCAGTAGCTCTTTTCTTTCATTTGTTTCAGTAGCTCTTTTCTTTCATTTGTTTCAGTAGCTCTTTTCTTTCACTTCTTTCAGTTGTTTCAGTAGCTCTTTTCTTTCACTTCTTTCAGTTGTTTCAGTTGATTCAGTGATTCAGTTGTTTCAATTGCGTCATTGAATCTGTCTCTTTCAGTAGCTCTTTTCAATGCTAGTATGTCAAAATCTATATGAAAAAAGGGAATTAATTCACTCAATGCAGATACACACATGGTGTGGCGCTTTATATTATTAGAGCTGCCAGATGAAAATTTTTAAACAGCACTGCCATGATACATATTTCAGTACTTTTTAACTTGGTGCGTATATATATGTACATATATAATAAACATATACGTAAATTAACTGAGAATAATCTACAAAATCCAAGGTTAAATAGAAAGTATTACTTTTTTAAAATAAATATGTTCAATAAATGTGTTTTATATTACATACGAGTATTAAGGAAAAAATAAAAAGGCATAAGTGGTTGTTGTATTAGCTAGTCTGATTCTTTCATTTTCTTTAATGACATTTTCATTTCATGAATTATGGCTGAGCTAAGGAATCAACTGAGCTAGTGAAAGAAATGAATGAATTAATTCAGTAAAGTGAGCGGAGCGGAAAAGAGCGCTCACTCAAAAGAGCTGTTTTGTACAACTCTACTGTTCATGATGATTAGTCAAACAATACTGAGTAGAGACGTCACTTTATACTGTCAAAACAGCTGTCAGACAACAGAGGGATTCGTATAAAAAAAAGCTTCATAAAAAAACCCTTTATTTAATATTTTATAGCGGCTTTATTTATTTATTTTTAGTGGTTTTTCTTTATTTTTATTTAATTATAAATATTTACAATTTGTGTGTGTTTCATATGGCTCGCCAAAATTATTCATAGGAAACAGCCTCTCTTCAAACGAAAGTGAAGTTGGTTGCAATTCTATTGCATTCCAATACAGAGTTGTATTCAATGCATTCTACTTTAGCGTTGCCATATAATAGATTACTACAATTTCGGCCAACCTGACAATACAATTGACCTCAATTGTCATTAACTTCATCTTCTAGATACTCATAATCCTGATATTCAATACTTTCGTTTGTAATGTAGTCATCGTCTAAATATTGATAATCTTCATATTCATAAGTGCCACCTTCAGAGTCTAACGAGATTCTATTTTCGTTAGAGTTGCATTCTTCTTCTAAATATTCGTAATCTGTATATTCATAAGTGTTGCCTTCAGAGTTTGATATATTTTCATTAAGTTCATCTTTATATTCCAGCCATTTTTTTAACCGACTCGAGTCTACAACCCCAGAATATGGCATTTGTGTTAACTGACAGTTTTCTACATCCGATATTGCATATCGATCGTTACCCAATTCTTTCTGAACAACATATGGCCCTCGGTATTTTGGGATAAGCTTCTTGTTCAAACCAGCGGTAGTATCAACGTTTTTTAATACTACAAAATCCCCTACTTTGAACAATTCAGCTGGTTTGTGGTGTTTATTAAAATATTTCATGTTATATGACTGAGATTTTTCTATAGCCTCCGATGCAGACTTTCTAATTGAGTCTATATTGACATTTTCTTCAGCGTATGCCTCTTGCAGATACTCCGTTATCTCGTCTACTATTTCGCCACGCTGTTCTACTCCGAAAAGCATCCTACACGCTGACTGACCAGTTGCGCGGTTCACTGTATTGTTTAATGCGAATTCTATTTGTGCCAGTTTTTCTACCCAATCAGAATGTTCAATCGGTTCAGACAACTTAGCTAACATAGCCCTTAAATCCCTGTTTACTCTTTCAACTTGCCCGTTTGATTGTGGGGACCCTACTGAGATCTGAACATGGACAATATTATGCTCCATTAGGAATTCACTAAATTCATTGGACGTAAAACACGAACCGCGGTCACTGATTATCCTTCTTGGGCGACTATAATTCTCAAAATATTTTCTTAGGGCACATAAAACTTCCTTTGTCCCTGTCGAATTTACTGAATACAACTTTGTGAACTTCGTAAAGGCGTCCACCACAACTAAGATATGCTTCCGTTTGGATCTTATAGATGGAAGTGGCCCCAGATGATCAATATGTAATGTGTCAAATGGAATAGGCTTCTTCTCTATATTATACAGATTTCTTTTATTTTTATTATGGGGATTCGAATAGTATATGCACTTTAAGCAATTTCTTATAAATCGATTTAGCTTGTCCTTCATATTCGGAAACCAATAGTATTTTTTTATCTGGTTCATGCCTTTTTCGATGCCCACATGACCATATTTCTCGAGTAATACGCATCACATTATCTTCCATTTCAGCGGGAACATATAATTGCCTCTGCCCCTGTGTTCCCCGCCGAAAAACTAACCCATTGCTCATTTCATAATCCTTTAAGTTCTCTTCCTCCAGTCTGTTTCTAATATGCTGAATGTTTGTATCTCTGTTTTGAGCAATCCGTATATTTTCATCGATATCACATTCTCTTACTATCCCTACTAATGTTGCACGGCTAAGTGCATCAACGTGTGTCATTAATTCCCCCTTACGATGTCTGATATTATAATCAAAATTTTCTAGTTCTAATGCCCACCTGGCTATCCTCGGGTTAATCAATTTTTTATTTAATGTTAGTGTAAGAGTACTACAATCGGTTACCACTGTAAACGATATTCCTTCCAGATAGACTCGAAATCGCCTAAGAGCATATATTATGGCTAAAGTCTCCAACTCAAAGCTATGGTATCTTGATTCTGCATTTGACGCGCATTTTGAATAATAAGCTACTGGATGAAATTTCTTATCTGCTTGTCGCTGCAGTAGGACTGATCCAAAACCCTTTGAACTAGCATCGGTGTGCAACTCTGTCTCAAAACGCGGATTATACACTGCTAATACTGGTGCCTTTACCAAACTATTCTTCAACGTTTGAAATGCGTCATTACACTCATCTGTCCAGTTAAAGCTCTTTTTCTTCAGTTCTGCTAGGGGTCTTGCTATTCTCGAAAAATTTTTGACAAATCTTCTAAAAAAAGAAAATAGTCCTAAGCAGCGTTCTAATTCCTCATGGCTGGTCGGAACTGGATACTCTTCAATTGTCTTGATATGGTCATTATTTGGGCGTATTCCGTCTTCGTTGACCCTATAGCCTAAGTAGTCTAATTCACGGTAACCAATTTTGAAACTGGTGGAATACTTCCAACATCAACTGTATTTTTAATATCACCAGCAAAATAAATCTCGAAATACTCGTTGGAAAATGTATTTGAAATGTTTTAAGAGTAGGCAGTTAATAGGTATCTAAATCTCAAAAGCTCTTGTGCCTTATTACCAGTACAGCCTAGGATTAACAGAAGCATACAATTAGTTTAAAAAATCGAGCAAACTAACCTCGATACGGTTTAGTGAATTCATTGTTATAAATTGATTATTTAACAATTTTTGAATAGAAAGGTTATAAATATAAAATATTTTTTACGAATTATTACTTTAAATTATAACCGTGTATTGAAGAGGTTGTACTGGTTGTACTGTATACGCGAGCATCATTTAGAAATATACGGATATATATTATTAGGATCTAAAATACCAATGCATGTATGGAAAAATATATCTATACGGAATAAAAACAAGGGACAAATTACTACGATATCGTTCGATTCTTAATTTTTTTTTGAATTTCAATCGATATTTTTTTTTTATTTTAACTGATGGTAATTTGGCTCCAGTTCATAACTTTAGTCAGGTCTGTCAAAAAATTCGCACGAACCCGAAAATATTAAAGTTTTCCAGTACATAATGGATAAACGCGTTTATCGTATTCAAATATGCTAAGTTTAATAAAAATATATGGATTTTAGTGGATATTTTGATTTTACTCTTCATTTTACATAGCAAAGTTCAGCACACAGAAATTTTCATATGTTACAGCTCCAGTTTCAACTTTTCCAATGTAGTATCTAACTAAAAAGGATCTTTTTTCAAAAGGATGACAAAATTATTTGATTTTTTCATTTGGTCTTTTTAATGCAGTAAGTAACATTTAAACTATACAGTATTTACGAATTAATATTAGATACTCCCAACTGTATAAATTTTATAACTAAAACTAAGCGACTACTTTCGCTTAAATTTAAAAAATTTTTCTTCGAAAACGAAATTACGAGATCATTAATCAGCGGAAATATTAATTTTATATTAATTAAATATAGTAAAGTCAATTTTAAATTAATCGAACGGATAACTGAGGACCTCTTGGTATATGTATATCTTTCCGATGAATGGTATTTTGCTTCTGAATTCTGAAAAAAAAACAAAATATTTCGAAATGAACCGCCTAATGTATTTCATACGTACATATACTCGTACATATTCATATACATATACAAAAAAGTTTCTAAATAGCTGCACCTGGCTTTCGTGACTTTCGAGAATTTTTTATACTCCAAAAAAGAAATAATTGTGCCATACTATATTTTGTAGGGCGATTTATGTTAACGCAAATGACATAATAAGTATCGTTTTTTGTTTGCGGTTTATGAAAGCGCAAATCAACAGCGGATCATTTCTTTTTTATTTTATTAAAAGAATATTTGATAAAAAATTTTTGATTTTAAAATAAACATTTTCGACCGTGCTGGAGATTATTATTATGTGTGAGGAAAAATAACATTTCTTTCACTGAAATTATTACAAACTGAATTAAACAATATTGTTCGGCGGAAGAGACAGAAGCAATCATAAGTGTTACCGAATTATAATATGGCTGAATGCAATAGATGCAGATCAGCGATACGAGGAGAAACTGGAATAAGTTGTAGTGGAGTGTGTGCCAAAATATTCCATATTACGAAAAAATGTGCGGAACTAGACCAATATTCGGTAAAAAATTATGGCTGAAAATAAATTTATAAGGTGTGTGATAATTGCGTGCAATATATAAAAGACATGGTCTTGCAAGAAATTCCAGATGGGGTGCTCAAAAATAAACAACAACTAATAGACAATAAACAGAACATCACATAATAAGAACGATAACTAAATTAAAAAATTATTGGCGGCTATTGAAATACGTTATGAAGAAAGAATTAATAAAATGATTAAAATTCAGAAAACTTGTGAAAAAATTTTGAAGATTTTAAAAACTTATGCTTAAAAGTAAACGAAATGGAAAATAACAGCAAAAAACTTTATCAAACAATAGAGGATTAAAATGAAAATATGTATGTGCAAGGAGATCAAAAAAAGCCATGAGTTAAACAAAAAGAGAAACAATTTATGCAGAAACGGTTAAAAACAAAGTGTTACCAGATGTGTGTAAACACGTAAACCTAATTGTGAAACCAAGGGAAAAGCACACAGCGGATAAAACGAAAAAAGTTAAATAAAATTAGTGCAGATGATTTAAAAATAACAATTATTATTAGCAAGAAAAAATAACAACTATTATTATTAGCGGGTACTGATTCAGAGTGAAAACAGCGAAGAACGGGAAACAATTAAAACCACAACTCAAAATAAAATATCGGAACATTATGAAATCAAAGTTCCTAATACAACTGAGTATAAAGCAGGATTACGCAAACATGTATTTGCCTATCGCGCGAGTTACATATTCAATTCCAAAAACTAACACATATATTAGGACAGACGTAATTGATGAATTTGTAACAAACATAATAAATAAAAAATAAAATGTAATACAAAACTTATTTCCTGTTCAACATTTAACACACTTATAAAACACATTCCTGTTCAACATTTAACACTCTTATAAAACACATTACTAAGCCAAAATATTTAAAATTGTTAATACAAAAGCATAAATAAGCATTTATTATTTACCCATCATATTTTAGAATTAATATTGTGAAATTAATATTAAACGCTGAACAAGCAGATATGTACATTAGCTTAAGTCTGATTGTAATTACGAAAATAAAATAAAGTCAGTAGTTGAAAAGCACAAGTTTGCTTCCTTCTCTTAAATTAATTCTTTTATTTTTTTTTAAACTCAGCCACCGGACAGGAATACAAAATTGGCGCAGTCGGTAAGATTCCAAAACTCAGTGAAAGGAATACAGTGATACGAACCATTTCCATAATAAAAAGTATTATCAATTCTGCGAATCCTACGGGATCCTCCAGAATATAATATAAAAATAAAATAATAAACATTTTTTTTCCAATATACTTAAATAAAAGTGCAGTGAACAGTTATTCAATCAAAAGATATTTGGACACCACAAAAGATAAAATGCAGTGAATACATAGAAACAAAAAAATCCGTGTATTAACCGCTGATTAAAAAAAGAGAGTAGTAGTAAAACCTTATAAACACTCAAGTGAAAGCCACAAAGTCTAGTGAAAAGTGCAGCAAGTGTACAAAACCAAAACAAACTTGTATACAAGCCACCAGCAAAAACTGCGAAAGCAAGGCAGAGAGAATTTGATTTGAGAAAAATGGAGCAAGCCCAGCAAGAAATGGCTTACCTAGACCTAAAACAAAGACAGCAACAGGATCAAAGAAGACTAGACAGAATACTGAAAAACATCAACCATCTTCCTGCCTTTACGGGACAAGGAGAACTCACCATCAACTCATTTTTTAGTAGTGTAGAATACTTGATATCAACACTTGAAGATGAACGACAGAAAAAAGATGCAGTGAGAGCTATATATTATAAAACCATCCAAGGGGAAGCTAAAAATGCGATAATTAACATCCCCGAGCCGGACAATTGGAGACTCATTAAGGACACACTGAAATTAGTGTACAAACCGGATACGGAGCCTCACGAAATTTATAGACGAATAGATAACTTAGGAGTTAATATGGTAAGCGAATTAATTACTGCCATTCAAAATATTAAGTACAAAATTGATTAACTAATAGTGTAGTATAATGGTGAACTTGGCATAGACTTGATATAGATAGCTTGTTAGTGAACACCATCAAAGAAATGACGCATGGAACGTTACTGGACAAAATGTGTGACCAAAGACAATTAAAGGACATTTTGTTTATAATGAATCGAAGAAGATTCGAAGATACGTGTATAAGATGAGAATACAAGAAATACGAAAAGGAAGAGAAACATAAAGAACAGTATCATAATAAGTCAAATTTTAATAATCAGAATAGGACATATAATAATCAAAATAGAGAAGAAAGGAACAACAGACGTGAAGAACAGAACGGTTTTAATAATAACCAATTAAATAATTCGGGAAAATACAAATTCCACAATGATTTTAGAAATAACTCTCCAGGAAATTTCCAACGGTCGCAGCAAGTCGGATACCCCAGGCCGAATTCCAACCAATTTGTTGGAATCCGCCCAGACAAAACCGAATGGAACCCATGGAAGTGGATAATATTGAAATGAATTACATCAATCATCAAGTGGCAGGACACCCTAATCATAAGTTTGACTAAAATCGCTTAAACTATGATAGGCAAAGCCCAGAAGCACCCGAAACTAATTATGGTGAAGAAATTAATAATACGGGTTTTTTTACGAAGCAGCCGCACAATGCCTGCCAAAGATAAAACTTAATATTGATAATAAAACATACATAGCATTAATACACAGGAGCTAGCCTCAGCTTGATTAGTAGTGAAATAAAAGACTTTACAAACATTTTATTGAAACGCCCAATCACATTTAGTACATTAACGAATAAAGACATAATTAATTATGAGGTGCATACAACAGGACCGGGCGAATTTAACTTACCCAAAAACGCAATGATTCGTTGGAAGGTAAGACCATTAAGAGGAAGAATATATGACTTCATAATAGGTATTGACATATTAAATTTTTTAAATTCACGAATAAATATTGAAAAAGGAGAAATTACACTTAACGGAGAGGTAACCAGTTTTTTGAATAACCGTTATGATTTTAATCTCATCTGTACTCTTGAAGCTAGTGATTTGGATTTAGAAACACTTACACTAAACCATTTAAATGAGGAAGAGCGTAGAGAAATTATTAAAATATTGAAGCGATATAGCAAATTACTATATAAAGAAGATGATATATTGACTAATACCACAGAAATTCAGCATGAAATAAAAACTACGACACAACAACAAATTAATTCAAAATTGTATAGGTACCCACTTCAACATAAGATGGAAGTTAGAAAACAAATAAAGAAAATGGTAGAACAAAGTAGCATTCAGAAAAGCCATTCACGATACTCAAGTCCACTAATAATAGTACCTAAGAAAATAGACAACTCCTGTGAGAGGAAATATCGTCTAGTAATAGATTACAGAAAGTTAAACGAGGTTACCATAGACGATAAGTTTCCGTTGCCAAATATCGATTCAATATTAGATAAGCTGGGATGATCCCAGTATTTTACCACATTGGATTTGGCAAAGGGGTACCATCAGATCTTGGTAAAAAAGGAAGACAGGGAAAAAACGGCATTTGTAACACCACACGGGTTCTATGAATTCAAAGGCTGAACGAAATCTTAAGAGATCGTGTATCGTGTATTTAGACGACATCCTAATCTTTAGCACGTCTTTAACAGAACACATTAAAGCAAAGTTCTCAAAAGCAAAAACTTAAAAATACAAGTAGATAAATGTAACTTTTTAAAGAAGAAAACAGAATTTTTGGGCCATATCTAAACAAAATTAAAATCATTCAAAATTTAGAATTGCCAAAAACGGAGAAACAGGTAAAAAGTTTTATATGGTTAACAGGGTATTACCGCAAATTCGTAAAAGATTACGCAAAGGTAGCTCAGCCAATAACGAAATATTTAAAAAAAGGTACAAAAGTTAATATGAAAGACCCAACTTATGTATATTGAACCTTTCGAGAAGTTAAAAACATTAATCAGTACACATCCCGTTTTACGCTATACCGTTTTCGAAAAAGAGTTCACATTGACGACAGACGCATCAAATTACACGATTGATGCAGTGTTGTCACAAGAAGGGCACCCGGTGTGCTACGCATCAAGAACATTAAATAATCATGAAAGAAACTGTTCTGCGACGGACAAGGAATTTCTGGCGATAATGTGGACCGTCAATTATTTTAGGCCCTACATTTACGGCAGAAGATTCAAAACTCTCACTGATCACCAGCCAATCAAGTATTTGCACTCCAAATACAGTGGGAAAATATGTCTCTATAGAGGACTCGACATGCTCATGGGTTAGACATTTAAATGAAGGTGGGTTAAGTATTCCATCAAACATATTTACATATTTTTTGAGAGTCGTGACGTCACTTCACCTACCTGCGCAGAAGAATCAAATTTTGCGTTCGTGATGTCGTAATCTGTTTTCTATCATTCTTGGTCAAATATATAAACAGTGCTACCAAATTTATTGATTGAGGAAACAATAATTATAATTTTAACTTGTTTTAAAATATTTCTTGTTTTTTTTTAAATATACATAAAGTAGACAATTGGTTTCATATTAAAACATCAATTTCATTAGAAAATGCAATAATAATCACTAATGCCAATTGTTTCCATAAAAACGTATCCCACTATCTCATTGGTAACTCTGACTAATAAACAAATCCAAATAAAAATGGAGCCACTTTCACTTGACTGTGTAAACTTTCATGCAACTTGCATGACAATCGGCTATTTCATCAACATTTTTGATGATAATATGTATGTACATATATACAACTTGCAAGTAATTACTTGCATGTGTAAAGGCAGCGTAAAGTAAAAATGGAATGACTTTCGAATATAATGAGAATGAAATAATTGAGAAACTAAGAAAACAGAAGTCAAAATAGTCAAACGCTAATTTTAAATTTATTGAAAAATAAAACGAAAGTAAAACGAAATAATAGGAAATATATATAATGTAATATTGAACGTTGATAGCGAATCATATATGTAGTTAAATAATAGAATACGGAAGAGTAAATTTTGGTTGGGAAAAATGCAGAGTGTATGATGGAACTGAAATTACACAATGTTTGAAATGTAAAGGATACAATCATCTGGCAAAGGAATGTAAAAACCATCTGGCAAAAGAATGTAAGAACCATATGGCAAAGGAATGTAAAAGAAGTGTTTAAGATGCCACGGACAACATAGAAACAAAAAGTTGTAAAAGCGAAGACCGAATAATAAAATGCAACCTGAAAAACCAAAGGAGCACGACTATGCTAATATATCATCTACATCATCCAGAACTGGAGGAGTTATAATATATTTTAAGAGTCACTGGAATATTACCAAATTATTTAAAAAGGTAGATAATATGAAGTACTGGATGTTATTTTGCATAGCAACGTTTATTTGTTTATTTCAGACTATGGATAAGAAAATCCTTACAGACTATGACAAAAAGAAGAATTAAAAACTAGGGAGTAGTATATATAAATAGATAAATTATTAGATTACAATAATAAAGAACAAAAAATAAATATTTACATAAATAAAAACAAATTACACAAAAATTACAGACAAATTTTTAAATAGCAAAAACTATTAATTATATAATGCTGTAAAATAGTTTGAACCCCGATTTCAACGCGCTGAATTCAATAAGAGATCTTGAAGCGTTTTGCAGATTAAGGTTAACTTCATTAAGATGATAAAAAGCACGAGTTAAAGTTCCGTTGGACGCATAATTAGTTCGATGGAATGGCACATCAAATAGCTTAGCCCATCTAAGATTCCTAGTAGGACTATACATAAAAGGGTACAGAATAAAGCAATTCAGGACAATCAAAGAAGCAAGCATTTATCAATGTTTAAGCTCAAGCTTTTAAGCCGGCAGCAGTCACTTAGATTATTAAGCTTAGTTTGCATGATATAAACATCATTCATTGACTAAATTTTCATGAAAAATTCAAGATCATCGGCATATAAAACATATCTCGATTTTAAAAAGCAGCTACCAATGTCATTAAAGCGGCTTTCACACTATAAGACTGACTATTAAGATTTGTCAAAAATTCGATATAATATGAAAAGTCCTATAGTGGGAAAGCGATCTTAAGTAAAATCTCATAGATTGAGAAGTAAGATTTTACACACCGATGCCTCTCTCCATTTTTTGAAATATTTTCTAACAGCTGAGACATTTCATATTATCAGGGTTGTTTTTTTGCAACAGCTTACTACAGAGATTTCATGAATTGTGCAAGCCCATTAAACACAGCTTAGATAATAATATTGAGTGATATACCTTGTCAAACGCTTTAGAAAAGTCAGTATAAATTACTTCAACCTGAGCACCATGCTCTAAAGCATCCAGGCAGTATTCACTAAAGAGAGTCAAATTTGTAACGGTAGGCCTACCAGCATAAAAACCATGCTATTAAGGAGATATTAACGACCTAGTTAGGAAAAACAACTTTTTGTGTATAACGTGTTCAAAGATTTTAGAAACACAGAATAGCTTTGAAATTGGTCTATAGCAAGTTACATCGTCTCTCCTACCATCCTTTCAAATAGGAGAAACAGTAGCAAACTTCCATCTGTTAATAAATAAAGTCTCACTTGAGACAAGTTGAAAATTTTTGTCAGAGCGGGAACGAACGATTTTGAAGATCTCTTTAAAAGATAAGTACATAGACCATCTCTATCGGATTTAAAACAAATTCTAGTTTGACAGATTGCTTTAGATACATCGTCATCCGACAAGACTAAAAAGCCCAAATTTAAGTTATTAGGCACATCTAAAAGCGGAAGGATTGCCTGTAGAGTGTTCAAAATTAGATTTAAAATAGGATGCAAATAAGTTCACAGTCTCATCGTGTGATTTGGAAATTTTCCCATCAAGACGAACTGTAGAAGGAATATCTGACGATTGTCTCTTAGACTTCACAAAAGACCAAAAAACTTTAGGGTTGCTATTAAACTATTGGAACCTATAGCTTTATAATTAGCGAAGCTGATTTCTGTAATGTATTGGAAGAAATAATTGAAGAAATATGTGATAATTACTTAAATAACTGGGATAATTTAATAACAGGTGATTTTAATATAGATTGAATAAAAGGTACACATATGAAAATAGAATTAAGAGTTTGATACACGACAACGGTCTGAGGCAAGTATTAAATGAATACGCACGTATAACAGAAAGTTCTAAAACAATAATTGATTATGTAATAACAAATAATTTTAACACGTTAGTGAATAATAATGATAAAAACAAGATATCATATCACGGAATTATAAATATTTAAATATAATAAAGAAACTTTTAATACAGAATTATCTTATAACCTCAAATATGATAACGCAAAAGATATAAATGAAAAATGTTTGAAAAATACTGCTAAAAAATGTACATTTGAAAAGCAAATTCGTAAGAATAAAAGTGTTTACAATTTGTATACAGATGAACTACGGTTAATGAAAAGACAAAAAATAATGAGTTATCTGCAGGCTAAAATAGGAGACACAAATAAAAAATGGGCAGAATACAAAATAATGATAAATAAATGTAAGAAACAAATTAAAAACAACGGCTTACAGTGATGGATATAATATTTCTAATAAATTTAACTCGTATTTTATATACAACATTAGTAATATACGGGAATCAAGTGATAAAGTGCAATATGTAAACCAAATAACATGTAATATGAATGATTTTTCTACATTTCGCATGATGGATAATTTAGAACTATATAACTTAATAAAACAAATGAAAAATAATACTGATTATGATAAAATATCAAATAAGATTATATTGGACAACTGGAACGTAATCGGTAGCGTATTATTGAAAATAGTAAATACATTGTTGCAAAAAATACAAAGGTGTCACCAATTAGAAAAATTACAAATACAAAGAAATGCGAAGAGTATCGACCTATTAACACTCCAAAAACGTGTGAAAAGATACTGGAAGCTGTTGTAAAAATGCAATTGTAGATATAAATATAGAGGAACATAATATACTTTCTAAATATCAATCAGGTTTCCGTAAAAGACACTCGTGTGAGACAGCTGTCGTGTGAGACTATGTCATTAGTAAATGGAAATCATAAGAAATTGATTGCGATCTTTCTTGACTTTAAAAGAGCATTTGAAGAGAAATAATGTTGAAAAAGATATCTAAGTATGGAATAATAGGAAAAGAGCTGAACTGGTTTAGGTCGCATATGGAGAATAGAAAACACACAACGAAGGTCGATAATGTAATATTGAAGAAAATAATAAATAAGTTTGGAGTTCCACAAGGATCCATATTAGGGGCACTGATATAGGAGTATATACTATTGCAGATGAGGAAGATGAATGTCGAGAAAATATGAACTATAACATAGATAAAATACATATCTGGTTAAAAATGAATGAACTTAAACTTAATGAAAACAAAACAAGGATAATAGAAATTCAGGATAATTAATTCGAACGAAATATTTCAAATAAGTAACTCTGGTAACAGAAAAAGATGAGCACATAAAATATATCGGTTTTGTAATTGATAAGAAACGAAAATTTAATGAACATATTGATCACATATGCAAAAATCGTTAAAATAAAGTCAGTTTTCTTGGAAGAATCACAAAAAAGATATCAAAGACTACAGCGATAAATATTTATAACACAATAATACATAATACATGCAGTATGCCCGCATTACTTTTTTACTGCAGTAAGCGTTTCAGAAATCAGTAAATGCTTACTGGTAATGATATATGTTTAAGCTGAATTTTACGTTTGATATCTTTGTTTATATTATTAAATTATTAGTTTTCCGTCTATGTATTTTATTGGAATTCTCTGTTGGGATCCAAATATTATTCCTTTGTTATCAGCATTGTTTGGCTGGAATATTTTCTTGGATTCCAACGAGTAAACCGCTAACGGGTAGGTTAAACATTGTCTTCGCCATCTTCAATTTTTACTAGTTATAGCACTTGCTATGTGAACTTTCTCGGAACCACTTCTAGCTATTCAAGGTAACAAATAATTGAAAAAATAAAGGAACTCATCACAAATTTTAATTAAATTACTGTGTTTTTATTTTATTTCATAAATTTTATACCACACACGCAAACATTTGGTCCTCTGAGCCGGATTTCTTGGAAGTTTTTGTAGGAAGTTAACTCATCGTATTTTCTTTTTCTCACTTCCATCAAGGAATTTCATCGTTGAGAATTCATCAAGGACACCAAAATATTCTTCGTGTGTTTGGAAAGTATCGAACATTTGAATTGGGGGTGCGTAAGGTGGGTTCTTATTTTAATTGTGTTAAAGTGAAAAAAGAAAATGTGTGTAAGGTAATAAAAGAAATAAAGTACACAAATACATATTATACACTTGTATATGTATACATACATATATAATTATATGCATAAATTGTTTTTGTGATTGATCGCGTTTCATCCCTCATAAGTAGAAATAATTAATCATTATTTTTGACGTTTGTTTTAATTAATTTTCGGTCGATACGAAAAAAATCTTCAGTGGTTTTATTTACGTGGACGGACGGAATTGCAAATAAAAATAATTTTTTTATAAAATATTTGCACTTTCTATCTTAAATTACTGAGTGTTAAATTATTTCAATTAAATTAAATAATATTTATTATAATTTATATATTATTATAACGGAGTGCAACCACAAGTGTGAGTTTCTTTTTGCTTAATTTGTAATTTCAAAGTTGTTTATTTGTTCATCTTGTTCTTTTTACTTTATTTGGTATACACCCTACCGTTGGTCACTTTGACTATTATCTCGTGTGTGCATTAATTTTCTCCCATAAATTTGCGACTAATTTATATATTCAAAAATAAATCATGGCGAATAAATGTATAAATAAATTTACGCGCGTATCGGATTCCCGCATTAAATTCGCAGCAAATTTTAATGATTGTCATGAGGATTTCCATACGGTTTTTACTCTACAAATTCAACGCGACGAATTAAAGAATTTATGGGAAAAAGTTAAGGATGCATATGAAGGGTGGGTCGACTATGTTGACGATAATACCAAAGTGAACTCTGAAGATGTAAATGTGGCTGCTTCTAAATATCAGAGTACTTATATGGCTTACCTTAATTGTTTAGCCTTGATTAATGAAAAGTCTCAATATTTAGAGGTTAACACGCCAAAAGTAAATGAATCTTCTGTTAAAAACTCACACTTGGGCAACTCAGAACATAATTTAACACTACCTCCTTGTGATGTAAAAACATTTGAAGGAGATTAGATTAGAGATTTATTTACAGCCATATATATAAATAGTTCGCGTCTTAGTAATATAGAACGTCTTTGCTATTTAATACGTAAAACCGCCGGTGAAGCGAATGAAATCGTGTCTAAGTGCCCGTTAAGTAACGAGGGGTTTGATGTTGTTTGGCGAAACCTTAAGGAGGCATATAAAAATCCTCGTATGTTGGTTAATAACCAATTGAAATTATTATTCAACCTTCCCTCCGTTCATAAGGAATCTAGTGCCGGTTTAAAAACTTTGCAGCGCGGTATTAATAATTGTCTCACATCGCTTTCTATTTACAAAGTTTCAACAGACAATTGGGATCCTATTTTAATTTTCCTTTCGATTCAACGCTTACCCACTTCTACCGTTAGTTTATGGGAACAAAGTGTTCGTAATAAATCGGTTTTGTCCTCGTGGAAAAGTTTCGATGAATTTCTGACGGAAAGGATTCAGACTTTGGAGTGTGTTCATGATCTTAAAAGTTCGCAGCAATCTGAAAGGAATACGGGTCACAGGGTCAGGGTTCATGTTGTAAATTCTACTTCTGTTTCTACGTCTTGTGTTTTATGTCGGAATTCAGGACACCTCTTGAGAGGATGTAAGCGGTTCAAGAATTCTTCAATTTCGGAAAGATTTTCAACGGTGAAAAAATTTCATTGTTGTGTGAATTGCTTATCACGTGAACATGAAGTAAAGAATTGCAAGAGTGCTTTTAATTGCAGTATTTGCAATAAAAGGCATCATACTTAACTACATCGCGATAATGCTACCTCGGAAGTTGCGCCTAGGGATAATTTTGCTACCACGTCTGGCAATTTGGCCCAGAATGCTCAAGTAGATTACTCCCTGCCTTCTACATCGAGTGGCATATCTTCGAGCAGTAATCCTACTCGACAGGTATTTCATGTCTCTCAGAACCGAAAAGTGCTTCTGGGAACAGCTATGGTGAATATTGTTCACAATGGTATGACTTACCCAGCTCGAGCCTTGATTGACCCTGCTTCAGAGTCATCTTTCGTCTCTGAGCATTTACAGAATCGCTTGAAACTATTTGCACATTCTACGAATGTCAGAGTTTCAGGAATTAATCAAACTCTTTCTGCCACTACTAGAAAAGTTTGTAGTTTGAAAATTGGTTCTCTCTTAGATTCATCTATCCTATTGGAAACCATGGCCCTGATACTACCTAATATATCAGGCCATCTGCCTTCGTTCATTGTAGGCTCTAGTTATCGTAATAGTTTTTCGAATTTACAGCTAGCAGACCCTCGTTTTTACCAAACTCGGCCTGTTGATGTACTTTTAGGCGCTGATTTGTATCCACAGATTCTTTTAGGTGAAATTAATCGTGATATTTTCGGATCTTTGGTGGCGCAACGGACCGTATTCGGATGGATTGTTACAGGATCTGTTCAAGAATCACGCGTTCAGACTTATTCGACCACAATAGAAGCGTCTCTGGAAGACAATTTAAATAAAAATCTTCTTCGCTTCTGGGAACTTGAAGAAACTCCTAAAAGGAAAATTGTTTCACCTATGGATAAATTTTGTGAGGATAATTATAGGAAAACGACGCGACGCGACTCCGACGGTCGTTATGTAGTGACGCTACCTTTTAAGTCGGAATTTCCTCATTCTATCAGTTTGGGCTTTTCGAAACAGAATGTTATGGCACAATTCTTGAGAAATGAGTCCTCTTTGTTGCGTAAACCTGATGTCAAGGAATTATATGATGATGTGGTTGAAGAATATTTAACTTTAGGTCATATGAAGCCCGTATCGGATAATTTTGTTAAACCTTCTCTTTCGTGTTACCTTCCTCATCACCCAATGATTAAGCCTGACAGGAAGACCACAAAATTGCATGTGGTGTTTAATGAATCGAACAGAACCTCTAATGGAAATAGTCTAAATGATGTTTTTTCCGACGCCTCGGAAAAAGCATACGCGGGGGCAATTTATATTCGCATTGAAGCATTTGGCCAAATTTATGCACACTTACTCTCTTGTAAGACGAAAGTCGCTCCTATTAAATCTATTTCTTTGCCTCGGCTGGAACTTTGTGGAGCAGTTTTGGCTTCTGAGCTTTTAAAAACAGTGAGTAGCGAAATTGGTATTTCAATCAAACAGGTGTATTGTTGGACCGATTCTACTATTGTGCTTTGTTGGTTGAGGAAAACGCCAAGTAGTTGGACAACGTTTGTTGCTAATAGAGTGTGCAGAATTCAGGAGAATGTCGGAAAACACAACTGGTATCATGTTAGGTCGGAAGATAATCCAGCAGATTTAGCTAGTAGAGGAGTTTCACCTTCGGATCTGGCAGGAAGTGATCTCTGGTGGCATGGACCGACGTGGCTGCGTAATGCTAAGTCTAATTGGACCATAAAGGATCTTTCGCCTATGGACACAGATGTCGAGGCCAAAGCTATTAAGACGCATGCAGTATTCTTTTCAGATTTTGAAGATGTGTTGAATAGATTTTCTAAGCTTGATCGTGCTCTCAGAGTGATATCATATTTGTTTCGTTTTTACTATCGGACACATTCTGCACATAGGGGCAAGTATACTTTTGAGTCGACAACGATTTCAAGTGATGAAATATCGAAGGTGAAGTTGAGATTGGCTCAAAAAGTTCATTATCCTGAGGAATATCAGTGTCTTTTGTTGAAAAAATCGATTTCCGCAAAAAGTTCGTTACAGTCCCTTAATCCCTTTTTGGACAGCAATGGAGTAATGAGGTTCTGGTCGTTTGGTGAAATCTCCCTCTTTATCCTACACTGAAAAACATCCAATTATTCTACCATATTCAAGTAGGTTTACGATTTTGTTGTCAGAGTTTGTACATATGATTTCGATTCATGGCGGGAATCAGCTGATGCTCCGGATTATACGCGTTGAATATTGGGTCCCACGGCTCAAGGTGTTGGTTCGCACTGTAGTTAACCGCTGCAAACGTTGCATTTTGGATAGGAAACGCAAATGCAATCAGATCATGGCGGCACTTCCTTCAGAGCGCACTCTTTAGATCGTCCTTTTACCACTACTGGCGTGGATTTCGCAGGTCCCTTTAACCTGAGGAGTTTTACAGGTCGATCATGTCGAATAACAAAGGCATATGTCTGTATCTTTGTATGTTTCTCCACCAAGGCAGTCCATTTAGAAGCTACGACGGATTTGTCATCGGATGCCTTCTTGGCTGCTTTTCATCGTTTTATTGTTAGGCGAGGTTGTCCACAAACAATATTTTCTGACAATGGCACAAATTTCGTAGGTGCTTCTCGGGAGATTGAAATGGATTTTCGCACTTTTTTGAAGGAAAGTCAGGTTCGTATGTGTTCAACATTTGGAGTTCAGGGTCTTTCGTGGCGGCTTAGCCCAGCTGGTGCGCCCCATATGGGGGGACTCTGGGAGGCGGCTGTCAAAAGCTTTAAACATCATTTTCGCAAGGAGGCTCAATCTGTTAAGTATACATTTGAGGAGCTTTCGACTCTACTCGCGAGAATAGAGGCGTGCCTGAATTCGCGCCCACTATGTCCTATGTCAGATAATCCTAATGAGCCAGTCATTTCTTGATAGGCGGGCCAATATTGGCGCCCCCTAAACCTTCAATATATTAGTCAGCAATAGGTTTGATAAATAGATACCGCAAAGTTAAGGCGCTTACGCATGATTTCTGTCGCCGATGGAAAGAAGAATATTTACAAAATTTGCATAAACGTTATAAATGGAAATTTCCTGAGCGTGATATAGCTGTAAATGATTTAATTGCTATTCGTCATGAGCAACTTTCGCCCACTGCATGGAAGTTAGGTCGGGTCGAGAAAACGTATCCAGGTACTGATGATCATGTTCGCGTCGCCGACGTTCGAACACAAAATGCGATTGTAAGACGGCCAATCACAAAACTGGTCATTTTGACCACCTAATTTTATCGCATTTACTAAACTTCATTCTTTCCTAGTAATATGGACGCTTTACCAATTTTTTCGGAAGCTGTATTGCTAGAGGAATATGAAGAAGCGATAGAAGTATCGGGCCCATCATTGGAGGCACCGCTGTCTGAAGGGGTTTCTGCGGTCATTCCCAAGGCGGATGGTCCTGCCACTTCAATAAATACCATCGAAGTCGCCAGCAAACGCCAGCCCATTGACAACTCCGACTCGTCGACGTCGCCGAAAGTCGTAGAAAAGGTTGAGGCCAAGCAATGCAAACTTTGCAAGAAACCGCATCCCTTACGAGGGTGCTTTCGCTTTAAACGCTTGGCCCATGACAAAAAATTGCGGCATATCCTTACCTTTGGGTACTGCTCGCGCTGCTTGTCAGAGCACCACACAAGGAAAGATTGTCCTAGCACTCGGAAGTGTAATAGATGTCAGGGTGAACATAACACTCTGCTGCATTCTCCGGGTGCGAAAGACAAAAAATCCTCCACCATCAAATCGAAGCCAGTGCCTGCGTCTTCACGGCCGCCCCCAAGCACGTCGGCTGGGCCTATGCTGCCTCTTCGCCACGTGATAGCGTTCTCACCAACATTTCAGGTGAAATTGCGCATGGGGAATAAAAAGACTCAATTGCGGAGAGTCATTGACTTTTGCTGCAGCCACAGCTATATTTGCCAACATTTGGTGCAGCGGTTAATGATTCCTGTTGCAGATTCATATTGTCGTGTGAATATTGTATCGATTTATGACCCATTAAAGCGGATTTCATTAACCGCTAAAGTTTCTGCGATGCGTGGTGTGAAAACGCCCGTCGAAGACGTATCGCCAACAATTGGAAATCAATTTCCTGATTTCAAGTTGGCGGACCCCACATTTTACCACTCCGGTCAGATGGCACTGGTTTTGGGGCCAGAAGTAGTTGCCCAAGTATTTACAGGCCAATCAACGACGAGTCCGGGTTGTCTGATGGCTCAACACACGATATTTGGGTGGGTCATTTCTGGCCAATCCCCGTTTTAATATCGTTTTTTAACACAGTTCATGGATCTGATCAAAACCATCCCGCACGGGTTCAGTTTATGGGTCTGTGGTAAAAACCATATTCAGTTTATGGATCTGCTGAAAACCATGCCGTATAACTCAGTTGATGGATCTGTCGTAAAAACCATTCGCATGTTGTATTATGAAAAAATATATATATAAATATACCTTGAATTATAGCGAACTATTTATTTTATTATTTATACTTAAAATTCACTGTCTTGCATGTAACTATGTTCCTGCAAGGTGGCAGGCAATGTTTAAGCTGAATTTTACGTTTGATATCTTTGTTTATATTATTAACTTATTAGTTTTCCGTCTATGTATTTTATTGGAATTCTCTGTTGGGATCCAAATATTATTCCTTTGTTATCAGCATTGTTTGGCTGGAATATTTTCTTGCATTCCAACGAGTAAACCGCTAACGGGTAGGTTAAACATTGTCTTCGCCATCTTAAATTTTTACTAGTTATAGCACTTCAAGGTAATAAATAATTGAAAAAATAAAGGAACTCATCACAAATTTTAATTAAATTACTGTGTTTTTATTTTATTTCATAAATTTTATACCACACACGCAAACAATATATAATTTTCATTACCAGTAAATTTTTACTGATTACTGAAAAAAACAGTATTCAGTAAATTTTACTGATTACTGAAAAAAAATCAGTAATCAGTAAAATTTACTGATTCAGTAAAATTTACTGAATACTGAAAATAAATTCAGTAATCAGTAAATTTTACTGCTTAATAATTAGATTGCTGTATCTAGAGGTTTTCATTTGCTGAATTAAAGAAAATTAGTAATATAATTATATTGTGGGTGATGTTGGCTGAAGTAGTAGAACACGAGACTATGAAGCGGAGGGTCCTGAGTTCGATCCCGCGCTGAGTCATGAAATATTGTGTTGAATTCTTCTGATCAGCATTAGTGCGTGGTTGTGTTAGTTGTTGCCAGCCTGTTTCAATGATGAAGGCATAGTAACTGGTCACTGAACATAATTGGCAGCGACTGACACTATCATGTACTAAAAGTAGAGTAACAGCACCCACTTTCGTCGGCAAAAATTAGCCGGAGAAGTAAAAGGTTGAAATAGCTACAAAAAAAACTGTCTATCTTCTCATCTCTTCTAATCTGTCCCCTCAATACTATCCCCTCATTTTCAGTTCCGGCGCAATGCATTGCATATATAGGGGTCATCCTATGAGTGCTGGCCCAAGATTAAAAAAAAATATTGGAAATAAATATTTATTTATAAATATTAAATTTCATTTATAAATTGTAGTAATCTATTATATGGCAACGCTAAAGTAGAATGCATTGAATACAACTCTGTATTGGAATGTAATAGAATTGCAACCAACTTCACTTTCGTTTGGAGAGAGGCTGATTCCTATGAATAATTTTGGCGAGCCATATGAAACACACACAAATTGTAAATATTTATAATTAAATAAAAATAAAGAAAAACCACTAAAAATAAATAAATAAAGCCGCTATAACATCAGGTGTGGGGTGCAACAGACGCGCTATAAAAAAAAAAAAAACGGAAAACAAGTAAGGATTGCTAAGCGTTTAATGAATTGCCATGGATCTGCGCCCAAGCCGACCTGTAATGTTAGAAGCCTTAAAGGCAGCCGGTGTTGAATTTCCTGAATCGGCCACATTGACGCAAATAAGAGTACTATATGAGGCAATACAAAAGCAAAGAAATTATGCTGATGGCGAAGTGCCTGCCATAAAAGCGCCCGATGCCAATTTAATAGTGCCTGCTGACAAACTTGTGGCCATGAATACTTCTGCTGTCGTTACATACACTATTGCTGAAGCAGATGCAAATACGAACGCGTCTTCCGACTACGTTGAGGCACAATCTAATGCTGTATTCAACGAAAAAAACGAACCTGTTGCTAGTGCCAAAATTCCTGAGATTTCTGCTGGAACGTCTGCTGCCCATTCCGCCGTCCCGTCTGCTGCTCCCTCTGCCGTTTCATCTGCTGCCGACCCTGCTGTTCCATCTGCTGTCAACCCTGCCGTCCCATCTGCTGCCAACCCTGCTGTTCCATCTGCTGCCAACTCTGCCATCCAGTCTGCTGGTACATCTGCGGCCACCTCTGCTTTAGATTTCAATTTATCGAGTGCCGAAAACGAATTGCGAAATATGCAAATTCGGTTGGAAATGCTAAAAATTCAGCAACAAGTACGAGAGCTAGAAGCACGAGAACATCCGATTGTGCCAGCTCGTCGTATAGATTTAATGGAACTGGATTCTGCTATACCATTGTTCAGCGGAGACGACCATCACGATATAGTAAAATGGTTTATACATTTTGAGGATTATACAAACATTTGTGGTTACATAGAAAAAGAAAAATGTATTGGTGTGCGTCGACGTTTAGATGGGACCGCAATGAAATACGTCAATAATCTAGGCTTAATCGAATACGAAGTACTGAAGTCAAATCTAATAAGAATGTTCAAGCGTACCATATCGCGCCAGGAGGTATACCGCCAACTTCGGTCTCGTACATTAAAAGCGAATGAAACTTGTTTGAGTTATTTGGTAGCTATGCAGTCGATCGCAGCCCGGTCAGATATTGAAGAACAAGAACTGCTTGACTTTATGATAGACGGCATAGCTGATAATAGCAACGCTATTACGTACTTGTATGGCGCAAACACCATAGATGAATTAATAAAACGCATGGATAGGTACGAACAACGCCGACAACAGACGCGCAGTGGGGCAGCCAAAAACGTTGCCAATGTAAACAAACCAAAGTTAGCCGTTGTTAGTGGAAAATTGGATGCGAAAATACCAGATGCAGAAGTCCGCTGTTTTAACTGCTCATTTTTTGGACATTATCAAAGCCGGTGCCCAAAACCAAAGCGTCCACCAAACTCATGCTTTGTATGCGCGGAAGTCGGTCATTTCCACCATAACTGCCCCAAGAAGAAGAGTCTCACCGCAGCGATTGTTGACGTGGAAGATTTAGACGCATTCCAGACGGTAAGTGTTGCCTTCAGACAAAATAAGCGCACTGAGTTAATTAAAATTTCTTCGTTACTTGATTCCGGTAGTCCAATTAGCTACATAAAAAAATCGCTTGTACCATTTGAAGTAGAAGTCTTAAATACTATAAGAAGTTATCGAGGGGTAGGTAATAGAAAATTAAATGTGCTGGGGCTTATTCAATGCGACATTTTCTTTTGCAATAGATACGCGACACATGAAATTTTTGTTTTGCCAGACGAAGAGGCTATTATACCAATGCTAATTGGACGTGATCTTCTATTTAAATTTAATATACATTTATGTAAATTAAAAATATCTTATGATAAGGAAAACCTTTTAAAAATGAATTTAAGAACTATGAATAAACCAAATCTTGAAGTAATCAGTGCGCTTAAGTATTTTAATGTATTCAGAGATCCGCAGAAAAATTGTGTTTCAGCCATTGAATATACAAATAGTTTGCCACTTAAAGTTACGATTAATGATGTTTTAGAATCGGGTGGGAATATGATAAATAAAAATTGCCCAATTTTTTCTAAAGAAGGTAGAGCAGCTGGTATATGTGGATCTAGTATAATTAATGAAGAAGAGCGTGATGAAAAAACGAAGAGAGTTTATATGATTGGGGTTATCGATATTAATATAGACAACAATTTAACTTCAGCGAATACTTATGCTATAAAATCTGTTATTGAAGAAAACTATTTCAAAATTTCGGGCACTATTAAAAGGCCTCTGAATTATTGTATGAATATTAGGTAGTCAAATGATGTCCCAGTTTATAGTGGGCCCAGAAGACTTTCTTATCGTGAGAGAACCGATGTTAAAAATAAACTAGATGAGCTGTTAGCGAAAGGTATAATTCGTCCAAGCGAGTCTCCTTACGCTTCTCCGATTGTTCTCGTAAGACGAAAGAATGGGGACTTGAGAATGTGCGTTGATTATCGTTCATTGAATAGAATCACTCTTAAAGACAATTACCCCCTACCATTAATCGAGGATTGCCTTGATTATTTGGGGAACAAAAGGTATTTTTCCATACTGGACTTGGAGGACAGCTTTCACCAAGTACCGATGGATGAGAATTCAATCAAATATACCGCTTTCGTAACACCGCTGGGGCAGTTTGAATACCGCTTTATGCCGTTTGGCCTTAAGAATGCAGGGGCTGTATTTCAGCGATGTATTAACATGGTGTTGAGGAAATTTATTGATGAAGGAAGTATTGTAGTATATCTAGATGACATAAGCATTGCAACTAAGCGTTTGAGGAACATTTAAAAATTTTAGGCGAGGTATTAATAGTCTTGAGATCGGCGGGGTTAAAACTTAATTTGAAAAAATGTAAGTACTTTGGAGTTTCTTCCTAAATGTTACAAATAAACGCACAGAAATTAATGCATTGCTTTGCCTTTCAAAATGTATAAAATCCATATGAAAAACTAAAGCAAATAGATTAAAAGAAATCACATATAATATTGACTAATTACTTAATTAGGACCACAATTTTGAAGCACTACAGTTATTTGCAATCTGCTGTGGTATATATTTTACTAGATTGTACAATAATAGGTATTTCATTTACTAAAAAGTAACTGCCTGTTCACCGAAAAGCTTTCGTTTGATCGAACAAATAAAAAATTTTAATAGGATCGACGCCGTAAAATGAGGAGGGAAAATCCTTTACATTCTATTAGGGCCGAATAAACCTATACTTGCTCTGTTATGAAACAAATATTGACTTTAGTTGTGGCATTTGTTTGAAATATGTATGTATACATTAATCGACTGGCACTGCTATCGTACGGTTGTGTTTTTCTGCTACGTTTATTTTATGGTTCTCTTATTACAAGTAATAAAAGTTCTCAAGGAACGTTTTTTTTCTTTTCTTTCTTTTGTGTTAACAAGTGTGAAGAATTTAGATTGGTTTCGTTGTTGTAATGTTACCATAGTTACACTTAGAGACAATCGATAGGAAAGAATGGCTCCGGGCCCGCCGGACAAACTTTCCAACAACAGATTCAGTGTTCTTGGGGATTTCTTAGATAATCCTCCCAAGAGACATAGATCAACAATTTCCACGCTTACCAGTCCCAACCAATAATAACAAAAACTCACCGAAATATGTATTGATATCGTCCACGGATAAAAACAAACAAATATCTAAACTAAGCCCTTTCGCTCTTAAGAAAGTAATTGAAAGCATCACCACCGAAATAGATTCAATATCATTACTCCGGGACGGAAGTCTATTGATTCTTGCCCGCAGTTCACGTTTAGCTGACAAATTAATCAAATCAAAGCCATTAGCAAGGTTAGGTTAGGTTAAAAAGGGCTGCCCGCAGTAAGCGAGAAAAACACTCGGAGGCCATCAAAAGGCCCATTGTGATGCCCAGAGGACTATACCCTAGTTTGCCATTAGCAAACTTATGTCCAATTTTGTGCAAACCATACGACACACCCAATTCAGTTAAAGGAGTAATTTTTGCCCCATGCTTAATTCACGTCCCAGAAGAAATCGCTCAAGAGATGAAAGATCAAGGAGTAACTGGTGTCTTCAAATTTACCCGGCCTAGCGAATATGGAACTTTTCTACAATAGTAGACGTGGCATGGTACAAATGAAAAGTACACCATTATATATCCAATTCAATGCGGTGAAAAAACTGCCAGCGACTTGGACATACTAAAAACCGCTGTAAGGGTAATACAACCGGTCCCGTATGTAGTCTACCGCAATAATGTCAGAAAAATGCACACGCATATTCTGCACCAACTGTTCCGGAGATCATTCTTCAGCTGATTATAATTGTCCTCGATATATACAAATAAAAGAGATTTTAAAAATCAAAACCAAGAATCACTGCAGCAAGGGTGAAGCCCGCCGTAAATACAGTGAAAGCAAAGCTCTTGCACAGCCACCACAACCGAATCTCCAACAAAGAAACTCCAGTCAAGCAAATAGAAACAACTAGATCATACTCACCAACTGCGAGACAAAATAAACAACCTACACCAGAAACATACCATCTCAACAACACAAATATACCATTAACCTCCATAACTCATCCTACAAAAAAATTAATGAGGCCAAAACAAATACAGCGGAAATAAATAAACCAACAAGATCTGTGAACACCAACATCAATAATTCACATCTTGAATAAATTGACAATGAAATAAATTATCCTTCTAAAAACAACCACAATAATGCACACCTTGAAAAAGATTACAATAAAATAAACAAACCAACTACATCAACTAACAACAATAACAATAATTCATCTACTGTAAAAAATAACAACACTTTATTGTGACCAATATCTTCTTTGACGCAATCTCTTATAAACAAAGACTAGTATATCATTCCATCATCCGACGAGGAGTCCCTCGAGCCGGATTCGATGGAACTATCAACGCTGTAACCACCTAAGTCAATATTATGGCTGCAGTGGCTCCAGTCGAAGCTCGTATACAAGTACGAGTTTCGCTTGGAGCTTCTCCACCTGTTATCATAACAAGCTTAGTACAACAGCTACTTTTACGAATTTTTCATCAAACCTCACACAAAAACACTTTTAAACATGGAATTTGTGTTGCTGCGCTATTGCTTCACGACAATCCCCCAAATAACTATAGCTCTTAATTTACCAACCTGACTCAAAAAACCTCCTCGAAGCAAGGCACGGGAATATTTATTAAGTCGGATATTCCCCACAGGCAGATACATATTTACTCTGAATATCAAATAATCGCCATAGAAATTAATCTAGGTATAAAATTCACTATCTTATCTGTCTATACCCCACCCACTGAAAACATCTCTTCGCAAGAGCTTTCCAATGTTCTATCTTCCTTTAACACCTACTTGTTAGTTGTGGGCGACTTTAACTGATGGGACACCATCTAGGGTTCCACCTCTAACAACAGCAGAGGAATAATCCTTGAATACTTAATAGTTGGAGCGGGGTTGTGCGTGCTGAATGATGGGAGCCCCACCCACTTCTCGACACACAATTCCTTCTCACACGTTGATGTATCATGCTGTTCACTTTACTTCCACTAACTAGATGGAACACCCTTAAGGACTTACACGGAAGTGCTCATTTCCCAATTAAAATAAATAAATTTTTGATTCATCTAGCTGATTGTTCTAACTTCTCACAGAATATCCAATCGTTAAGCAACAAAGATGCGTTTACCATAACCAAATCAATACGCACAGCACCAAACCTCTACATTCCTCAAACCAAATGCAATACGAATTTAGGGCGGGCTTATATTCCATGGTGGAATATACAAGTCTTCGGAACAAAAAAATAAAAAAATTGCAGCAATTTAAATCCTTCCCCAGCCAAGAAAATGTTATCGCTTACAAAAAACTAAATGCCAAGTTCAGATACGAAATGAAGAGCGCCAAACATCTATACTTCGAAAATTTTTCAAAAACAATTAAGCGCGACACATCGACATCGGTAATTTGAAACAGAATTAACAAAATCTTAAGAAAATTCTACACCACCAACATAAAGGTCATTAACACGCAAAACGGTACCCTGACTGATCCGTCAAAAATAGCTCGCTATTTTGGAAGTATATGGTCCAAGTATGCATCAGACGAAAATTTCCCAACTCCATTTAAAACTGCGAAGTACACATCGAATATTACAGTACAAAGTACAAGAGACAAGGATTCCAGTTTCATGGACAAAAAAATTACCATCAACTGCCTAAAAAAATTTATTAAAGGCTCGTCGCCTGGATTTGACCACATCTCATATAATATTGTAAAGGCTCTCACATATCATAGTAAAACAAAACTGGAATGTCACAACTTTAATGCCAATCCCGAAAAATAAAAACGGAGCTAATGTAGAAGATTATCGTCCGCTATCTTTGCTACCCTGTCTGACTAAAATCATCGATCGAATAGTAGCATCCAGGTTATCCTGGTTTATGACAAAGAAAAAACTGATTGCGCCTGAACAGGTCGCTTTTAAAGCAAACAAAAGTTGTGACGACTATTATGTAAGTAAAGCACTATCAGCAAAAAACCATGCAACCATTCTGTCAATTGATTTTGAGAAATCTTTTTATAAAATTGGTCAGTTGGCCCAAACATTTTCAATTTTGTGAAATCTTTTCTATCAAATAGACAATTCAGAGTTAAAATCAACGGAAAAAATTTAAGGATCTTCGAACTTCAAAATGGCATCCCACAAGGTTCGCCCCTCTCTGCAATATTGTTCCATATGGCATTCAACGAGATAAGCCAAATTGCAAAGAGCAACTCATTGGTGGACCACTGCCTGCATGCTGACGGGTTTTTCATCCTATGTAAAAAAAAAATGATAATGATGAGACCACAGTAATTCTAGAAAGACTTCTTTTTTTTTTTTTTTTTTTTTAAGAGTAGGACCAGCACTCAGGGGATGACCCCTACATATGCAATGCATTGCGCCGGAACTGAAAACGAGGGGATAGTATTAAGGGGACAGATGAGGAAAGATGAGAAGATAGACAGTTTTTTTGTAGCTATTTCAACCTTTTACTTCGCCGGCTAATTTTTGCTACAGGGCCGACGAAGGTGGGTGCTGTTACTCTGCTTTTAGTACATGATAGTGTCAGTCGCTGCCAATTATGTTCAGTGACTATGCCTTCATCATTGAAACAGGCTGGCAACAACTAACACAACCACGCACTAATGCTGATCAGAAGAATTCAACACAATATTTCATGACTCAGCGCGGGCTCGAACTCACGACCCTCCGCTTCATAGTGTCGTGTTCTACTACTTCAGCCAACAGCACCCACTTAAAAAAAAACAATTGGATGGAATATTCGGGCGCAAAAATCTCAACCCAAAAAACAAGGAAACTTCACATCTGCAGAAAACACAAATTGTGACTCTAACATCCACTTCACCCAGATTAACAATTATTAGATAGAGAATGTGAAGAAACTACACCGGAAAGATCATCTCATGCAACTCATTAATTCCCAGAACCAATATCATTCGTTACCTGTCATATAAGAGTTTTGCTCACTTCAACACATTGGCCTACCTTACGAAAACCCTGGTCCTAAGCAAAGTTGACTATGGCTTGTTCATTTATGGCAACGGCAGCAGGACTAAAGGCGGAATTAGTTTGTACTTGCTGTTCTGTTCTGAATCAACTGTTTTGTTTCTGTTCAATTGAAAATCTGTATGTGCGGTTTGTTGTTTCTTTTTCGTTCTGTTCTGTTGCGGACAAATCTGTAGAAAATAGAATTCAACGTTAAGTGACAGCTAACAGTGCGTATGTATTAGTTTTTTGTGGTATCAAATATTACACATTTTTTGTTGAAAGTTTTTTTTTGTTTTAATTCAAGATTTTTTAAGCTTGTACACACAATATATTCATTTTTGAACTATTAATTTATTTATTTCACAATTTTTCACAAAATTATTTATTTTCACATTTTCAATTTATTTGTTTGCTTTTAAAAACAGCTGATTTCATTAACAGAACAAGTAATTACAAAATATTTTCTACAGAACTTCACAGCACAGAACAGCAACAGAAAGTAAAAACTAGTGAAGCCTTTACATAAACAAATTCAATATTGCCGGCAAAAAAAATTATTACTCTTACCAACATCACTTTCAGACCGAATTGACAAATTCTCGTATTCTTTACAGGTATATGAACTCATTGTAACAAATTATATTATTTATTTAAAACTTTAATTTTCTGCTTTAATACCAATTGTATTTAAATAATACTCCCACTGCAATCTATTAGTATAAGAACCAATTAGTAGGATTTTCGAAGGAGAACTAAACAAAACTTCTTATCATTTCATCAGTACAATAATACCGTTATCTTGTTAAGAATGTTGTTTTTAATACATTAGCGGTAGATAAGTAATATCTGCTAAGGAGCAACGTGCACTGAAGTAATAATCAATAATAATTGCAATAAGAAAGTTGTTTTAATTATAATTATTAGGAATGGACTTATTTCACTTTCGAAAGAAATATTTGTGTGATAGCATTGTACAGCAAAACTGTTTTTGTTTATTTTATTTCAAAATAGAACTCTATTTAAATTGTGATTGTAACTGTAGAGAGAAGGTGTCTATAGGTCATTAAAATTACCGTTAACTTATTTTTTTTAAAGTGGACTTATACCACTTTCGAAAAAAAACAGCTCGTTTTTATTTATTTTTATCTTGGACCAGCATTTACATATGCAGTGCATTTCGCCGGAACTAGAAAGGGGGGGGGGCTGATAGTATTGACACATGAAGAAAGATGAGAAGATAGATTTTTTTGTAGCTATTTCAACCTTTTTACTTCGCCGGCTAATCTTTGCTACAGGACCGACGAAGGAGAGTGCTGTTACTCTACTTTTTAGTACATGATAGTGTCAGTCGCTGCCAATTATGTTCAGTGACCAGTGCTATGCCTTCATCCTTGAAACAGGTTGGCAACAACTAACACAACCATGCACTAATGCTGATCAGAAGAATTCAACACAATATTTCATGACTCAGCGCGGGGTTGAACTTAGGACCCTCCGCTTCATAGTGTCGTGTTCAGCCAACAGCAAGTTTATTTTTATAATATTTTTTACAGCACCATTTCTGCATTTTATTTTGAGCAGTCAAATTCGCTCTTGCTTCAAAATTGTCCACATTGGCTACGTTTTCCAATCTTGTTAATAATGTGAATATATTTATCTGTACGCTTTGAAATTTGTTGTACATTTGTCACAATTTTGTATGAAATAAAATCTCCACATTTTGGTATATGGGTATTCCCACAGAAAGATTCACCGTGACCGACAAATTCCAACTAACCGAAGTTTTTTTTCTTGCATTAGTTAAGAGAAATATTCAAAATTAATTAAATTAAGGTTAAAAGCTTTCCTCAGTTGCGCTGTTTAAATACCGAGCTACAAAGTTCACTGTCTGATTTTGGTCAGGCTTGTTTTATTTCTAAGGGAATCTTCTCTTTACAATTTGTACTTCTACGAGTAATTTTACAATTGAACTCTTACCGAAAATCTTTTGGTACGACAACAGGTAATTGTAAAAAATGCAAAAGAGCGGTTGAATCTAAGTTAACGGTGGAAATTGTGTTTGTTTTGCATTGTATTCTAAAATAACGTCACGTCAGACAAAATAGCATTTATTTTCATTATCTCTGCGCTAATAATCGGAAGTGAGTGAAATTTTACATTTTAACAAAAGTTCAAAAATTAAATTAATTACAATAAAAAATTTGGTAATAGTTATTAGAAAGGTAACGCAGCTGTTAGGGAAATTTTCTTCCAGCACTTTGCAAAACGTTGGTTGAGCTGGTAGCTGTTTTCTGCAAAATATTTCAAAGACTTTCGGAGAGTGCTCCTTGCTTCCTGAGCTCGCAGACTCTAGGTCGACATTAAAAAGATATAAAATATTGAGATATCTTTATTCCAACTTACTCTCAACACAATTATTAATTTGTAGCGCAAGACCCTCCTTTCTGCTCGAATATTTCAGAAATCATCGTCAATACTATCATCAAGGCTATTGTATCCGTATTAATATTATATACTTCACTGAAAGCTGTGTTTTTAACATAAAAGTATTATGTGCTTTGTATGTCCAAGAAATTTAGTTTTTTGCAACAACTGACAACATTGCCAGCTCATAATTAGTTAACACTGTATAGAAAAAATTCTAATCATATATCGACTTTTGTCTTAAGATTAGGATATTTTGAAAAAAAATTATTAAAAAGTATTTAATGTGATTTATTGAAATAGTCCTGTTTATCGATTTCGCCACCAGAAAGGTTATACTACTTTGTTGTTTATAATGATTAAATGAAAGAGAATGTATCTCATATTGATAAATGTTTTATTTAATGTCGGCAATTATGTATGGAATACAATATCAGATAAATGTTCGCCTCACAAATGCGAGCACATTTTTCATTACATTCTCACACATTTCACGCGGTATTAATTAATTTCATCACGAATATTTTGTTTGAGTTGCTCAAGCGTTTCTGGTTTGTTTGTATAAACCTTGCTTTTCAGATATGCCCACAAAAAGAAGTCCAGAGCAGTCAGATCTGGCGACCATGGAGGCCAATCAACATCACCATTTCTTGAAATAACTTGTGCAAAGAGGTCTCGCAGTTTTTACATTGTAATCCAATTAAAACACGTTGGTCTATCCAATATTTTTCCATAATAAATTTACCACGTATCTACTTCACAACTGCCAAATATGAACTGTCAAGACTAATGTTTACCAAAAATTAATAATTTTGATCGAGCAGAGGTGAAAAAACCCCTCAATAATTGCATAAAATGCTTTATACTCCCACAGTGTGAAAAGTTAAAACAAAACTATAATTTAACGTGAATATAAATGTTATTTGTTGAACTTATTAACGAGAGAAGAATTCCTTTATTGAACACAAAACAATAACTATATAACGGTAGATATAATTGATAAAAAATATTTTATGTTTACTAAGCGATTCTTTGCGAAATTTACAACATTCTTAAGTATAAAATATCTTTTATGAGTTGGGTCGTAAATCTGTCATCACAAAAAAACATATTGAGTTTTTAGCCAGCTTATTTGACAAATTTTTTATAGAAATTTGTCAAAAACACAGAACACACAAAAATTAATCAAAATATCATGTTTAAAGCCCACACTAAAAAATAAATATATCTTTCTGTCGCACAATTACATACATTTTAAGCAAAAACAAATTCTAAATTTACTTTTCTGTTTCGACAGAACGATATCGAGAGATTTTGTGAGATAGGCATAATATCAGTATAATAGAAGTATGAAAAAAATAAAAAAAACGTGCAAAAAAGTATTGAAATGGAAACGGCTATAACAAACACATTACGTTTTTAATCACAATGAATTTTCTTTTCGACTCAGCGTCGCACATGGCGGTATTTTGCCAATCTAGCCGGACATTAATTTATTTTTTATTTTTACACTTCACAAAAAAGTGAAATGTTATAGGTTTGTCAGTCCGTGTGTAATTTTTTCGATATTAATATGGAACCCCATAAAGTATATATATATGTATATATATATATATATATTTATTTATATACATATATATATATATATATATATATATATATATATACATATATATATATATATATATATATATATATATATATACATATGTATATATATATATATATATATATATATATATATATATATATATATATATATATTTATTTATATACATATATATATATATATATATATATATATATATATATATATATATTTATTTATTTATATACATATATATATATATATATATATATATACATATATATATATATATATATATATATATATATATATATATTTATATACATATATATATATATATATATATATATATTCTGGATCCTTATGAATAGCGATGACGTCTGTCTGTACGTGAAATCGGGTTTTCCAAGCCCCCAGAAGAGCTAGAGACTTCGTTCTTGGACTGGTGGATTGAAAATGAATAGAGTGGTATTGAAATTCAGAAAAATCCGAAATACGGTTCCAGAGTTGGGAAGCTTACACCTATTTCTCGACGCAAAATTAATACCAAAAACCAAGTTTTCTTTTGTAAATTAAACCTATTTCATACTTTGGGAAGCCTCAATTGTGTAATAAAAACTAAAAAAAAATCCAGAGACAGGAAATTTAAAATTTTTTCTTTGGTACATGCAATATTTTGCAGTACATGAAAGTGACCAACATAGTTACATATTTTAAGTTTTTCTTAAATAAACCCACTTTATACCTAAGAAGATTCCCATGGTAAAAAAAAGAAACAATTAAAATTTTTCTTTCAGGGTTGGGAAATCGACTTATTTTTTTAATACATAAAAGTAACCAAAAAGGCAACTAACGTTGGTTTTTTACTAATTAAAACTATTTTATAACTCAGAAAAAACAAAATTGATATCAAAAATTAAAAAAAAATCAAAATTTCGATTCCAGGGTTGGATAATCGCAATAGTTTGTTGTACATGAAAGTGACCAAAATGGCTACAAATTTCAAGTTTTTCTTAAATAAAGCTATTTCATCCCTCATTAAGAGTTGTATTGGTAAAAAAACAAAAAAACATTAAAATTTCGAAACTAGGGTTGGGAAATTTAAATATTTTTTAAATATAAATGTAACCAAAAAGGCAATTGACGTTGTTGTTTTTGCTAATTAAAACTATTTTATAATTCAGAAAAAACAAAATTGGTATTAAAATCTTAAAAAAAAATCAAAATTTCGACAAATGAAATATTTTATGGTTCATGAATGTGACCAAAAAGTAAAACTATGTTATACCTCACTAAGAATTGCATTGATAAAAAAATAAAAATTCGCTTTGAGAGTTGGAAAATCGAAAAATTTTTGGTACATAAATTCCAAATTTTGTGTTTTTAGTGAACTACACCTATTTTATACTTCAGGAAAAATTAAATTGGTATTAAAAATTCGGTTCCAAGGTTGAAAAATCGAAATTTTTCTGGTACATAAAAGTACCTACATAAATTCCATATATTGTTTTTTTTTAGTGAACTAAATCTATTTTATACTTCAGGAAGAATTAAATTGGTATTAAAAATTTTAAAATTAAAAATTCGGTTCCAGGGTTGGGAAATCTAAATTTTTTGGTACATAAAAGTAACCATATAAGTTCCTAATTTTGGTTTTTTCAGTGAATTAAACCTATTTTATACTACGCTAAGAATAAAATTGGTATTAAAAATTTTAAAAATTAGAAATTCGGTTCCAGGGTTGGAAAATCGAAATTTTTTAGTACATAAAAGTAGCCATTTAATTTCCTAATTTTGGTTTTTGTGAATGAAATCTTTTTTATACTTCGGGAAGAAAAATTTAAAATTCAATTTCAGGGTTGGAATATCGACATTTTTTGATTCGTAAACTTAACCATATAATTTGCTATTTTTGATTTTTATGGTGAATTATACCTACCTTATATATCAGGAAGAAATAAATTGGTATTACAAAACAAAAAATCTAAAAGACTATTCTACGGTTGGACAATTAGAACTTTTTGGGGTACAACAAACCGATTTTTTCTCTTTGTTTGTAAATTAAACATATTTAATATTTTTGAAACGTTCAGAGCTATTGAAATAAGAAGAGCCAAACACTTAGCTTCCTAGCCGAAAAATTTAAACGTTTTCTTAAATATAAAAGTATCTGATAACAACATTTTTTTTTTAATTAAACCTACTTTCAGTTTTAGAAACAAGGAAAAAAAGAACAAATACATCTGTCAAGGGCATTTAAGACTCGACACAGCCGAATATAGCACTTTTACTTGTTTAAAAGAAATATAAAAATAAACAAATCTGACCTGCAGGTACTCAACTTTTTGCTATATATTGTGGTTATTGCACAAAATTATTGTCAGAACCCTTTTGAAAATTCCAGAGTAAAATGGAAAAAGTGCATACAAGGTTTAATTTATTCCAAATATTACAGAAATCTAATACTACGCCCGTTGAAGAGAAATTTAAATTTTTAGTCAGAAAATTGTGCGAAATTTCAAAATGTCAAGGAGATGGTGATATACCAGCAGTAAAGCAGTGTTTAAAGAATTTCAAAATATATTGGCATTCAGCACAACGAAAATAGAACCGATTTTTAACCATGCATGCTACATGGCTGGAAGGAACAGTGTCAATAACTGTGTTTAGTAGTAATACATTACAAATATGTATTATTATTATTATTTTTTGGTGGTGGGGAGAGGCATTGGGGAGAGACCTTCCCTCGACATAAAAGCTTAAAAATGAATTTTTTGTGAAAAGTAGAAAACACATTTTTTTTATAGAGACGTTTTGGGGAGGCTCAAAAATTTAATTTTTATGGTAATAACGCGAAAGTAATTCATTTTTGCAATTAATATTATATGTCACAGCCCATAAAAGGGGGCAGGGAAAAATGGCATTTTACGATCTCCTGGGTCCATGTTTAGGTTTTTGAACTTTCACCGACGTTAACAGTTCCGTTTTCTAAACAAAAGTACAGGAAAACTTAAAACAAAATTTAATTTTTCAGAGGTAGGATTTTGTTTCTTCTAAGGGGAACTTTTTTCCCCTTGGATTAATTAAACAAAAATATTAATGCCCGACTAGATTGGAAAAATACCGCTATGTGCGTCGGCGACTCGAACATGATCGTCATACCGGGGTACGTTTTCATAATTTTTATGCAAATTCTGTGAATATTTTCTTATTATATATTTTGTTTTTCCATCGGCGACAGAAATCATGCGTAAGTGGTTAACTTTACGGTATCTATTTCTCAAACTTATTGTTGACTCATATACTGAAAGTTCAGGAGGCGCCAGTATTAGTCTGCCTATCAAAAAATGACTCGCAACCAAGAACGCGTCTGATGACGCTTCTAAATGGACTGCCTTAGTTGAAAAACATACAACGTAGTTCGTTCTGGTGGGAGTGTAACCAATATTTGATTGCACGAGCGTTTCTTATCTAAAATGCAACGTATGTAACGGTTTACCACAGTGCGAGCTAACGGTTTGAGCCGTGGGACCCAATATTAAGTGTGTATAATCCGCAGCATGAGCTGATTGCCGCCATGAATCGAAATCAGATGTACAAACTCTGACGAAAAAATCGCAAAACGACTTGAATATGTCAAAATAATTGGATGTCTTTCAGTGTAGGATATAGAGAGATTTTACTAAACGACTATTTAGCCTCATTACTCCATTACTATCTAAAAAGGTATTAAGGGATTATAACGAACTTTTTGCGGAAATAGATTTCTTCAAGAAAAGGCACTGAAATTCTTCAGTATAATGAACTTTTTGGGCCAAAATCGCTATTCTTAATTTTACTTTTATTCATCACTTGAAAGTATAGCTGCCTTTATGCGCAGAATGTGTCCGACAGTAAAGACGAAACAAGTACGATATCACTCTGAAAGCACGATCAAGCTTAGAAAATCGATCCAAAACTTCTTCGAAATTTGGAAAGAAAACTTCATGCGTTTTAACAGCTCTGACTTCGACATATGTGTCTAGAGGGGAAAGATCCTTTATGGTCCAATTAGATTTAGAATTACGCAGCCACGTTGGTCCATGTCACCAGAGATCATTTTTCGCTAGATCCGAAGGAAGGAACTCCTCTACTATCTAAATTATCTTCCGATCTAACATGATACCAGTTGTGTTTTCCGGCAATCTCCTGAATTCTGCATACTCTATTAGCAACAAACGTTGTCCAACTACTTGGCGTTTTTCTCAAGCAAAAAAGCACAATAGTAGAATCCGCCCAACAATATACCTGTTTGATTGGAATATCAATTTCACTAGAGTTGTACAAAACAGCTCTTTTGAGTGAGCGCTCTTTTCCGCTCCGCTCACTTTACCGAATTAATTCGTTCATTTCATTCACTACCTCAGTTGATTCTTTTCCTCAGTTGATTCTTTAGCTCAGTTGATTCCTTAGTCTGTGTTCATACGAGTCATGTTTTATTGACATGATTGCTACTTTATTGGCGAGAGGGGAGAAGGGAAAAGTAAAGAGTACTCATGCGCATGTACTGTCAGTACGTTTTGCTTTCTCATTCGTAAAGCACACAACTATATGTACATGAATACAACTATACGTACATGTCGTCAACAAGACATGAATTACGTGAACACGAATGAAAGTTCAAAGAAGAAAAAGAAATAATCTTGTCAATAAGATATGACTCGTATGAACATAGACTTAGCTCAGCCATAATTCATGAAATGAAAATGTCATAAAAGAAAATGAAAGAATCAAACTAGCTAATACAACAACCACTTATGCCGTTTTATTTTTTCGTTAAAATGTAATATAAAACACATTAATTGAACATAAGTAATAACTTGATAAATATTTAAATGACCGTTAGCCTTACCACAATAATAGAAATCAATCCGATTTGTAACTTTTAAATATTTTGTTTCGAAACTATTTTAATAAAGTAATATCTTCTATTTAACGTTGTCTTTTGGAGATTTTTCTCATTTAATTTATGTATATATATATATATATATATATATATATATATATATATATATATATATATATATATATATATATATACATATATATATATATATATATATATATACACACACATATATAGATATATATATATATATATATATATATATATATATATATATATATATATAGTGCTTTTTGTTTGTTATGTGGTCAAGTATGTCTATATGCCTGCATTTCATTGGATCTTACACCAAATCATCAGTAGACTTTAACCTAATTCCAAAATAACAAAACCTCTCAGCTTATACATAAACTCCCAAAAATGAATTGAGAATTACACAAGCAAAACCATAGGATTTGATATTCAAGAAAACACAGTGGGTGCTGTTGGCTGAAGTAGTAGAACACGAGACTATGAAGCAGAGGGTCCTTAGTTCGAGCCCGCGCTGAGTCATGAAATATTGTGTTGAATTCTTCTGATTAGCATTAGTGCGTGGTTGTGTTAGTTCTTACCAGCCTGTTTCAATGATGAAGGCATAGTCACTGGTCACTGAACATAATTGGCAGCGACTGACACTATCATATACTAAAAGCAGAGTAACAGCACCCACCTTCGTCGGCCCTGTAGCAAAAATTAGCCGGCGAAGTAAAGGTTGAAATAGCTACAAAAAAAAACTGTCTATCTTCTCATCTTTCCTAATCTGTCCCCTCAATACTATCCCCTCGTTTTCAGTTCCGGCGCAATGCATTGCATATATAGGGGTCATCCCCTAAGTGCTGGTCCAAGATAAAAAAAAATTTTTTATTCGATATAAATATATTTTGTTTTTCCACCTTCATACAATTAATCTGCCGTTGGCAAACAATAAAAGTAACTACTGGCCTTGGTGCATTAGGAAGAATAAATGGTTTGAGTTTTAATGAGCTGTTCCCATCTGAATTCAGTATGGACTGAAATTCTTCATCCGCTGACTGAGATAAAGCCAATTCGTCGTAAATGATTTCTACTGCGTTAATCACCTCAATTCGGAACAGTAAATCTGCTGTAATATTTTTTTTACCCTCTATATGGCGTATATCTGTGGTGATTTGGGCAATAAAGTCCAATTGTCTTGCTTGCCTATCCGATGTCCTCTCTAGCTTTTGTTTAAATGCGTATACCATCGGCTTATGATCCGTATAAATGTGGCAAACACGCCCTTCAACCATGTATCTAAAATGACGCACTGCCATGTAGACTGCAGTCAACTCTCTATCATATGTACTGTATCGCATCTCTGCCGACGAAAATTTTTTAGAAAAATATGCAAGAGGCTGTATTTCATTTTTAACAACTTGATTTAGCACGGCTCCTGCAGCAAAGTTTGAAGCGTCTACCCATAACGATAGTTCGGCGTCTGGGTTCGAGTGAGCTAACCTCGAACAATTTGCGAGCTGCAATTTGCACTTTTCGAAAGCGTTTGTGGTTTCACTGGTCCAGTGTAAAGGTGTCGTGTCATTTCGTTTGTTACCGTCTATCATATTAAACAGAATCCTTTGAATATCGATTGCCTTAGGCAAAAAACGCCTATAGAAATTCAGCATCGCCAAAAATTTCTTGAAATCTCTTACCACTTTGGGGCGAGGAAAATTAAGTAGTGCGTCAACTTTTTCAGGCAAGGGCCGGATATCATCCTTTGATATTAAGTGCCCTAAGAACTTGAGTTCAGTTACCCAAAACTCTGATTTATATGCATTGATTGTCAAATTGTTATCTCTAAATCGATTAAAGACGGTTGTGAGATGTTTTATGTGCTCATCCTTTGAAGGTGATGCAATAATTACATCGTCTAAATAAGCAAAAGCAAATGGCAAGCCTCTTAGGACCTCGTGAATTAATCGTTGAAATGCTTGGGCTGCGTTTTTCAGCCCAAAGGTCATATGGGTAAATTCGAAAAGTCCGAAGGGCGTTGTAATGGACCAAACGCCTTCTGTAAATCGATTTTTGAAAAAATAGAATTTCCGACCAGCACCATCGAGAAATCTTGTAGATAAGGAATAGTATAGCGATCGTGAACCGTGATCGCATTAAGAGCACGGTAATCGCCGCAAGGCCTCCATGTCCATCAGGTTTGCGGACCATATGAAGTGGGCTGGCCTAATTACTACTAGACGAGCGACAAATTCCTAGTTTAATTAAAAATTCCAATTCATTACGGGCAGCTAAAAGTTTCTCTGGTGAAAGCCGGCGTGGGCTGTTAAATACAGGTTGACCAGTGGTCTCGATTCTATGCGTTATTGTTGTTTTGGAAACTGCTCCAGGTTGGGCGGGTCGAGTAATTTCGGCAAACTGTTTAAGAATGTCCGAGTATTGTATTTTTGTATCAAATGTTTTGATTGATAAGTGACCTGTTTTCTCAATCACGCAATTAGTTTTTAAACCTGTCAAACGGTCTAATAAACATCTGTTTTTCAAGTTAACCAGTAAATCGTAGTGCGCCAAAAAGTCTGCACCAATAATTGCCTGATTAACATCTGCTATCAAAAATTTCCAAACAAAATCACGTCTTAAATTTAATTTGAGTAATACATCACCGTATACTGATATTGTAGATCCATTAGCTGCAAACAACTGTATATCCGATGGTTTTATATTGGATGACTGCAATATCTTTGGTATAACTGATACATCCGCGCCAGTATCAATTAAAAAATTTATTTTTGTTGACAAGTCGTAAATTCTTAGTCGATATGATTGCATATTTTTAGGATGGTCAGCTATTTGAGATACTGCATCACACATTTTATGTAATTGTTGTGTTTTAAGATTCGTTGCTGCCGTCGTTGAATGAGAAGAAAAGCTACATGGTTGTCGACATCTCGTGGCGTTAGTACCAAATCTACTATGGCACCAACAAAGGCCATTGTTTATATTAGGGCTGCGTGAACGAGAACGATTCCTAAAACTGTTATTTCACAGAAGTTTTTGCATATCGCGAGTAAGTTGCGCCACTTGGTTTTGAAGACTTTGCATCTCCGCTGAAGGAGTTGTGATTTCTCTGATTTGATTATGTTGCACGTGCATTGATTCAGTAATGGCATCTGCTATATTAATTTTCTCCAAAATATCCACGTTGGCAGCGATGATGGCGGGTTGAATATGCGTTGGCAGACGACTTACCCATAGATCTTGTAATATGGTTTGACTTAATGAATTTCCTGCTACACGCCTCATTTCGCAATAGAGTTCGCTGGGCTTCCTATCACCCAATGGCATATCTGATATTACACGCTGAACTCGGCGTTGTTCGCTGTCAGCAAAGTGTGCGTTTGATGTAGTCATATTTTTTGTTGGTGGCGCTGAGTCAATGATGGGGCGTAGTTGCAGAAGTTTTGATGGCGGTATGGATGCACATATTGTGTTGAATTTTTTAATGTCCGATGTTATGCCAGACGCTTCAAACCGAAACTCTATAGCATTAAGGAATGCCTCAACACCTGTCTCGGTCAGGGTTGGCATTGGAATTTTTAAAGAAGCAACTACATCCATTGCCGGTGGAGCTGCTCGTTGCTCTGATTTGAGCTCCATGGCATCGTCTGTCGAGCAAGTCAGCGACATATTCAAAGCCGGGTAAATGTTAAATTTTATGTTTTTATGTCGAAGGGTCACCAGTAATATAGTCTGTTGTAAAATAAATGCACTATATTTTTCGTTAAATTAAATTTTCTTTATTTGCAATAAGGAATGGTTTATTTTATAAAATAAAATTCTTAGAATTCTTTTGTAACCTCTCTTCAAAAACGTGGTTAATCATCGGAGTCAAAAAAGAAAGAGAGTGAGTGTTACCATAACGTTTTTTTACCAATCTTGGCTCACTGTGAATCGCAGTCAAATGAAAAAAATTAAAAAAGATAGGACAATAATTTGTTGTTTTCCGTTCAAGAAAAAAATACATATGTATATAAAAGAATGGTTGCTTGCTGGAGCATAACACTGAATACTGGCCAAAAAAAAAAAAAAAAAAAAAAATACGCTGTTGGATGTAGCAATAATAAGCTTTGATATTTGTCGGCATGGAAGATCATTTTCATATGGGAAACATATTCAAAATATTTTTGACAAGATTTTACACAGACTAATTAATAAGATTAAGTGTATTACTAAATTAGGAGAATTAATATAATCCGTTATTGGAGAAAAATTGTATAAAAGAAATTGTATGTTATCGAAAGGATTGTTTATGACAAAATATTTTTCACATATCATCATGACTGAAATTGTTTGTTGGGCAAATATTCTGGAAAAATATATTAAAAAATTCGTAAGCATCCGCCTGATATTCATTCGTCGCTGTCTCATCGACGACTAAATTAAAGAGGGTAAGAATACGTGTGAATGATCTCAGCACAATTGTGCTATGAAACGCCCGTATCTGGTATATACGAATGTATGTATGCAAGTGGGAATGTGTACATTTTATTTCATTTATTACTTTACACACTTTTTCTTTTTTCACTTTAATATAATTAAATATATTATAAATTATGTATGAATTTTTTTATTAGTCGAACTTTTTCTTATGTAAATTGTTAATTTTTTATCGGGCTTAAGTTCGAATCTTGCATGACTGCAAATTATTTTTTGTTATTTTTTATTAATAAATGAATTTGTTTAAATTCTATTTATTATTTTATATTAAGATTGGAATATTAAGAATATTTTTAATAATCATCAAACCAGCAGAACGGATCAGTACTGATTTCGAGGCCGCTACGCCATCTCATCAGCGTTCTTTGTTCAATTTTTCCCACTTTTGCAAGTGGTGCTAGTTAGTAGGAATATCAACTATTTAACCAATATTTTAACGAAAATTGAATATGAGAAGTTATCACATTCATATTATTAAGTTATTACATTTTGGTTAGTACGAAATTCCCCAACCCTGACGATTAATATTCCAAATATTCCAATATCTCTTTTGCTTTTTCCAGAGCCATCGGCTGCTGATAGGTAAAGCTTCTTTGTTATTTATGTTCAAGTAATTGAATTTAGTTGTCAATTTACTTTGAACAAGTGCGCGTGCCCCCGCAATGTTTTAAATTATGTATGAATTTTTTTATATTAGTCGAACTTTTTCTTATGTAAATTGTTAATTTTTTATCGGGCTTAAGTTCGAATCTTGCATGACTGCAAATTATTTTTTGTTATTTTTTATTAATAAATGAATTTGTTTAAATTCTATTTATTATTTTATATTAAGATTGGAATATTAAGAATATTTTTAATAATCATCAAACCAGCAGAACGGATCAGTACTGATTTCGAGGCCGCTACGCCATCTCATCAGCGTTCTTTGTTCAATTTTTCCCACTTTTGCAAGTGGTGCTAGTTAGTAGGAATATCAACTATTTAACCAATATTTTAACGAAAATTGAATATGAGAAGTTATCACATTCATATTATTAAGTTATTACATTTTGGTTAGTACGAAATTCCCCAACCCTGACGATTAATATTCCAAATATTCCAATATCTCTTTTGCTTTTTCCAGAGCCATCGGCTGCTGATAGGTAAAGCTTCTTTGTTATTTATGTTCAAGTAATTGAATTTAGTTGTCAATTTACTTTGAACAAGTGCGCGTGCCCCCGCAATGTTTTAAATTATGTATGAATTTTTTTATTAGTCGAACTTTTTCTTATGTAAATTGTTAATTTTTTATCGGGCTTAAGTTCGAATCTTGCATGACTGCAAATTATTTTTTGTTATTTTTTATTAATAAATGAATTTGTTTAAATTCTATTTATTATTTTATATTAAGATTGGAATATTAAGAATATTTTTAATAATCATCAAACCAGCAGAACGGATCAGTACTGATTTCGAGGCCGCTACGCCATCTCATCAGCGTTCTTTGTTCAATTTTTCCCACTTTTGCAAGTGGTGCTAGTTAGTAGGAATATCAACTATTTAACCAATATTTTAACGAAAATTGAATATGAGAAGTTATCACATTCATATTATTAAGTTATTACATTTTGGTTAGTACGAAATTCCCCAACCCTGACGATTAATATTCCAAATATTCCAATATCTCTTTTGCTTTTTCCAGAGCCATCGGCTGCTGATAGGTAAAGCTTCTTTGTTATTTATGTTCAAGTAATTGAATTTAGTTGTCAATTTACTTTGAACAAGTGCGCGTGCCCCCGCAATGTTTTAAATTATGTATGCATTTTTTTATTAGTCGAACTTTTTCTTATGTAAATTGTTAATTTTTTATCGGGCTTAAGTTCGAATCTTGCATGACTGCAAATTATTTTTTATTAATAAATGAATTCTGCTGGTTTGATGATTATTAAAAATATTCTTAATATTCCAATCTTAATATAAAATAATAAATAGAATTTAAACAAATTCATTTATTAATAAAAAATAACAAAAAATAATTTGCAGTCATGCAAGATTCGAACTTAAGCCCGATAAAAAATTAACAATTTACATAAGAAAAAGTTCGACTAATAAAAAAATTCATACATAATTTAAAACATTGCGGGGGCACGCGCACTTGTTCAAAGTAAATTGACAACTAAATTCAATTACTTGAACATAAATAACAAAGAAGCTTTACCTATCAGCAGCCGATGGCTCTGGAAAAAGCAAAAGAGATATTGGAATATTTGGAATATTAATCGTCAGGGTTGGGGAATTTCGTACTAACCAAAATGTAATAACTTAATAATATGAATGTGATAACTTCTCATATTCAATTTTCGTTAAAATATTGGTTAAATAGTTGATATTCCTACTAACTAGCACCACTTGCAAAAGTGGGAAAAATTGAACAAAGAACGCTGATGAGATGGCGTAGCGGCCTCGAAATCAGTACTGATCCGTTCTGCTGGTTTGATGATTATTAAAAATATTCTTAATATTTCAATCTTAATATAAAATAATAAATAGAATTTAAACAAATTCATTTATTAATAAAAAATAACAAAAAATAATTTGCAGTCATGCAAGATTCGAACTTAAGCCCGATAAAAAATTAACAATTTATATAATTAAATATATATTAGAATTTATTTTACGCACCTTTAATTTAAATATTGTTTCCCAAATAAACAAAGAAAAAATTTAGATAATTGCGATTCGATATTGTAAGAGTTCACAAAACAAGTGCTATAACTAGTAAAAATTTAAAATGGCAAAGACAATGTTTAACCTACCCGTTAGCGGTTTACTCTTTGGAATCCAAGAAAATATTCCAAACAAACAAAGTTGATAGCATAGGAATAATATTTGGATTCCAACAGGGTATTCGAATAAAATATGTAGACATTAAACTAAAAGATCAATCATCTAAACAAATTTATCAAAACATAAAGTTTCAGCTTAAACAATCAATATATTTTGAACAAGTTCAAAAGTTCATCTTCAGGATCTTTAAATCATTAAATTTAATTTAATTTTTAAATTGTAAATCATTTAAAGTGTGTTTTTATTTTAACGAATTGCTAAAAAGCAAAACAAAATAATATATAAATATATAAATAATTTTTCAGCATGACAGCATCTTTAAGTACTGATAATTGCGACAGTATAGCATCCATAGAAGACGAGGAAAAAATTAAAGAACTTGTGCAAGTTTTTGAAGAATCTGATATACCTGCTATAAGACGCATACCTGCCTCAGCAAATCTTGATGATTTGTCATTAATGGTTAAACTTTATCAGGCGGGTTATTTTAAAAGTGAACATCATTTAGAGGAAATTATGTATTTCGAAAACTTACGACGTTCCCAACTGTTGCAATTGCTCGATAAATTTCGGGAAGTCTTGATAATTTACGAAACGGAAGATCCAGCAATAGCTTCAATGTATAATAATAAAATGCCATTAGAATGGTAAACTAAGATCATTAATAAGGTTATATGTAAGTACGAGTATGTATTTGATGAGCCTACAAAAAGAAAAACGGAATTGAATTCAAGTTTGTAAATAAAACTGCAAATATTGGTTTAATACAAATTTAATTGCTATTAACTTTTTGACATTTAATTTGGTAATTTATTTTATTATTTATTAAGCTCGAGGTCGTTTTTTATATCAAATTATTTCACTTTTCTTTTATTATTCAATATTTCCTCAACAATTTGTTAACATCAACAGGAATAATAATAATTTCTTATTACTTATTTCTGATGATGTTAACAATTTGTTGACGAAATATTGAATAAAAGAAAACTGAAATAATTTTATATAAAAAACGACCTCGAGCTTAATAAATAATAAAATAAAATTGAAATAATTGTGTTAAATTTAGTATATATTTTATTGTAGCAATCCTTGTAATGCTTTGCTTACTTAATAATTAATATGAATTGTTATTTTTTTATAAAAATTAAAGAATATTCATGTAATTATATTTTTTGCAATTTTATTGTTAAAGTTTGTATGCAGATGTGTTTGGGTTTAATCTACGTATGTAGTAAGAGTACTTAAATAATATACTCGTATTATGTTCACGAATTGAAAATTGTATTTTTTTGTTTGTTTTATTTTAAATTACTTTATTACATTTTTTTGGAGACATGCATGCTATTACATTTTTTTCTTTCCGAAATTTTAGCGTGTAATCGAAATTAACGCCTGTTTAGCGATGTCGTATGCTGCCTTTCTGTCGAACAAATGCATTAAAACAAAAACTGTATTTTATAATATTTATTGGTTTTAAATGTGCGATCGAACGTCATCTTGCGACATCGCCTAATAGGCAGTAAGAGAAACTACTTTATTTAATTTGTTTATAAAATATTTGCTTAACGTTTATTTTAAATGTGCTGCTGTTGTTATTTAACTACTTTTAAACGACGTTGTTGTTATTTATCTTTATATTGTTCGGTTTCATTTTGTTTGATTATAGGCAAACATATTTTGGGTACGTTCAATTTCAATTATGAATCACGTTGCATTTGCATTTTCACCATTACTCTCATGGAAATTAGCACCATTGACAATGAATGACGTTCCTAAACCATATAAATGACCACAGTATTTAGCATTATCAATGTTGTCTTCAAAAAACATCTAAAAATTATAAAAAAAATCCGTTTAATAATTAGTATTTCATATAAATTTGCAATATAATATATTAACTACTTATATTTTACGCGCACAAATTTTTAAAATTTGTTGTTCATATTTATTTATATATGTACATGTATATATGTATATATACATATATACATATATATATATATATATATATATATATATATATATATGTATATATATATAAATATATATATATATATATATATATACATATATGTATATATATACTTATACTTATATATATATATATATATATATATGTATATATACATATATATATATATATATATATATATATATATATATAAATATATATATATATATATATATATATATATATATACATATATGTATATATATACTTATATTTATATATATATATATATATATATGTATATATATATAAATATATATATATATATATACATATATGTATATATATACTTATACTTATATATATATATATATATATATATATATATATACATATATATATATATATATATATATATATATATATATATATATATATGTACATAATATATAAATATATATATACATTAGGGGTATAACCAATTTTTGGCCCTAGCGAAGGTTGTGTTATTTACGAAAAAATAACTTTGGGGTCATTTCGGATAAAAAACCTCACCCACGAAAACGATTTTCTAAAATCTCCCAAAAAAAAAACATTCATTTTAAATAAAAATTTTTAAATATTTTATTAATAAAGTAAAATAGTGAACTGAAAAATTTTGTTTAATTATTAAAAGACATAAACTTCAAATTTAACGTGCGCGTTGTTTTGCATAATGGATAAATGTCCTGTATTACTTTAATACCGCGTTCTGCGCATATGTTGCTTCGCTGTTGCTTTGGGATTATTGAAGCTTCTCTAACCCAGTGTCTTTTAAGACATGCTTGACCATTCTTAAATCGTGCTAAGGATTGATCTAAAGCTGCGAAGTTGTCTTTATTAAAACAATGATTGGAAAACCATATATTATACCATGGTCCACATATGAATTCACATATTGGGGTAAGCTGGTCTCGGTATTTCGGGATAAGCACAAATGCTAAAATGGCAAGAATTGCCCTTGAGTTCCATCGAGCGTTGCTTAATGGTGGTATGGCTTTAAATTTTTTTATAAGGGAATTTTTTTTTTCTTTGGTAGTATTTAAATGCAGAACCAAGCTCGTACAAGTATTGCATATCGTCGCGCCATTTAATGTTTTTTATTTTTAAGTATTCATTATTCTGTATGTAGTTGGCTTTCAGATCCACGTAGTTATTTATTAGTTCCGGAACAAAATTATAAGAGATATTAGGAGATGATGTTTTTCCATCCAATAACTCATCCATAACATGCCTTAGGATCAGGTCTAAAATATGGTGTTGGCAACCGACGTATTGTGGTGGAGGAAGATCAATTGATTTATAATAGTCCTTTAATAGCTTAACAACGCCGTTTTTGTGACCAGTATTTACACTTGTTGTATCAGAAATTACCATTTTTATGGATTGCCATAAATCAAATTTGTGTAATGTTTTTTTAATACCATTAAAAATTGTGAGGGCTTTTCCATTTTCCAAAACAAGCACTGCTAACTTAATTTCGGTATATTCATTTTTTAAAACCATTACCTGGAGTTCTTTATTGCCAATTTTTTTGCAGTCGAAATGCAAGCACCAGTTTTCATTTTTCAAAGTTTCCTTTAACATTTTTTCTTTACGCTCGGCCGACTTGATTACAGCTTTATAAACACCTGGCTGTGATGGAGTTGCAATTTGAATACCAGACTGCTAATTCCTTACAGATTTTAGCTGCTTTTTTAGTACTGACTTTGGCATTAGTAACTAAAGCAACCGATGCATTTATTAATGATTTATTTAATTTCATTCTTTCCGGGGGCTTGTAATCACAATCGTCGGACGAATATTGGTTCTCACACTCGTACTCTGATACTGAATTTTCATCAGACATAGCGTCTTTCAAGCTACTTAATTCGGACTGAATAATATCTGTATTTTCATTTGAAATATTGAAAATATTTTCAAAATTATAACCACGTTTTTTTTTAAATTTTTATCATATATTTGAATTAATTTTTCAACTTTTCTGTTTACTGATTTAGTTTGAATTTTTGGTAGTTTCATCTTACTCCACAAATCGCAAAGTTCTTTTGAGATAATTTTATACCTGTTTGTTTTTGATTTTTCTGAAGCAGCTAAAGCATGAAATCTTCCAATTATAATTTTTTGGGTTGGCATTTTGCTCAATTCATGTAATGGAATGACGATATCTGGAATGTTTCTCGACATTGTTGTGCTATCTTTAAATTTGGTCAAAGCCTTTGTCCAAACTTTTGCATTTTTCAAAACGCTTAAACGACTTCTTTTAAAATCCATTGTTTTTAAGTATTAAACACAAACTCGGAATATTTGAAACACATTAATAATTTTCTTTGAATAATAAAAACAATTAAAGTACATATTATATTATATTAGTACTACATAACGTAATTTTCAATGACATACATTCAGCTTCGTAAGTATTTACACAAATGTTAAATGCAGGTTGATATATTGATAAAAAAACTTTTTTGCGCCTTTTAGGTAAATAAATAAAAAAAAAATCATTTAAAAACTTTACTATAGTTGATAAGATGGAGAATTCATAAATGAACAAATTGGTCTTAATGGGAAATTATCTTTATGCATTTTTGGTAATCCATATAATCTTGGTGCAATTGATGTGTTTGATTTCAAATTTGTCTTTTCAGGCAAAGTAATTATTTTTAATTTAAAAAATATTGAACCAAAGATTTATAAATCTATGACATACATATATTCCAATAGTTTAAGAAAGAGTAGAAAAATCAGATATTTTAAATAAAAACAAGTGTAGAATGGCACACAAATCATTTAATACACTAGGTAAATTATTTAGTACTACTAAAGACAAAATAGATTAGAATTAGAAAAGTCAAATGTTGTTTATAAAATTCCATGGAAGGGAAAAGATAATGAAATTTGTAATAAAGTTTATATAGGTACAACACAAAATAAACTTAAGACCAGATTAACGGGACATAGATCAAACTTAAAATATAGAAATTATACTTCTACACAAAAAACAGCACTATCTTTACATTGTCGTGATTCAAATCACTATCCAGATTTTGAAAATATATCCATTTTAACTTCTGAAAATAGGTATAGACATCGCTATATGTTAGAAATGTTACAGATAATAAATGTACCATTAGACAAAAGTATTAATTTTAAAGCTGACACTGATAGTGTAGCACAGAATTATAGACATTTGATTTACAAAAACAGATTATTAAAATGATCATAGGGTAGTTTAGAATGTGTATTTTCTCATTTTTCTAATTTCAATTTTCATAATGTAGACAGGAAAGAAAAAAGTAGTTTCAATTTTGAAATGTTTTTAAACGTATAAAAAATTTTTCATTCATTTTCAATGTTATATAAAAACAAAAAAAAAAACAACAAAAATATATAACTTTATATAATTTAAAAATTTTGTTATTGTTAAAATATTATAAATAATTTTTAAATTGTTATCCTGAAGAAGATATCCAGAGGATATCGAAATATTGATATAATTATAAAATAAATAGTTTTATAGTTATTATTTTATAAAAATAAGCTTCAAGCTCAATCAGGTATGTGATAGAAATCGATCGATTTAAAAAGTAAATCACTTTTCTAAATCGACTAGTGTGTGATAGATTTCGATCGATTTTATATTCCACTTATGTGTTATTTCCATATAATTGTTATAATTAGAAAACTACAAAATCTTATAATACAACTTTTCACTTTGTGTTTTGTGAATGACATTTCTCAAATATTTAAATTGAAATTAAAAAATATGGATTTTAGATCAATAAAATGGCTTTTCTTACTGCAGTTTCTCTAATTCTTTTTGAAGAAAGGAATGGGGAAGACCGAAAATTTAAGAAGAAGATGTTTAAGAGACAAATCAGATCCGTTGAGTTTACCAGAAGAAACTTAGAATTTTATTTGTGTTCAAAAACAGCTCTATATCATATATAAATACATATGTATGTGTGTACGTATTAATATAAACAGATTTGTTGAATGTTTCCGTTTGAATAAAGAGGGGTTTGTAATTATTTTAAATAATATTTTCCAGTTGAAATTGCTTCCTGTTTATGTGATGCAATTTTCTTCTTAATACAGGTCTTCCAGTCGCTCCCATAACTTAATTAAATTTATGGAATAAGTATTTTTAATGAGCATCTTGTAAACCCATAAGTACATTAAAACTTACTTTCTTCCAGCCAGTCGTCCATGGCTATTCAAATCTGTTGTCAAATCAGAGTATAAACTCTCTCCATCCACGCTGCGTCTTTTGGTAAAACCCCTGGCAGTATCTGGATGGTTTTCCAAAAACTGGATCAAGACATCTTCCTGGATATTATTCTTATGCTTTCCACTGCAGATGTTTGTAACAAAAAACTACTTTTTTTATTTTTATATACGAGTAGTTTTACTTAAATTTTTGTTAAGCTGCTTCGCCTTTCGTTCAAGTAAAAAGTGCCGATTTAAAAATGGTTTTAAACCGACATTATCGAAATTCGTCACATGTTAAAATAGTATTTTTTTTATTGAAACAAAGTGGAATATGAAATCGTTGCAACAAATAGACGTAGGGTAACACATCACATGTTTTGTCGATTTGAAAAAGTTTTGACGACGAAAACGATTTTTATCACATACCTGAATATTAATTAAAATAAAATTAAAAAATCAAAGGCTGAAAAAATAGAACAATATACTACAGAAGAAGAGCACGAGTAAGAAACGGAAAAATTCAAGAAAGTAAATAAAAATACAAGATTATCAAAAAAACCGTCAAGATCGTGAAATTAGAAATAAGTTTTTTATAAAAAAGAAAAGCAAGATTAGAAGAAGAATTTCAAGAAACGAAAAAGAAGAAAATAAGTCTGAATTCATAGGCAAGAAGAATTATTTAATCAAAATACCTTGAAGAAAAGAGTTTAAATTTTCAAACAAAATGAACTACTCTTGGATTAAGAAAAATGCGGAAGTAAGAAGAGTTATTAATAGGCACAAGAAAGTGAGAGACAAAATTATTAAGTTTAAAGCGAATATAACATTTCTTATTCGTTGCCGTAATGCAGGTATCGTTCCAAATTTTGTAAGGAATTGTACTAATAATATTTATAATCCTTTTCATGTAAATGGACAACGGATGATACAAAATTCCATTTCAAAATATTTGAAAATTTTTCAAAATAGAATTTTAAATGTTACAATTAAGGAGAGACACCAGCTACTTAAGGATTCTCAAAGGGAAATATTAATAATAGAACACAAATTAAGAAGATTTTTGAATAATGAGGAAATGGAAAGATTTTTGGAATTTGAAGACAGCATAGCAAATTCTTTAAAAAAGAAAGTTAAACAGGTACACAAAAAGAAATTTGATAATTTAAGTGATTTACAAAGAAGACAATTAGGCATAAGGTTTAATAAAAAGTGGTGCATTAACAAAACGGACAAAGATATTCCAACTGATATTCAGAGAACTCTTTCTTTAGGGAAGAAATATGCTCCACCAATAAAGAAAGATCAATTTCCTATATTAAAATTTATATCAGATGGTGAAGACTTAGTTCAGACAATAGAAGGAAAGGAAGAACAAGAAGTAGCAAGAGCAAGCTTTACATCTATAATAGATGACCAAATGAATAAGATGAAATTAAATAACAGGGATAAATTTATTCTTAATAATGTAAGAGATACAAAAAAATTTTGAATAATTATAGAGACATACTTGTTTTGGATGCTGATAAAGGTAATACAACGGTTGTAATGAATAGAATAGATTATATTTCAAGAATGAAGTATATTGTAGAAAATACTTCAGCATACAAAATTTTAGAAAATGATCCAACAAATAAGTTACAGAAAATAAATAATGAAATTGTTGAAAGGCTTTTTAAATTAAAAATAATTACTTTGCCTGAAAAGACAAATTTGAAATCAAACACATCAATTGCACCAAGATTATATGGATTGCCAAAAATTCATAAAGATAATTTCCCATTAAGACCAATTTGTTCATTTATGAATTCTCCATCTTATCAACTTAGTAAATATATTACAAATATTTTAAAAAATATGACTAAACATTCTATTTATAATATTAAGAACTCATTAGAATTTAGGAAAAGATAGAGAATATTAAAATAAATATTAATGAAATATTGGTGTCATTTGATGTTGTTTCATTATTTCCGAGTACACCTATTGAATTGGCAATTAGTATTATAGAAGAAAATTTTGTTAATATTGAAGAATTTACTAATTTAGATAAAGATTTATTTTTAAAAATAGTTAAGTTTTGCATAATACATAATAGATATTTTAAATATAATAATAAAATTTATATGCAAAATAAAGGCCTTCCTATAGGATCCCCAGCATCTCCAATAGTAGCTGATATTGTTATGGAAGAATTATTGAAAAAGTGTATAGGGCAATTATCAGTTAAACCTAAAATTATAACTAAATATGTTGATGATATATTTCGTATAATTTTAGAATCTGAATTAGATAGTATACTAGCATCACTTAACTATTTCCATTCAGACCTTAAATTTACTGTTGAAATAGAAAAGAATAATAAATCATACGTAGTAACAAAAGTTTATCTATAGATTGGTATCAGAAACCAACATCATCAGGTAGACTTATTAATTATTATTCTAAACATCCAAAGAGAATGGTAATTAATACAGCAAAGAATTTAATAGATAGGATACTAGGTGTAAGTGATGCAAAATTTCATAATAAGTATAAAAATATTATTAAAGAAATTTTAGTTAATAATGATTTTTCTGTAGGATTAGCTTGTAATTTAATAGGGCAATATAACACGACAAAATATAAACTACACAAACAATAATATTGAACCAAAGATTTATAAATCTATGACATACATATATTCCATTAGTTTCAGAAAGAGTAGAAAAATCAGATATTTTAAATAAAAACAAGTGTAGAATGGCACACAAATCATTTAATACACTAGGTAAATTACTTAGTACTACTAAAGACAAAATAGATAAATTAGAAAAGTCAAATGTTGTTTATAAAATTCCATGTAAGGGAAAAGATAATGAAATTTGTAATAAAGTTTCTATAGGTACAACGCAAAATAAACTTAAGACCAGATTAACCAGATCACACTTAAAATATAGAAATTATGCTTCTACACAAAAAACAGCACTATCTTTACATTGTCGTGATTCAAATCACTATCCAGATTTTGAAAATATATCCATTTTAACTTCTGAAAATAGGTATAGACATCGCTATATGTTAGAAATGTTACAGATAATAAATGTACCATTAGACAAAAGAATTAATTTTAAAGCTGACACTGATAGTGTAGCACAGAATTATAGACATTTGATTTACAAAAATAGATTATTAAAATGATCATAGGGTAACCTAGAATGTGTTCAAATTTTATTAACCCTAGCTTGGTCAGTATTTACATTTGTAAATATTCAGTTTTTATAGTGGCCATAATTTCTGTATTTACTGTTCAATATTGATATGGTTTGGACTCAGTGACTAATTTTTTATGTTCTTTCAGAAAAAGAAAAAAAATTAAAAAAAAAAATCATTTTCCGTTATTTTTCCAGGTTTTGTGATTTTTTCTTCATAATTGGTCACTATTTACATATGTAAATAAAGTTTAAGATATTACTTTTTTTTATAATTCATTGTATTTTATGCATAAAATTATTTATTCAATAAGTGTTAAGGATAAAAACAAATGATAAATTAATGGTTTAAACATTCCATGCATTTTGTTTGCACTTTACTGTGCTCAACGCAGATCGGCTTGTGGCATTGTCCACACACTTTTCGTGTTGAACGCTTTCTTTTGCAGTTGTCTTTATAACACATATAACAACCACCTTTTACCCTAGAATGCCCACGATCATCGTCGTCTGGAACAAAAGCTTCCAAAGTGGAGTTATTCAATACAACTACGGGGACCCCTGTAATGCACTCAATGGCACTCTTAGTGGGAAAATATGCTACAACACGAGGAATTTTCGCTCTTTTCAAAATTGTAGGCATACATAATTGTTCTGCCAATTGTTGCAAAAATAATCGACGTCCACCTGTTTTAGAAAGCAGTAAAAATAAAAAAGTTTCCTTAGAGCAAATATTAAAAACCAAATTACCATTCTTTGTAGTAAAATGTGAAGGAAAATTCTCAGTGTAAATTATGTATGATGCAAGGGCTGATATGTCCAACATATGAAAAAACAAAGCAAGGGGCCATCTATTTGTTTTTCGTTTTGTTGTGTATTGTCCCAACATGTGATCCATCACATCAACTCCTCCCTTTGTCATATTGTAGAATAAAATTATGTTTGGTTTTTGTTTCGTATCCGAAATTGTGTCGTCATATGGCATTGTTGAGAGTAAAACGACTGTTTTATTCTTTTTGGGAACATACGTGCAAATGGACCTATTCTCTGCAAAGCCGAATATGCTGCTATGCTCAATTCTTTGTGGTGACGGTTTAAATTCAGAGGGTATGCATGTTTTGTTTTTTTTTAATGTTCCAACCATTGAGAGTTTCCAACTTGCAAGTGTATCTGCTAGAGAAAGACTTGTGAAGAAGTTGTCACATGTAACGTTGCGTCCTGTATTTTTGTACTGTTCAACTAAGTCTTTCACTACTCTCTCTCTCTGGTTTTTTTCTCTGTCGCTACCCGATTTTCCGGTATATATTTGCCCAGTTAACGGGTAATAAGATTTCGCATCGCAGACCCACCATAGCTTTATGCCATATTTGGCGGGCTTGGATGGAATATATTGTGTGAACTTTGTTCGGCCTCTAAAAGGAAACAGCTGTTCATCCGCAGTAATGTTTTGACTTGGTCGGTAGTTTTGGCGCAAATTGGCATTTAACATTGTCAAATAAAAATTTCATGACATGTTTATATTTGTCTGGCAGCATATTAAAAAAACTGTGGTATCATTACAAATATGACAATAGAAATTATGTATTAAAAACGCTCTGAAACAAAAGCGTTCGGAAACAAAACCGCTCTAACACAAAAGCGCTCAGTACTGAGCTAAAATCATCTATTGTAGTGACCGCTCATTTCGCTCAGTTTACTAAAACGTTCAATTGAACCAGCTAAAAGCTCAGTGACATAACTCTACTACAAGTGTACCTTGCCGACTGTAAAATCGATTGAAAAGGTTTTAATGATATGGGTATGTATTTCTTCGAGGGGCTTTGTTAAAATAATAATCTTATAAAGAAAAGTAAATGCATCATTGTATTTAAATATTTTAAAAGACACAGCCATTCCGGACGGGAATCGCCTAATAGGTGAACATTGCTTTTTAGCGGAGCAAAATGTTACGACGATCTCTCCCCTATAGAAAACGCTTGGGCAATGTTGAAAATCCAAATTTCTGAGGCAGCTCCACAAAACCTTAACCAGTTGAAGGATTGTATTATTTCAAGCTGGAATCGAATCACTCCTGAAGAATGCTTAAAGTTAGTAGACACAATGCAAGACAGACTTTCCAAGATGCCTCTTCGCTCCGGTGGACACCGCGATTATTAAAGGAATTGGAAACTTATTTTTGCAACATTTTATTTTGAGCCATTTTATGTTTTTATTTTCAGGGTTCATAAGAATTCGTGTATGAACACTAAAATTTATACATATATGATTATTGTATTCTGATATTTTTAAGCTTAATGCTAGAGTTAATGTCGACGCCGTTGACGTAGATTGAACTTTTACGGCGTTGCAACGCGTTGAGATTAACTGCTCCCATACAATTTCATACGATTCAACTTTTTTTTTGACATTTGACGCCGTCGACGACGTCGACATTAACTCTAGCATAAGGTCTCTTTATTTTAGTTTAATTTTTAATTTCAATATTTCGTCACTCCTTTGTGTGACGTCTTCAGGAAATTAATTATTTTATTTGATATGAAAAAATATTTTGTTTGTGAAACAAAATTATTTGTCAAAAAAATACAAAAAGATTCAAACAAATTTTAAATAAATTTACAATATATGAACAATAATAAAATATTTAAACCTATACATGCATATATATTTAAAAAACATTTATAAAAAACTATTTTTAAATCATATATACATACACACATACACATATATACATGCATTTATACAGCGTTTAATGTACATGAATAGCAGAATTTAATTTAAAAATGTTCGCGAATAAAAAATTCTACAGCGTTGGAATGTACATGAATAAATATGGAAATACAGCATGCATATGGAAATGAATAAAATAAGAACACGTGTAATCTTACTTTGTGCAATTGTAGAATAATGATATGTTGAATTATAGCAAAATTTTGGTTTTGGTATTTTGGTTACATGTCGAATGCGCTAATTTAGTCGCAGGATTTAATAAAGCGTGTTTTTATAAGAGCTTGCAGATTTGAAATTTAAATAAAACACATGCCAAATTATGAAATGGCCAAAAAAAAATTTTTATTTGGTAGATAATTTCTTGTCATTTAACATTTAAATATAATTTCGGGCATATGGCCACCTCGACTATTTTGCACAAAGGTCATTTTGGAGGTCCAATTTTCGACCACCTTTTCAAGCATTTGAGGGCGTATTTCAGCAATGACACGTTGAATACTGGTTTCCAAAGCGTCAATCGTTGCTGGTTTATCCACGTAAACCAATGATTTCAGGTATCCCCACAAAAAATAATCGAGTGGCGTCAAATCACACGAACGCGGGGGCTAATTCACCGGTCCATTTCTCGAAATAATGTTGTCGTTGAAATGTTCTTTCAATAAGTCCATTGTTTCGCCCGCAGTATGACAAGTGGCACCATCCTGTTGAAACCACATTTCGTTTACATCCATATCTTGAAGTTTTGGCACCAAAAATTCATTGATCATGATTCTGTATCGATTTCCATTCACAGTAACGCGTCGTCCTTCCTAATTTTTAAAGAAATAAGGACCGATGATTCCACCAGCCCATAGACCGCACCAAACGGTACATTTATCGGAATGCATTGGTAATTCTTGAACGGCGTGTGGATTATCTTTGCTCCAAATACGGCAATTTTGCTTGTTGACATATCCATTCAACTAAAAATGCGACTCATCACTGAAGAGAATTTTGCGGTAAAAAAGCGGATAAACATTTTTAATTGAACACTGTTTTTGAAAATAAATTTCTACGATTTGGAAGCTTTGTTCTGGAGTTAACCTGTTCATGATGATTAGTCAAACAATACTGAGTAGAGACGTCACTTTAAACTGTCAAAACAGGTGTCAGACAACAGAGTGATTCGTATAAAAAAACTTCATAAAAAAACACCCTTTACATTGAAACGATCCATTGGTAATAGGACAACTTTATAGTATATATTATATACATACATATGTATGTATATTAAAATTAATATTACATTTTAAAATTTCTTTTACTTTAACTTTCTTAGTAAAATCTTATCACGACCATGGGCAATGCAACGTACCTAATATTATTATAAATTATTGCTATGACTTTGGCAGCTTTGGACATCTGGCATATAAATATATTTATATTAAAGTCTAATACAATATATTTTTGTTCTCTTATTAAATTAGTACCAGTATTTTAATAAAAGCAAGTTACAATTGTACAGATATTGGCAAAGAACACTTCAATTGATGCCTAGAGTTTTTTTCGGAAGTTAAAAAATTGAATGTCTTGTTGAATTAAATTATTAACTCATTTATTATTATTAATTGAAATATATTTTAGATATAAGTATGCATTTAGAAAAAATTGTTTGGAAATTATCATATCCGTACCAGAGAATGACATGATTGCCACTCAAATGGCAATTTATTACTTTCGAAAAATTAATATTGAATTAGCATTACACATCAACTAAAAGAAACTTGTTATTGCATGATTCAATTCAGCATGCCTTTTGCTATAAAATGTATTTGCTTGCCTGCAAATTCTGTACACTCCAAACAATCATAGAAGCAGTAAGTATTTTGGAATATTTCACTGTTTGAGTGTGAATAAACAAACCACGAGCAAAGAAAAAGCAATAATGAAAAGCAAGTTGGTTCCTTGTATATTTTTTAATAGAATATTGTATTTAGAAATATTTGTCTCGCCTTTTTAGTTATTAGTACTAAATCCTGTATCATACACTTAAAAGTTTTAATTCATTGGAAAAATAGTTTACAAAATGTCAGAAGTCGAGAAATAAAACCTTAGTAATACATATTTTAAATTAAATGATACTAAAAATATTCCTTAAAGATAAACAATTCATATTTGTAACTTAAAAATTATTATTATTGTATTCTGATATTTTTAAGCTTAAGGTCTCTTTATTTTAGTTTAATTTAAATTATTAAAATTTATATGTATTTCAAAAGTTGAGATAATAAAAAATAAAATAATGTTTACTTCAGTCTCAATATAAAGTTAATTAAGATAATTTTCAAATTTTTACTTTTGAAACGTTTATATAAAAAACGAGTTATGGCTGTTCAAAATTAGGTCTGATATTTTTTATTCGGTCAACACTTACCCCCATATTCATAAAAAAATAAAACGTATTTGAAATCTGTTTTAAGAAAATTTTATATGAAAAAATTTGATTAAAATACATTTCAAATTCACTTTAAATTTTATGAATACCGGGGTTAAAATATTAAATTTAAAAAATTAAGAAAAAATGGTCTTTCTATTATTAACCACACACCTTCCCCGAATTTTTTTCGAATATATCTTGTAAATATGAGCACAAACTGTTTAGTGGTTTATCTGTGATTTCATCAGTAACGCACAAGAAAAGATTTTTATTTACATATATATGTATCAAGAAGATATGAGAAGTTTCTAATTATATTTAATAAGTCCATTTATATTTGAAAATTTTCTAAATAATTATGATAGTACCATTTTTTTAAACCCTCCACCGTCTATAATTGAAAATGACAGTCCTGCACTACCCATTGCGAACACGCTATCAAAAAGCTTTCTTTATCTGCATTTCTTACTTGTTTTAAAACAACGGTACGATTTCGCGCGTTATAACAGTTGTGGCGGATGAGATTAGATGTTTGTTATCCATTAAATTTTAAAATACGATTACATTTTTCACAAATTACTACTACTTCAATAATTTTGACATCTTCATTTTCTATTTGGGAAAAAATTTTCCTAAATTTTACTTTTACTATTTCCTTTTTTTAAGCGAAAAATGCCATTCTCTATATTTTTAAAAATTTCTGAATTAATTTCTTCCAAAATACTTCAAATTAATAGTAAATAATATAAAACACTATTTTTTCAAAATAAGTTAACCTGTTAGTGGAGCTTTTATGAATCATTTGAGTATTTTGTATACAAAAGAATGTTTTGTATGTTATTATTCCTAACGGTATTTGCAAAACATTGAGTAATGAGAAATGCATTGTAAAAAAACAAAAACAGTACAAGCAATACTATTAGTACATGTTGATGATTGAAAACAAAACAAAAGCAATGAAAATATGAGTAGGCAGTAAAATTGACTCAACTGAAGTCATTCTCTGGCAGCTAATATATAATGTTGACATGGCGTTAAAAGAGATTCACGATGATGTAAAGATAAATAAGCAATACATAATAGAATGCAAAAATTATCTTAATATATCTCTTAAACAAAACGAAAGAGAAATTAAACAATTATTAAAAGCAGTTGAAAGCCGTTATGAAGAAAGAATAAAAAAATAGATAAAATACAAAATGCATGTGAAAAAAATGTGCAAGAGATACAAAATATGTGTGGCCAACTAAAAGAAGTAGAAAATAAGAACAAGGAAATGTGTAACCAAATAGAAGAAAACAATAACAAAATGACATAAAGGAAGTAATTAATGAAAGAAGTGACCCAGATAATTTAAAGATAACAAACATTGAAAGTAGAAAAAATGGTTCTGTGGTAATACAAACTGATAATAATGACGAACGAGAAAATATCAAAAATGCTATTCAAAATGAAATGAGTGAAGAATATATAGTGGAGGTGGCAAAACCCAAGGATATGAAGATAAACATAACTGACATATCATTTAAATATTCGGAAGAAGTGTTGATTGAGAGATTGAGAAAACAGAATAATTTTTTGAGCGACACCGAGATTTAAGATAGTAAAAACATTTGAATATAAAAGGAATAATAGAATAATACATACAATAAAGCTTGCAACAGACGGAGAGACGTATACAAAATTGATCGAAACTCAGAAAGTAAATATAGGGTGGGAAAGATGTAGAGTTTTTGATGGAACGGAGGTGGTCCGATGTTATAGGTGCAATGGTTATAATCATCTGGCGAAAGATTGTAAGAACGAGGAAGTATGTATAATCTGCCATGGAAATCACCAAAGTAAGGAATGTAAGAATGAAATAGTATCAAAGTGTATAAACTGTAGGCGTATGAACGAAAAATTGAATGTGGGTCTAGATGAGAATCATTTAACTAATGATAAACAGTGTCCAGTATATCAAAACAAATTAAATAATAGAATAAGGAAAATAGGGTTAACAGAATAACAACCAAAGAAAATTAAAGTGCTTTATACAAAAATACAGGGACTTGTTAATAACTTTAATCACCTAGAGATACTGGCGGAAACGGAAAAGCCTGAGTTTATTATTTTATCAGAAGCACATTTAACTGAAAATGTTGGTGAGCAGGAAGTAGTGTTGAAAAATTATAATAAAGTTGCGTGTTTATCTAACTCTAATCGAACAGGAGGTGTAGTCATTTACTATAAAAATGGGTAGTCAATGAACAAACAATTTAAAAAATTTGAAGACTCTAAATATTGGATTTTATGTTGTAAAGCTAAATATAAAGGGACTAACATGATAATTGTAGCGGTATATAAATCACCTAGGAGTAGTATGTCTGACTTCTGTGATATATTTGGAGAAGTAGTTGAGGAAATTTGTGAACTGAACTGTGATACTCTAGATTTTAATATAGATTGGTCAAAAGACAGTTTCTATAAACAACAACTCGAGAGACTTTTAAATAATAATGCATTGAAACAGGTCGTAGAGTCTTACTGCCATCCCTAAATACGGGCGGCAAGCGTTTTTTAGCTATGAAAAGTTCTCATGTCCATATAGTTTGTATGGAGCATATCGAAATAACGCGGCGGCAACGCTTTGCTATTGGAAAATCCGATTTTGACAGAGCGTTTTATAATGAAGTTGGTTGCAAAAGAAGAGAATTGTAACCAGAGAAAAAGAGCAAAGATTTACAAAAGTGAAATATATAATAAAAGAAAAAATTTGTGCACTTTGTATTAGGAAATGGTGGTAAGAAAATATTTACAATATGATTATATACATACATATGTATGCACGTTTGTAATTTGTACAAAATTTCAATAACAAAATCACAAATGTCGTCCGTCCAGCTGTTAAAATAATCAGGGTTGTTTAATTTGTTTGTTTGATAACCCTGTTTTTATTGTTTTTTACATAACGCTGCCGCTTTTGTTTAGGTATGGCATTTCAGCGTTAAAGCTCAGCGGAAAAAAACGTTCCGCTTTCCGCCCGTATTTAGGTATGGCTGTTACTCGTATACTAGAGTAACGGAAAATACAAGGACTTTGGTTATGTAATTACGAATAGTAAAAGAATTACAACACAAAATAGTAAAACGGCAAAAATATCAGATCATGAAATAATTGAAATTGTGATAGAAGTTAGCAGTATGGACACAAAAGATTGTCAAAGAAAAATTTAAATTTTAAGATACAATACGGCAGTATTTAACAAAGAACTCAATGCCATGTTAAGATTTGACGAAACCAAAGATCTTAATGAGAATGTTTTTAATTTTGATAAATGTTTTGAGGCAACGTTACAAAAATTTAGTAAAAAAGTTATAGTAAAAGAGCAAGATAGTAATACAGGATGGTTTAATAGGGATTTAAACATAATGAAAAACGAAAAAATTAGAAGATACCAAATAGCAAATCAGAAAAACAAATATATAAACGATCAGATAAAAACAGATATGGAAAGAAATAAAGAAATTAGTACTTAGAAAAAGTATGACTGTGATATATTCTGTGATATTTAATGGCGAGAAGGTTCAGAATGATAAACAAATAGCTAATAATTTCAATGAATATTTTGTAAATAGCGTTAGATCAATAAGAGAATCGATAGAGAATGTGCAATATATAGACCAAATCAATATGATGAACATACATTTTAAATTTAGATTAATAACAATTTCAGAACTTAAGAAAGTTGTAAAAGAATTGAAAAGCAAGCCAGATTATAGCAAAATAACAACTAAAATGATTCTTGACAACTGGAACACTGCAGGCGTAATTTTACAAAATATAATAAATAAATCATTAGAGACAGGTATATTCCCCGAAAGTTGGAAACACAAGATGGTATCGCCGATAGAAAAAGTAGCTAAAACAGATAAATGTGAAGAAAAGATTGGATTTTTCAAGAGAATCAGGGGTGTCATAGAATCCAAGTCGGTTTTGCTGACTGTCGGTTTTGCAAATCGATATTGGATTCATTTGGTGTCATGAAAACGTCGGTTTTGTTATTTTCGAACGTAAAATAAAACCGATATTCGAATCATAAAAAAAATAGTTACAGAAAAGAAAATAAGAAGTGGGAAATACATTGTATCGTTATATTATTTACATTTGTTTTTACGTTTGTGTAATTTTATTGCTTTGTGAAAATATAAAACGAATTTATTGAAAATATAAAAAATTATAGTTTAAGTATTAAAAAATTAAATTTCTATAAATAAAATGACCACTGCAGTTGTTCCATATTTGCTGTTAGAGGAAGAGCGCGCAGAAAAGGCGCGAAGAAGACTTTTGCGAGATTGTAGCAACTCGCTTGATCTTCCGGATACAGCGTAAGTACATTTGTTATAATCTGCGTTCTTTTTTAAAGCTGTTTTGCAGATTCATAGGTTATTACCGTTTAAACAAAGACGCTTTCTGTATGGTACTAGATACAATTAAAGAATACCTTTCACGTTCTAAGATCCCGCCATCGCTGCAATTTGCAGCTTCGTTGCGATTTTTAGCTGAAGGGTCGTATCAAAGAGCTGTTGGAAACAATTCTAGCATATGTTTGGGTAGAAGTACAGTATCAACTATTCTGGATGCAACTTGAAATGAACTCTAAAGAAAAGCAAAGAGAGATTATTTTTATAATAAATACAAAATTCCTTCAATAATTGGTTGCATCGACGGGACACACGTAAAGATTATAAAGCCTACCTTTAATGAGCGTATGTACTTTAAGCGGAAAGCTTATTTTAGTATGAATGCAATGATTGTAAGTATGTATTGTAAAAATACAATTTTATATCATAATTCATTTATTTACACTATGAAACTAATTTCTATGTACTATGCATTTATGTTCAGATTTGCGACAATGAAATGAAAATTCGAGCGGTAGATGCACGCTATTTCGGCTCAAGCCATGATGCATTTGTATGGAACATAAGTAGCGCCAGAGATTATTTCCTTGCCACGTATGAGTCAGCAGAACGGACATCTAAATTATTAGGAGATGGTGGATATGGCATTGAACTTTTTTTGTTGATCCACGCTGCAACTCAAAAGAGTATAATTTAATATGGCTCAGTCATCGGCCCGTAATGTTGTGGAACGAACAATAGGAGTGTTGAAGAGCCGGTTTCGCTGCTTAATGAGCACTTTACATTATCACCCAGAAAAAGTTGTAAAAATTATAAACTCCTGCTGTGCACTTCACAACATATGCAGAAACTATAATGTACAAAACAATGAGGAAAACATAATTTTGACACCACATGATACCGAAGATAATACGATATTACCATCAAATTCTTCTCTACAAAGTGAAGCTAAAAGGATCAGGGATGAAATAGCTAATACCTTGTAACAAAATATGTATCTACTCAAGTAAAATAAATCTAATTTATAACAATAAAAAAAATTTTATTTCATATATCAGGATATTTTTCCATAAACTCCATGAATATCGAGTTTTGGGTGCTATTTTTACGCTTTCCCCTATTGAGAAAAAAAATTAAAATAATTATAATTTTTTTACTAATTTATCTATTATTTATTCACTAATTTATTTACTTACATCTTCGTAAAAATTTAGCTGTTCAAAAATAAAAAATGGAGCTTTTAGCTTATTTTATTTATTTCCAATAACAAAACGACAGCTGTAAGCTGGTTGGATTATTTCCAATAACAATACCGATAACATTGGTTTCTGTGACACCTAAAACCGATATTAGTTCTAGTTCGAACATAAAACCGATAACATCGGATTCCATGACACCAAAGTATTTTTTTGTCGGTTTCAAATCTAATTCTGAATAATACTATGTTCACACGGCAAAGTGAAACACTTGTTTCGCTCTCTGAAACACGATTGTGAACCCTGGTGTTCAGACGATGGTTCTTGTTTCATTTTGATGTTTACATGTATATCCTTCTGTACTTTAAAATACGCTTCACTATTTCTTTTTTTCCATTTTTATTTTAATATGTACATATACGCCTTTTTTTAATTTAATATTTTTATATACATTTTTGCACACATTAATTTTCTCTTTTTCTTTGTTTATATATTTTGTGAGAGCTAGTTCAGATAAACTTGCGATAATTTGTTATCAAAATTGGAGATGATAGTAAATTTATAGTGTTTCGCAGCTAGTTTCATAATGAAACATGATGTTTCGCTCTCAAATTTTTATATGGTGAACCATGATGTTTCAACCGTGTTTGGAGCGCGAAACACGAATGAGAGCGCGAACCCCGGTAATTTCTGTCCGTGTGAACATAGTATAAGAAAAAAACTTTCGATAACAACTGCATTAAATATATATAACACCATAATTAAGCCACATTTTGAATACGGGTCAACGACATGCTGTTTAGAGTCACAAATAGAAAGGATGCAGAAATTGCAAAACAAGGCGATGCGATGTATATTAAGATATAGTCGGTATACACCTATTAATTTTATGCTGGACTTACTTAAATGGCTAAATATAAAACAACGATTGCAGACAAATACTTTATGCTACAGTCATATGCAATACGAAACTCCGAAAACTTCAGGCTGCAGAGAACAACAGCGATGCAACGATCACTATTTTACAAGGGACTAAACTTATATAATAGAATGCCAGAATACATAAAAATATAACGAAACTATTATACATTTATGAGAGAATGTGTACAATTTCTACAACACAAGTTTATATTATGGAAAGTGTAAGACTGAAAATGGATATTGAAAGGTATTTTGAATACTAATAAAACTTAAAGAAAAACAAGTAAAAACGTTATATTCGACAGGGTGGAATCTTAAATACCCTCCAAATATTTAGTAAGTGAATTTAAAATGTTTAACTTGGTTGGACAGAGTTCCTTTATATAATATCGTACGTCAACGCCCACTAAAGTGGGCGGGGTTCAAAAATAGACAATATCCGAAACAGTCATAAAACTTTAAAAATAACTGCTTCGGATAATTGTATACAAGTTTATAATTTTTTTATTTTTTTTTTGGTAGGGTCATTTAGGGGGTGAAGGGGGGTAGGGCAGAAATCGGAAGTCATAAAACTCTAAAAATAAATGCTTGGGATAATTGTATACAAAATTTAATTTTTTTTTGTTAGGGTCATTTAGGGGGTGAAGGGGGAGGGGATAGGGCAGAGTAGTACCAGGTTTCGTCTCAGCTTCGTCATTAAAGCTTAAAAATGTTATTTTTAAGGAATGTAGGCTTAAGTAAAACAATTTGTTAAATTTTCATGCTATTTTTGCACATAATAACGCCCACTAAAGTGGGCGGGGTTCAAAAATATTTTTTTTTATTTTATGGCTGCAAGTTTAACACGTTGGACCGTATTTGACATAAGAATATATAATTTGCTTAACAAAATAACCAAAAAACTTTAAAAATTATGTTGTTTTTTCTGTGTTGGTTTAGTTCTTCTTGGGGGATCTTTTTCCCCTCTTGCCCGACTTAGCCCATCTCCGAACTTAACCTGCTCTAAGCTTCCAGCCCTTTTCGTTTCCAAAATTCTTTTTGGAGGGTATACAAAAATTTTAAAAAATAAAAAAAAATCTAAAGGGCTTTCAGAAATCGGCTTCGACGCGAAACGTGTTTGTTCCGAAATGACCTGAGGAAACATTTTTCGGTTTCAGCACAACATCGGCTACAGCATGGTGATAGGGTCTTATTTTGGTTGTACCCCTAATACACACCCATTCGTGTATGGATCAGAGAATGACTTCAGTTGAGTCAATTTTACTGCCTACTCATATTTTCATTGCTTTTGTTTTGTTTTCAATCATCAACATGTACTAATAGTATTGCTTGTACTGTTTTTGTTTTTTTACAATGCATTTCTCATTACTCAATGTTTTGCAAATACCGTTAGGAATAATAACATACAAAACATTCTTTTGTATACAAAATACTCAAATGATTCATAAAAGCTCCACTAACAGGTTAACTTATTTTGAAAAAATAGTGTTTTATATTATTTACTATTAATTTGAAGTATTTTGGAAGAAATTAATTCAGAAATTTTTAAAAATATAGAGAATGGCATTTTTCGCTTAAAAAAAGGAAATAGTAAAAGTAAAATTTAGGAAAATTTTTTCCCAAATAGAAAATGAAGATGTCAAAATTATTGAAGTAGTAGTAATTTGTGAAAAATGTAATCGTATTTTAAAATTTAATGGAAAACAAACATCTAATCTCATCCGCCACAACTGTTATAACGCGCGAAATCGTACCGTTGTTTTAAAACAAGTAAGAAATGCAGATAAAGAAAGCTTTTTGATAGCGTGTTCGCAATGGGTAGTGCACCACTAAACAGTTTGTGCTCATATTTACAAGATATATTCGAAAAAAATTCGGGGAAGGTGTGTGGTTAATAATAGAAAGACCATTTTTTCTTAATTTTTTAAATTTAATATTTTAAGTGTTGACCGAATAAAAAATATCAGACCTAATTTTGAACAGCCATAACTCGTTTTTTATATAAACGTTTCAAAAGTAAAAATTTGAAAATTATCTTAATTAACTTTATATTGAGACTGAAGTAAACATTATTTTATTTTTTATTATCTCAACTTTTGAAATACATATAAATTTTAATAATTTAAATTAAACTAAAATAAAGAGACCTTAAGCTTAAAAATATCAGAATACAATAATAATAATTTTTAAGTTACAAATATGAATTGTTTATCTTTAAGGAATATTTTTAGTATCATTTAATTTAAAATATGTATTACTAAGGTTTTATTTCTCGACTTCTGACATTTTGTAAACTATTTTTCCAATGAATTAAAACTTTTAAGTGTATGATACAGGATTTAGTACTAATAACTAAAAAGGCGAGACAAATATTTCTAAATACAATATTCTATTAAAAAATATACAAGGAACCAACTTGCTTTTCATTATTGCTTTTTCTTTGCTCGTGGTTTGTTTATTCACACTCAAACAGTGAAATATTCCAAAATACTTACTGCTTTTATGATTGTTTGGAGTTTTACATTTTATAGCAAAAGGCATGCTGAATTGAATCATGCAATAACAACTTTCTTTTAGTTGATGTGTAATGCTAATTCAATATTAATTTTTCGAAAGTAATAAATTGCCATTTGAGTGGCAATCATGTCATTCTCTGTTAGCTGCATACAATCATCACAAACAAAACGCACAAAATTATTTTTAGCCAAAACTCCAGCTGAGTAATTGTCTATTCCGGCAGACTTGCTGGTGCTATGATACACCTTTTTACACACTCCTTCGCAGCAAATTCCAGTTTCACCACGTATTGCAGATTTGCAACTGCTGCATTCAGCCATTATGGCGGCTTCACTTTTATGTATATATTAAGGTACCAAACTTTTGTTTATTTATATTTTATTTCAAACAGTGTTATTTGTCTATTTTTTTTATGAACTGTCTGTTAAGGAAACAATCCTTTTTAATTTGCAATAGTTTTTTGTCTATTAACAAAACTCTTGATATTTTTTATAATTAATTTAATATTTATCATCAAATAAGCGTCCGATCACTCTCTCTCTCTCTCTGTATTAAAAAAAAAAAATTTTTAAAATTTTTTTTTTTTTAGTAGTAGAACCAGCACTCAGGGGATGACCCCTATATATGCAATGCATTGCGCCGGAACTGAAAACGAGTGGATAGTATTGAGAGGACAGATTAGGAAAGATGAGAAGATACAGTTTTTTTTTTGTAGCTATTTCAACCTTTCACTTCGCCGGCTAATTTTTGCTACAGGGCCGACGAAGGTGGGTGCTGTTACTCTGCTTTTTAGTACATGATAGTGTCAGTCGCTGCCAATTATGTTGAGTGATCAGTTACTATGCCTTCATCATTGAAACAGGCTGGCAACAACTAACACAACCACGCACTAATGCTGATCAGAAAAATTCAACACAATATTTCATGACTCAGCGCGGGCTCGAACTCACGACCCTCCGCTTCATAGTCTCGTGTTCTACTACTTTACCCAACAGCACCCACTATTTACATTTCTTAACGTAATTATATGATTATAATCAAAATCACAATCTAAATACTATCTTTGTTAAGTGAAATTAACTTAAGATTAAGAGTTCGTATTGATTTGCATTGGGGGAAAATATCTTGTACGACTTTGATGGCGCGTTCTGCACAAATGTTGCTGCGTTGTGTTTTTGGAATTCTTGATTCATCTTTCACCCAATGTCTTAGAAAGCATTTCTGAGCATTAGTAAAGCCCGATAATGATTTGTTTAAGGCTTCGAAGTAATTTTTATTGTCACAATGGTCTTAAAACGAAACGTTGTACCAAGGGCTACATATAAATTCGCATATTGCATATAATTTGCTACGATATTTTGGAATTAGTATGTAAGCGTAGGTAAGTCGCAATATTTTATCACGATTAATTGAATTTACCCAGAATATTATTCAATATTTAATAGAAAAACTTTATTTATCATTTAATGAATTTATAAAGAAAATATTTTTATGTAGTAAGAATTTTAACGAACATTTATATTGCTATATTAAATTGAATTAAGATTCATAGGCTAATTGTTCGAAATTTGTTTTTAAATCTCAGAAAGACATGATAAATATTCCAAGGCACAAAGGAAAGTCAACATCAGTTTTATTCAACTTACACAGCAGAGCAGAACAGCTGTTTTCGAAAGACGCAACCCTTTCATCATCAGTGCTCATGTGTATTGTGTTTGTCACCACTTATTAGGTGGCTTAGTTGAATTTGATAACAGTTCCTATTTACACAAATTTTATTGTGAAAAAGAATACGAGAACTGTATCAACCTGATGTTAACATGTTTTTTGTTATAATACCCGTGTTACCGTTTGATTATTTTTCTTCATGTCCCATTTTTCTGAATTTTTTGTTCCATCATACCTAAGTCAAACTTTTTTGGTTTGAATTTTTTATACTTAAGTACATGTGAACGTTTTTCCAATTTTTTTTTTATAATTGGTAGCTCAAGCCATAGCTTAAATTTGTATTGTAGAGGAGAAAATCCGCAAGAGCGGCCGAAGGCCGGCAATGCAGAACATCTTTGCTCAGCGAAACCACTTTTGGGCATACATAGAGGAGAAAATCCCTAAGCCCGGCTAAAGGCCGGCAATGCAAAAAATCATTACTCAGCGAAGCCACTGTTCGACATACATACATAGAGGAGAAAATTCTTAAGCCCGGCCGAAGGCCGACAATGCAAAAAATCATTACTCAGCGAAGCCACTGTTCGACATACAGTAAAATCATACCTGCCCTTATTTTTTACGTTTTAATTCCTTTGTAGCGTCTTTATTTCTTATCAGATATTTTTGATATACATAGGTGTCAAATGAAAGGTGTGAATGTCTTCTATTTATTTTACATTATTATAAAAAAATCAATTTTTAACCCCTAGCGCTTTCAAACCAATATAATCTCAGGTTGTTATATATCGTTTGAAAGGTATTTTCAACGATACCAATATCAATCATGTGGTGTTAATATGAAGGATGTTATAGCCATATTTATGTTTGAACTTTAGAGGGCTATAATTCCCAAACTAAGGGAGTCCGCTCCAATTTTTTTACCATAATTCTTAGATTAATTAGTACTACCTGTGACCAAATTTTCATTAAATTCTGCGAACGTTACGTGATCTAGATTTGTTCCTTTTATTCGATATAAATCTATTGTGTTTTTCCACCTTCCACCGATGAAAAACAAAATCTACACAAACCGTTTTTAAAATCGTTTATTCGACATATTGTCTCAATTAAATTAGTTCTTTTTGTATGCCTATTTGTAGGCATATAGACATACTTGACCACATAACAAACAAAAAGCATTAATTTAATTGAGACAATATGTCGAATAAACGATTTTAAAAACGTTTTGTGTAGACTTTGTTTTTCATTGTGCCTTTTTTATATACTTTTATTGTTTGCCAACGGCAGACTAATGTTGTTTTCTTTTCTAAAAAATAATGCTACATTTTTTGCACTTTTCAATGGAAAATGGTAACATTATGGCATTTGACAATAGAGAATTTATTGGAAATTAGGTGTGTTTTATTTTAAATTTTATGATGTGTTTTATTTTAAAATTCCTCCTAATTGTGAGTTTTTAGAATAAAAAGTGACAATATGTTACATATTTTCCAGAAAAGAATTCGCCATAATTGTATGAAGGTGGAAAAACAAAACGGATTTATATCGAATAAAATTTGTTTGTTGTGTTTTCTAGAATTTCAAATCCTATGGTTTTGCTTGTGTAATTTTCAATTAATTTTTGGGAGTTTATGTATAAGCAGAGAAGTTTCGTTATTTTGGAATTAGGTTAAAGTCTACTGATGTTTTGGAGTAAGAACCAATGAAATGCAGGTATACAGGCATACTTGACCATATAACAAACAAAAATTACTAAAATTAATATTATATTTTAAAATTTCTTTTACTTTAACATTTTAAATAAAATCTTAACATGACCATGTGCAGTGTAACGTACCTTACATTTTGGGCATCAGGCATATAAATATATGTATATTGTATATGAAAACAATTATGAATTCTTATCCCTAAAGATGTTGGAAATTACCAATGAAATTTCAGGTATATAAATGTAATAATATTGTCTTGTATTTGCAAAAGCAAAATAGTTTGTTTTGTGAAAGAAAATCCTATCTTCATTAGCAAAATAATTGATTTTGCGTATATTATGCATATATAAATAAAGAGCATAAGAATACATGTAATATTATTCATAATTGTTTTCATAAAAAGTTTTAAAGCTAATAAATCACTCATTTCGTGCAAGACCGTCACAACTCAAAATTTAAAACTTTACAGGAGAGCCTTTTTAAGATTTCACCCCATTATTTCTCACAAAATTGCTAATAACGAATTTAAATGTGTACAGAAATATAAAGTTTAATATGTTTAAAATCCATTTACCGAGTCTCCTGTATTGGAAGAACGGTATATTTTTGTATAGACACGGTTTTATAATTCGATATTTGAATTGTGACTCTATTGCTGTAAACCTGTAACATTAATTGAAGTCATAAGTGAAAATGTGACTATATTGTTAAAAAATATTGTTTATTGACATACACAACTTCATTGTATTGTCTAAAATATTGGAAAACAAAAATTAAAGCAAAATGTTTTCTTAAAACATAATATTCAGATTAAATGTATTGAATTGATACAAAAATATGTAATTGTTTTTAACATATGTACTAGAAAATTAATTTCAATTCAGGGTACAACATATGTATAAAAGCTAATATAGAAAGTTTTATAGATTGTCATAAAACGTATTGTATAAGACCCTTATGTAATAATTCCATGATATCATTCTTTTTTCGTTCTGATATGCCAGGCTTAGTAGAAAATGTTTGTACAAAATGTATTTGTTTATAACTAATTTTGGTTTTTAATATTATAACATTTTCAAAATTTTCGTTTGAGTAACTGGTTTTTTAAAATAACATATTAGGAGTTTCTTTGCTAACTTTCAAAAGTTACATTTTTTTACATTTTTCATATTTAGCGGTCCAATATCTGTTTGCAGCTGTTTAATGTCGTAGAAATCATCAAAGAACATTTCATCGACTTTGTATGGATTACCGGTTTTTTTGCAGTTTTTATTATAGAAATAAATGTTTCAGGTGTATAAATGGGACCACTTCTTAAATGACGCTTCACACTCCTCTCAATGACTGAATGAACACCATCGCCTTCATTTTGGGTATGTCCCTTTATTAAATACTTGTGAGTTATTGTGTCGATATTCAAATAACGTACAGCGTACAAGTAAACCGATAGCATAAATTTGTTTTTTTGCTGTCCTGCGCAATTGTCAGAGTAAAATATAAAATCTTTGATTTGTTCTTTAGCAGATTTCTCCTTCATAAAGCGAAGTACACAAGTTCCCAATTCGTTTGCACCTCTATTAGCACAGCTTTCATCCCACACAAAGCAGTCACAATTTTTTTTTTTTTTTTTTTTTTTTTTTAGGAGTAGGACCAGCACTCAGGGGATGACCCCTATATATGCAATGCATTGCGCCGGAACTGAAAACTAGGGGATAGTATTGATTAGACAGATTAGGAAAGATGAGAAGATAGACAGTTTTTTTTGTAGCTATTTCAACCTTTTACTTCGCCGGCTAATTTTTGCTACAGGGCCGACGATTATTATCAATAAAATTAAAAATCGTGAAGTTTATTACATTTAACTTAGATTTATAGTAGAAAACAGAGACATCGCCTTTTGGGAGCTGCAAAACCGCTTGCATATCATAAACAGCTACAATTGTGTCCGGTGGGCTGGCTTCCTTATCAGAAGATTTTTGAATTCTTGGCAGTTTCTTTTCTGAAATATGCTCTTCGTATTTTTTTTCAAATCTGTTTTGTTCTCTTGTTCTGCACTTTCATATGCAATTCAAAGTTCACACTGGTCATTCTTTGGTATAAAAAAATAAATGTTGAATTCTGATTTAAAAATGCGATAAAACAGTCCGTAATTGCCATATTTTACATTCTTTTCTCGCATAGATCAATATAATCGTTGTGAAATTTTGCAACAGTTTTCCATCAATGAATACTTTTCAATGAACGATTTAATCCCAGCTCTTATTTCTGGTTTTACTTTAATATGTTTTCCATATTTACCACGTTGATCGTCTTCCATGAGAATATTGGCAACTTTATTCTTCTTTTATATAACTGTTCTAATATTACGACTGTTGATATCTAATGTGTTCATAAAGAACAGCTTGCAAACTTGTATTGGCTCTTCATCATTTTTCAAGAAATACTTCATATTTTTCTTTCTTTCTGGACGAATTCCTCCCTCTCGGACATATCGATATCGTGGATCGTTTACAGTCATACAATTCAATATAAATTGTCGCTGCTTTTCAATATTAGACAAGGACCAGTATGTGGAAAAAATGTTTAAGCGGTCTACTTCACTAAATTTGTTAAAGCATTTTAACCTACATCTTTCTGTACAAGGGACTTTTACACATCTTTTAGATCGTATTTTTTATTTTTGTTCCACATTTCATACTGTTTGCCAGAATTTCGAAGTTTTTGCTTAATACTGCGACTCCATTTTTCAGAATTGCGTTGGCGTTTTTTTCCTCTCTTAAGCGACTTGGTACTTGTTGTGATTTCATTATTTGCGATTACATTTTCAGTACTTACATCACTTTCCAAAGAAACGTCTTCAGGTTGCTTATAGTCGACATCAAGATGGGAGTCGTCTGACCCGAAATCATGAAAAGTACTGGAATCATTTGAGTTAATAGATGGTCTGTGTTGCCCGTCCATGACTCCCATTTACGACCTGTTCGATCACTTGCCTTTTGCTTAAAATTATGCAAAATATCGAGCGTTGACTTCCGATTCTTGTAAATTCAATATGATCGCAATAGATTAAATTATTACAAATTAGTCGACTTGTCTTATCAAAAGTAATTCAGAAAAGAATTAAATAAAATGTCATCAAAGCTCAACTGTCATGTAATTGGCACTGTTGTATAGAATGGTATTAAATTTTACATAGTGGTGGTGATAAAGCAATACACTGTAACACGAACTGTTGAATAAATCAAAATGTATTTAACTATAAGGAATGTGATTAAAAATTATTTGCTATAACGACAAAACCAACAATGTGACCTACTTTTATAACAACCAATTTATATGTATATTTCTGGCAATAACGATTCATTTGAAGTTAATACAAATCAGTATGTACAAGCAATTGAATTCATTAGATTAATTGTAATAACGTCATAATCTAAAATAATATTTAGTTTAACAAAATAGTTAACTACAAGAACGTTAAATTTTTTTAAGAAATGTTTAAATGCAAATGTTTTTGATAAAGAAATAGAATTATCCAATTCAATAAAGTCACATTTAGATTTGATGCACTCTAACAACAAAGTATTTCCACATTTTTTACCTTCTCTTTCACTAAAATACAGTTATAAAATCAAATGTTTCTTTTTTGCTACAAAGAAACACAAACTGAAATGTGACCTTGTTGATGTTAATTGCTCAAGTTTGTTACGAGAGGTCATAGCGTCAAAAGCATCTGTATTACCGTTATTTTTTCGATAATTCTCTCCGTTCTTAGATCAATTTGTAGAGATTTAAGAGCAGAACATTTCTGCATTACTAACTCGAAAATGCCAAATTTTGAGTTGTGACGGTCTTGCACGAAATGAGCGAAATATATTTGTTATTCCTGCCCCTATTGATTGGAAAAGAAAAACATTCAGCTGCATATTTACAATTTCGTCCTTTGTCATCAATGGCTTTATTACTTTTCATCAGTTCCTCATTGGTTTTCCGTTTTTTCTGTGGTTTATCCTAATTGATATTTAATTAGGTGTCATCAAGGCAGCTTTACTAGGTACCCCCACAACTACAACAATTAACAACACCAAAAACCACACGTATTTTGTTGCTAGAAATTAAGCATCTCCCTGTCAAAAAGAAACGTAATTTTCTTGAAAACATTGTGAACAATAATACAGCTAAAACAAATAATCGAAGCAAATTTACGTTTTGGATTATTTTTATTAAATTTTTATAATACATACATAAAGTTTTTATCTATATATGTAAATATAGAATTAGAGAATCGTAATAAAAGGTGGGAAATACATAATTTTTAATTCGGCTGTCTAAGCTGCCTTGGGCCACACGTGTTTTCTTTGTTTAAGATATATGGAGTTAAAAGGAATTAAAATGCGTTTTCCAAAAAAGGTACTTATGTATATTAAAACCAATTCATGTTTGGAAAAAATAAAGTGTTTAATTTTCCAGTATGAATCTGGGAAGCCTCACAATATATTACGCGTAGGGCTGCTCTGCGTAAACTTCAATTATATCTGAATGACTCCCGTTGTTTGTGCATTGTAAAAGGTGTGTATCTAAAGTTACGTTCACACTTATCAAATATTTGCTCCGAAAAGCGTAACCACTAAATACTAATGAAACGTATTTTTGTTCAGATGCGTGTTTATTTAGTAAAACAATTTCATACAAAACTAATAGACAGTGTCATGAATCCAATTTTATTGGAGACTATTTAACTCAATAAATGCATTTTTGAATATAGAAGTTTTTTAAGTGTGAACGTACCTTAAGAGAACCTAAACATCGCCTTCAAACTCAAAAAGGTTCTTCGGAAATCAAAATTTTATATAATACTAGATTTGTATTGTAGTTTGGACTCTCCATGATTATAAGGTAAGTGTATATAGTATGCGTATGTGTACCTATATAACGTACGTAGAATTCATCTATTTAGTTTTTCTCAACATATATTCGCTAAGAAGACTGGATGAGACCGAGCTATGAAAGAGTTTGTAATTTGAAGAGGCGTTTGGCACAATTTCCTGAATTTAAAATTGACCATATCGTCAAAGAACGATACCCTACGTTTATTGATGCTATAAACGACTTGGATGACTTCCAACTTATGTCTACAGATAAAATGGGACACGAAGAAGAAAATAAAATAGATTTAGAGTTATTAGAACGCATATATTGTACATGCATGTGGTATTTTATATATAATTAAATGTTTTGTAAAATTCTTAATAAAACAATACAATAATGAATGAAGTTTCTTAAGTTGCAATTTATTATAGCAAATGGTTGCGTTCCTGCAAACGAGACAATATTACTGCTTCTTTCTAACAGAACGTGTCGGATTAGATGGTTCTTCTTTTTGTAGACTCTTTTTGAAGAAGTTTTCCATCAACACTTTCTGGCTCGTCTTTCATCATCAATAGCGTCTTTATGATAATCATCAACGACAGGTGATGGCGGCTGGCGTTCAACACCAGGATTAATAATCCAGAATCTAAGGCGCTCAACAGATGAGCCAAATGATCATGTGGTATTTTCAAAATTTCTTCCAGAACCAAATGTTGCATATCCCGATCCACCACCAACTTCTTGATCATTCAGAACCAAATCATAAGCTTGAGACCGTAATTTTACAAGATCTTCTAATTTGGAATTAACGAAAACCTCCATGTCCTCCGTGTTCGGTGCTGTAGACGAATGACGCACACTTTCTAAGTTACCTGTTTCAGGGGTTTGTTCAAACATTGGAAAATCAATAACCCACACAAATTCATTTTCGTAATTTTTACGTTCATATTTTGCCATTTTCTGTTAAAAAGTTGTGATAGTCCACACGGGTTCTTCCTAACAATTTTTTAAAGATTTTGCTGCAACTTTTCAATGAAAAAAAAAATATTTTGTGTAGGTTGTAAACAAACTTTTGACAATAAGTTGATTTGTAAACAATAGACAGCTGCGCTACTGAGGATATCTGTTTAAGGTGCCTTGGGTGTCATAAAACATATTTTGTTAAAACACTGCGAAAAAAATAGTTTGTAATTTACAAATTTTGAATTCTCAGATGGTTTTCAGAAGTACATGCATAAGATAAGAGGTTTTTAACTTTTCAAAACTGTGGTTAAAGTCTACTGATGATTTGGTAAAGCACCAATGAAATGCATATAGACATTGCGTGACCACCAACAAATAAATTTCATTTAAAATAATTTATAATAATATAAGGTACGTTACACTGCCCATGGTGATGTTAAGATTTTACTAAAAATATTAAAGGAAAAGAAATTTTAAAATATCATATTAATTTTAATATATGTATGTATATAATACTAGGTCTGTCTGCGTACTTTTCCAGTAGCAAATACTCAGTAACTTTTTTTGGGAGAGTAAGACCAATTTTACTCTATCGGCTGAAAATATCTGAAAAAGTACGCAGACAGCATCCAGTAAAATCTTGCAAGAAAACAGCTGATCGGTTAGTAAACGATTGAAAAAACAAAGTAAAAGAATTTTAGCATATGTGTACGCAAAGTTTGTCTCACAAAGTTCTGCTGGTCATCACGGTCGCACTGTATATTTGGACGTTTCTAGCACGAAGTAAAATGTTTTGTTAATTATAATTTATTATAAACGTTAAAAATCAACACAATTCTAACTACTTGCCTCTGCATTGTTAAATTCCAATTTTTATTTTTATTTCACAAAAATTATTTCATTCAAACAGTAATTAAAAACAGCTGTTCAAACTAGTTGCAAAATCTTGCAAGCAGAAATTTCTCCAGCAACATTTTGCAAGTTCTCTAAATACCAACTGTCAAAAAATTCTCTTTTTGGCTCTCTCGCTGCAAGAGATTTGGAGTACGCAGACAACATTTTGCAAGATTTTGCAACATTTTGCACAAAATAATGCAAAATGTGTGTACGCAGACAGACCTACTATAAAGTTGTCCTATTACCAGTGGACGTTGAATCGTTTCAATGTATTAAACCCCGTGAGTAAATTAGTGCATTCGACATGTAACCAAAATACCAAAACCAATATTTTACTATAATTCAACATATCGATATTCTACAATTGCACAAAGTAATATTACACGTGTTCTTATTTTCTTCATTTCTATATTCATGCTGTACGTAAATCAAAATGTGTTACACATCTACATTCAACTAGCTAGAATTTCCTTGTTCATGTACATATTAAATAAAAATTTTTTTATTCATGTATATTCAACGCTGTAGAATTTTTTATTCGCGAACATTTTTAAATTAAATTCTGTTATTCATGTATATCCAGCTTGATGGAATTTATTTACTATTCTTTTTTGAGTGGTAATGCAAAATCAAATTTAATGCTCTCACCATATGTGTATGAACAGAAATTCTTGCTTATGTTTACATTCATGTATATAAATAAAAATACAATTCAAATACAAGAACGAATAAAGCGAAATATTTTTTGTTTTATCAAACATGAATAGAACGCATTACAAAAAAATATAACCATTCTTGTTCATGTATATGAATGATATATAATTATATCCTTATATGTACATATATACCTTAAGGTATAAACCAGTGGTGGGGACCGTCAATGTATTGGTAAATTGTGTATGTGTTGAGCTTGCGACATACTCACCAAACAAAAAGCCAAGCGTTTGAAAGATAATGGTATATTTATACATAATTAGTAATATTTTCTATATTGAAAAAAAATATGTTGATTACGTAAAATTATTAATTAAAAACAAAACTTTTTATAAGTAAACAGTCAAATGAAAAAAATTAAAAAAGATAGGACAATAATTTGTTATGTTTTCCATTCAAGAAAAAATATATATAAAAGAATGGTTGCTTGGTGGAGCATAACACTGAATATGCGACAAAAAAATAAAAAATACGCGGTTGGATGTATCAAACTTAATAAGCTTTGATATTTGTCGGCATGGAAGATCATTTTCATATGGGAAACATATTCAAAATATTTTTGATAAGATTTTGCACAGACTAATTAATAAGACTAAGTGTATTACTAAATTAGGAGAATTAGTATAGTCCGTTATTGGAGAAAAATTGTATAAAAGGCATTGTATGTTATCGAAAGAATTGTTTATGACAAAATATTTTTCGCATATCATCATGACTGAAATTGTTTGCTGGGCAAAGATTCTGGAAAAAAATATAAAAAAGTTCGTAGGCATCCGCCTGATATTCATTCGTCGCTGTCTCATCGACGACTAAATTAAAGAGGGTAAGAATACGGGCACAATTGTGCTATGAAACGCCCGTATCTGGTATAAACACACAATCTTCCAAATGATACCCAAAAACCTAATTTGGAAAAAATAAGTCGCGAAATGATCTCGTTCATCACATAATTTTCCAAATGCCTAGACTAAATCTGATATTCATCTCTAATAATGTTTTAAATCATTTATTTACCAATTATTACGTAACTACATACTTAAATAAATTAGAAATATTCAATTACAATTTCGTCGAATTGCGACAAAAAGTCTTAACTGCAACTAATACTATATCTTAGCTGAAGTGAGTTTTTTTATAGATACCTTTTGAAAATTCTACTTATTTGTTATTAGTTTGCCACAGATTAACGATCAACTTTGAATATTTCCCAAAAAATAGCTTAATTACTTGAGCAATCAATTATTTGCTTCAAATTTTATCGAATAATTCAAATAATTGTTTTTGTTCGTTCGATCAAACGATTAACAGCCTGTTTGTCTATATTGAAAGTAAAAGCATCCCTACAAGAACACTACCGAACATTTGACTTTGCCATTTGTTTGATAGTGCTGAGGGCTTAATACCTCACTGCCTGTACAAAACTTGCTATCATTTTCTTAAAGGCAATATGAAAAAACTGATGTAAACAATTGTATATATGTGATCTTGCATTTCTGTCGTACTTATTAATGCTGTCGACATTACAAAATATAGCTCAACTCCTCACTCTAGTGCTATTTTGTATCAGTATAAAGACACATATTCTTCAGTGAAAATAAAAAACAACAATGAAATAGAGTTGTACGGCTCCTGAATGAATTAATTCAATTGAATCATTCATTCAACTGAGCGAGGTGAATCTTTCACTTTACTGAGCGTTTTTAGCTCTTTTCTTTCACTTCTTTCAGTTGATTCAGTTGTTTCATTGAATCTATTTCTTTCAGTAGCTCTTTTCTTTCATTTGTTTCAGTAGCTCTTTTCTTTCATTTGTTTCAGTAGCTCTTTTCTTTCATTTGTTTCAGTAGCTCTTTTCTTTCACTTCTTTCAGTTGATTCAGTGATTCAGTTGTTTCAATTGCGTCATTGAATCTGTCTCTTTCAGTAGCTCTTTTCAATGCTGGTATGTCAAAATCTATATGAAAAAAAGGAATTAATTCACTCAATGCAGATACACACATGGTGTGGCGCTTTATATTATTAGAGCTGCCAGATGAAAATTTTTAAACAGCACTGCCATGATACATATTTCAGTACTTCTTAACTTGGTGCGTATATATACATATATAAACATATACGTAAATTAACTGGGAAAAATCTACAAAATACAAGGTTAAATAGAATATATTACTTTATTAAAATAGGTTCGAAAGCAAAATATTTCAAATCACTTAAATATTTATCTAGTTATTACTTATGTTCAATAAATGTGTTTTATATTACATATTAAGGAAAAAATAAAAAGGCATAAGTGGTTGTTGTATTAGCTAGTCTGATTCTTTCATTTTCTTCATGACATTTTCATTTCATGAATTATGGCTGAGCTAAGGAATCAACTGAGCTACTGAAAGAAATGAATGAATTAATTCAGTAAAGTGAGCGGAGCGGAAAAGAGCGCTCACTCAAAAGAGCTGTTTTGTACAACTCTACAATGAAATTTAATTTAAAATTTTATATTTCAATATTAATAATAAAAAGATAATATCATAAAAAAATTAATATTCTTAACTTCAACAGCTTTAATTGTTTTTATAGATATTTCTTCTTTACTTGATTTCTTTGTTGATCCAAGAGGATCAGAATGCCTAAAATGAAACAAACAATGTTAAGTAAATGAGTTTTAGCTAGAATAAATATTACCGTAATAAATATTACGATATTTTTTGTTTTACACAAAATCTATTCTATGATTTGTGTTATGTGCGTCCGCATGCTAAGTGCATCAATGAGTTCGTCCACCGACCGGGAAATATATTGGGAACCACCAATACCTATAAAATCAATTTATTGTTATCACAAGTTTTATTTTTAGCTTTAAACAATATACTTACGTATCTTATTTATTTATGTGTGATTTCCTTTTTAATTTTGAACAATAACAAATTTAAACAAAAACTGAAATTAAAAACAAAAACTATTGTCAAGAATTCAACAAATGTCAGTCTAATGTTCAAGCGTCTAAAGGCCCAACCATAATATGCGTGTCCTGTCTTAAGTCTGCTTAAGCATTCGTTCGAACACATGTCATCATATGTGTATAACCATAATATACGTAAGTAAACTTTTCGTCAAGTTCTGTCAAATATCATTTGCTTTAGCAAAGTACGAAACTGAGCGCACTTTCCGTACGGAATCAGCTGTTTTTATTTTTTTGTTTGAAATGGAAGGCGCGGATGAAAATTTATTTATAGTTAATTTGAAAGAAAATGTTGAAAAGAATAAATGTTTGTATGATAAGAATGATGCTTTTTACTATAATAAAAATGTAAAGGAAAGTAGAGTTGTACAAAACAGCTCTTTTGAGTGAGCGCTCTTTTCCGAGCCGCTCACTTTACTGAATTAATTCATTCATTTCTTTCACTAGCTCAGTTGATTCCTTAGCTCAGCCGTAATTCATGAAATGAAAATGTCATGAAAGAAAATGAAAGAATCAGACTAGCTAATACAACAACCACTTATGCCTTTTTATTTTTTTCTTAATACTCGTATGTAATATAAAACACATTTATTGAACATAAGTAATAACTAGATAAATATTTAAGTGATTTTATATATTTTGCTTTCGAACTTATTTTAATAAAGTAATATTTTCTATTTAACCTTGTATTTTGTAGATTTTTCTCAGTTAATTTATGTATATGTTTATATATGTATATATACGCACCAAGTTAACAAGTACTGAAATATGTATCATGGCAGTGCTGTTTAAAAATTTTCATCTGGCAGCTCTAATAATATAAAGCGCCACACCATGTGTGTTACTGCATTGAAATTGGAATTAATTCCTTTTTTATATAGATTTTGACATACCAGCATTGAAAAGAGACAGACTCAATGACGAAATTGAAACAACTGAATCACTGAATCAACTGAAAGAAGTGAAAGAAAAGAGCTACTGAAACAACTGAAAGAAGTGAAAGAAAAGAGCTACTGAAACAAATGAAAGAAAAGAGCTACTGAAACAAATGAAAGAAAAGAGCTACTGAAACAAATGAAAGAAAAGAGCTACTAAAACAATTGAAAGAAAAGAGCTACTGAAACAAATGAAAGAAAAGAGCTACTGAAAGAAATAGATTCAATGAAACAACTGAAACAACTGAATCAACTGAAACAACTGAAAGAAGTGAAAGAAAAGAGCTAAAAACGCTCAGTAAAGTGAAAGATTCACCTCGCTCAGTTGAATGAATGATTTAATTGAATTAATTCATTCAGGAGCCGTACAACTCTAAAGGAAAGATCATGGAGCGAAGTAGCTGTAGCATGTGATTACACTGCTGCTTTTTTGTTACTTTTCAAAATGAAACTCTCATAAAAAACAGGAACTTCACATAAATTCGCAATATCTTTAAGTACACTTACTTAAGTCAGCTTATGCATATTATGGTTGGGCCTTTAGTGAAAATGTTGCGTGTGTATTACCAAGAATGATAAAATAAAGATTACGCCTTGCGCATGATTTACCGTTTGATGACGTATTTGTTCCCTCGAAGAAATAGCCAAATGTTTATCATATGCAAAACTAATACTTTCTCGTACAAAATTAATATTTTGTGCTATATTTGGCAACTCTTCACACAATTTACTCAGAGAGATTTCCAATTTACTCAGAGAGATTTCCAACAAGCAAATTAAATCGGATTTATGAAAGTGCAAGTTTTGTGTTATATTTTATAATAAATTGTGTTACATTTTAAAATAAATATATTAAAATAATTATTAAATAACTTAAAGTGTAAAAAACTTATTAAAACTTGATTTTTCAAGCTCATAAACAGTAAACAAAAAACCTAAATTAAAGAGAAAAGAGAACAAAAAGAGCAAGCATGAAATGTGCAGTGGGCAATTGCAAACAAAGTAACAGCAAAAAAACAAGTGAGATATAATTGTGTTAAAATGTAATATTGTTATCAATATTTTTTTTGTTTTCAAAAAGCTGTGTCATTTTATAGTTTTCCAAGAGATGAAGCCCAAGAAAGTTATGGCTGATATATTGCAAGCAAAAAAATTTGTTTTGAATGGGGAAAAAAGAAAAATAGTTAGCAATTGGGTTAAATATTTATATAAAATAACTATAAATTAACAATTTCAAATAAAAAAACGTGGAAAATAAAATAATTTTTTAAAATTGTTTATTATCAAACAAATTTAATTTGAAAAATCGCAATTTGCCCCAGTGTCCTGTTTTTACAATAACATAATAGTTCTCCAGCTGAATTTTATTAGCCAATCAGAAAAAAGTATCAGAAAAGTATTTTTATTTCAGCTTGTTGGCGTAATCTTTATTGTATAATTCTTGTGTATTACATAGTTTCAGTCATTCATTTCTTCTAGGGATGTTCGTCTTTTAAGAGAAAAAATATTGAACTCGGTTTGTCTAACATAATTTTACGCGAACGTTTATTCGAACGATAATAAGAAAGAAAACGTAAGTATTTTCATGTAAAGTTCGGTTTGCCTATATCAGACGTAGGCATTGTGGGTGAGCGCGCTTCACATGTATATAAATACGCTCTTGAGAGTCACACGTATTTGTAGTTACTCACAAATCACAAAAATTGTGATTCACAATTCAGTCCATCACAAGCTTCCAACCAAGACGGTTGTTTGGGCGCTTGTTGAAAAAAGTTATTTTAGAATGCTCGTTTGTTTGCAAAATGTCTCTCAAACACACCACAAACTCAAAATGTTGATGTGTTTGTGCCTATGTCTGGTCTATATCGAACGCGTTGTCAACACAGGAACGCAAATGTCAAGAACTTGATATTTCGTCAGCTTATTATTGGTTTGGCGCATATGCCACAAACTCGGAATGGAGTAAAACAACAAAGAAGGTTTACATAAAGTTTTCTCAAAATATACCCGATAGAATTTTTTTATATTTTCACCACTGCTACCGGCATATGTTCTGATCAAAAATTTAAATTTTTATGAACTTTCATGCAAAATCTTGTTTTGTGCTGCATATCAAACTTTTTTCAAAAGTTGTTTTTTTTTTGCTGCATATACATAGAAACGGATGTGTAATTTTTGAATTTTTGTGGAAACGAAGACTGAGCGCATGTCTATATCAATGTAAAATGTAACATTAATGAAATAAACTGTCTAGGTGTGGAAATTTGGTATTCTCTTTTAATTTATTTGATAAAAACGTAAAAGCATAAAAAACAGTTGTACTGCTATGAGTTAATTTGTTATTTAAAATATATTAATGTACATTTAAAAGGTAGAAAGTAGTGTTTTAACAACTTAAAACCATAAATTTGGTATTTTATTTTAACTTATTTTATAAAAACATAAAAAAACAATCCTACTGTTATGAGCTATTTGTATGTTTGAAATATATTTATATAATGTATGTAGTACATATTATGTACTACATATATTTAAAAGATACAAAGTAGTACATATTTCAAAATTAAAATGAAATAGATAGGTACAAAACAGCCTTTTTAGTTAACAGTATTTTAGTTTTTTTTTTTAAATAAATAATATCAAGACCTCAAATTTGAAACTTAAAAATTACATTTTAAGTAAATGTTCAAAATAAATTCTATCATTATTTGGAAGAAATATAAATAAGTCTTTAAGGTCTTTTTTTTGTCATTTGGAATGGTTGAAGGGGACGAAATTTTTAATGTTTGCTATAACAAATCCTGTGGAGTTTCCAGACAATTTCTTGATGCAGATTCAAGTAAAATTGCGTTTTGAAATTCTTCACCTTTGGCAGATGTTTTATACCGTAAATTGTACTCTTCATTCTTTCTATACAGAATTACTTTAATTTTAGCAAACGGAACTTTTCTAAAATCCATTTTATTTGCTAACACTGAATAAGAGTGAAAATCCTCTGGAAGCATTTCTATAACCTTTAATTTTGTTTTGTTCGCAGGCATATTTCTAAGTAATTGTTTTAAATGGTGCAAAACAAAACTTAAATTTTTTTACATTTTGTATGAAAAATTTGCTGCATACACCAAATAGTGGTTTGTAAAGCAAACCAATACTCAGTAGACGTTAAACTTGTGGATATGAGCCAAAGTTAATGCTTGATATTTCAAAAACCATTGACAATTTCGTGAAACAGAATTTGGATTCAGAAAGAGGACATCTAAAATATATGTAGACCATATCTAACACAATTTTTTTTGAAATGGTCGGTGGGCCAAACCAATAATAAGTTGACGATTTGTATGTGACTAAATACAGAAGTAAAATAATAAATAAAAATATAACCAAGTTAACAATGGAAAATAAATGGTAAGTAAAATTAATAAAAACGAACTTTCTTTCCATTTATTATTTGTTTTCTATTTCAGCATAAAAAAATTAAGTATGCAGCAGTTGCATATGCTTGTCGCATACATGGATTAAAATGGGGAATTTGCTAAAGGAAATCCCGTTTTTGGTGCAAGGAAGTTTTCATCAGAAGAAAACTGAAAGACGGTATGCAATTGGACCTCCTACGCGTTTTATTGTGGAATGGAAGAAGGTTAGTATAGTTATATTACATATTTCTCTATGGTCTTGCACAAACATGGCACTTAAATTTTCAGACGTGGGCTGATTTGAAATTCCGCACGAAAAAGAAAATTGCGGAAAATAAAATAACGTGCAAGAGTCGGGTGCGCCTGAAATAGAGTGTCGCTTACAAGAAACTGACCTCCAACTACCACTAAATGCCGCACATGAACAAGGCGAATTGAATAAGGTGAACTTATTTATGCAACTCTGTATAAAGAACATTTATTTTGTTAGTGTACAGGCTTCTGAAGTGTCAAGTTTAGTTGAGCAGGAAAAAGAAAATAATTGTGATACAGATGTTTGCCTCATGCTTGCAACATCTTTTGGAACATGGAATAAAGTTCCCTCTCCCTTGCAGAACTTCTTCAGATGTTCCTAAAAAATGTACCGCGATAGTTAGGTCCATGTTTGGTTCTTTTTTACACTTCACTTTTTTTATAAATAAATCAAAATTTTAATTGTTTTTAATTTGTTTTTTTACTTTTATTTTTGAATGACACTTGTTAGCAGCTGATATACATATTTTTAGGTCAGATTGCTTTCACTTTTAAAGAATTTAGTATTTTTCGTACTTTATAAAGAATATAAATCTGGTATCACATTGGTTATTTAATACGTAAATAGCTTAAGTAATTAACAGAGCTTTTGAGAGAATACAATTCTTATTCTCCTTGCACGAAGCAGAACGTATATTTTCTTCTGGCTAGCAGTTAGCTGTTCAATAAACTAACAATAACAAAGACAAAATATGTTTTGCCAACACTAAAAAATAAATTTGGAAGATTGTAGTAAAATGATTTCAACGCATTATTGGTTACAAACTGTTTATTTAACTATAATAAACAATAATAGGCCATATTACTGTTCTTATTTTGTATGTTTATACGTATGCATGCCCATGAATTTCCAAAGTTAAAAAAAGCTTTGCGGTGAAATATTTCGTTTTTAGAGTCCCCGTTTTTTCGGGCATTTTTCACTCTTACTGAGAGTAATTTTAGTTTGTTCTCATTTTACCAAACTTTACCCAAAAAGTATGGGATCGCACCTTATACGTACAACTAGAAACAATTTTTCCAGTAAGAACATGAATTTACTAAGTAAATGATGAATTTTTTGTAGTTATTTCAACCTTTTACATCGCCTGGTAATTTTTTGCTGCAGGGCCGACGAAGGATGACACTGTCCCTCTGCTCTTTAGTGCATGATAGTGTCAAACGCTGTCAGTTATGTTCAGTGACGAGTGCTATGCCTTCATCACTGAAACTGGTTGGCAACAACTAACACAACCTTGCTCTAATGCTGATCGGAAGAATTCGACACAATACTCATGACTGAGTGCGGTGCCGAAGTCTGGTCCCTTCGCTTCATAGCCTCGTATTAACTACTTCAGCCAACAGCACCCGCAGTCCTTATCATAAGTTAGAAAAATCATATGTAAATTTTATTATGGTCCGGTTATCGATGGTCAAATTCGAGTCTATAAATTGGATAAATCTTTTCGTTGGGTTGACTGCTGATGAATGTTATGAACTATTCTTAAATAAAGTGATTGAGATTTGTCGTAGCAATATTCCTATTAAAAATTTGAAACCTTATAAACTTCCGTGATACACTAAGGGTCTAAAAAAGCTAAAGAATCTACGTAACAAATTTCATAAAAAGTTTTGTTGACTGCGGTGATTTTGACTCAGAAGCGAAGTTTAATCAGTATCGTAGAGAATTTAATTTTTTAAATAAATTTTTATACAAGCAGTTCATATAGTCTAAAGAACAAGAAATTAATATCAACCCTAAAGTTGTTTGGCCTTTTGTGAAGTCTAAGAGACAGTCGTCAGATTTTTCTTCCACAGTTCGTCTTGGTGGTACAATTTCTAAATCGTATGATGAGACTGTGAACTTATTTGCATCCTATTTTAAATCTATCTTTGAATACTCTACTGGCAATGCCTCCGCTTTGGATGAGTCTGATAACTTAAATTTGGATTTTTTAGTCTTGTCGGAGGAAGACGTATCCAAGGCAATTTGTCAACCTAAAGTTTGTTTTAAATCTGATAGAGATGGTTTATGTACATTAGGGTTTCCGTAATTTCTAAAAATGAAAATATGGTATGTCTCACCCCTCAAAAAGTTGAGGCCTGATGCAAAACTGACTCTCCAAAAATTTTGCGCTCCTAGGATTACGTCTTCCCGACCCGACTTACGGGTCGGGAATTCAATTCAATTACACTCATGCAGCTCGATGAACAAAAAAAAAATATTCTGTGCAACCAAAAAGTAAAATTTTAAAAGTATTTAAATTTCATAATTTTTATTTAACGTTGTTTTGTTACATTAGGGTAAAGTTTTTAATGCTCATGAACACATTGCATTAAATATGTCATCTAATTTTCATTCTAAGTAATAAAACCGTGATAGTCTTCCACTAACTTAAACGCCCTTTCAGCAGTATCATTCACAACCTTCAAATTCTTAAGTAAATTCTTTGCATTGATATAGGATTCCACATTTTCCCATTTTTCAGGATCTTCTTTTAAAAAAGAGGAATCTATATTGAACCGTAAAAAATAAATTCATGACATAAAAAAATCTACTGACTTTCCTGAAAACAAAAATTTCAGTAGTAATATCATAAAAGTATTTATGGAATATCATTTGATATTTTACCTGATAAACCTTTTATATCTGTATAATTGATCATCAGCTTTTTCTTCGCACTAATTCTTGCTTCCGTTTTTAACGCCTTAACCATATTTGCTCTTGTAGTGGCATTTAATCTCTTCTCAAAGAAGGCAAAAGTCGAAGTTCCCTCAACAAGGTACCACAAATGGTTACAACATTTTTTAATAGCTGCCTCTGACGTAATTGGATCGATACTTTCATACAATATAAGAGATTGCAAAAACTTAAGATCGTCAGCGCAAGATTCGGAGGCATTTGTGCTGTTGAACCTTGCTTGTACATAAAATTTTATGATGAAAATGTAAACATCAGCTAGTGCACCCTCCTGTTCTGCTGGAATGGGATATTGTTTTCGTAGCAGAAATATTTTTAAGCAATAAATTGGTCGAGACATCCACCTAGCTTGATGTATTGCACCAGGCGGCCGAACTGTTCCAGATTTCGAAAGAATTAAGTAAATCTCAAATTCGGGAGGACTATCGTGAGTTTTTAGAATTGACGGAATATTTTGTAACCGCACCTAAGGAAAAATCTGGAACAGTGGAAAAATGGGAAAATGTGGAATCCTTTATCAATGGAAAGAATTTACTTAAGAATTTGAAGGTTGTGAATGATACTGCTGAAAGGGCGGTTAAGTTAGTGGAAGACTATCACGGCTTTATTACTTAGAATAGAAATTAGATGACATATATAATGCAATGTGTTCATGAGCATCAGAAACTTTACCCTAATTGTAACAAAATAACGTTAAATAAAAAAAATTATGAAATTTAAATACTTTTAAAATTGTACTTTTTGGTTGCACAGAATATTTTTTTGTTTTTGTTCATCGTGCTGCATAAGTCTAATTGAATAAAATTTCAACCGTAAGTCAGGTCGGGAAGACGCAGTACCAGGACCGCGTAATTTTTGGAGAGTCATTTTGCATCAGGCCTCAACTTTTTGAGAGGTGAGACTTAAACATTTCCACTAGAAAAAATTATTCATACGAATAACGGACACCCTAATGTACATATCTCTTGAAGAGATCTTCAAAATCGTTTGTTTCTGCTCTGACAAAAATTCTCAATTTGTCTCTAAGTGAGTATTTATTAATAGATGGAAGTTTGCTACTATTTTCAAAGATGGTAGGAGAGACAATGTAATTTTCTACTGGCCAATTTCAAAGCTATCATGTGTTTCAAAAATTTTTTAACACATTATACATAAAATATTGTTTTTATGCTGCTAGATCTACTTTTACGAATTTGGCTCTCTTTAGTGAATACTGAATGGATGCATTGGAGCTTGGCGCTCAGGTTGAAGCAATCTACACCAGTGTTACGCACCACTACATAAACACATTTACAATGTATTTGAAGCAGCGGAACAACTGAACAGTGTTGGAAAAGTCTGTACAGTGTTACTTTTCATATGCAATCAAATTTTACAATAATTGAACACATAAACATACGTTTGTGTAACTGGTTACGCTAGTTAGAACTGGAAATATATTTATAAAGAAATTTTTTTTAAGCTACAGAACTGACATACCAACTAGCTAACGCATTAACATACAATATACATACGTTATCCATTCCTGCTACTCATAATTTGTTTGAAGAAACTTGAAGAGCGAGAGAGAAACAATTTGTGGTTTACAGTATACGTGTTTCAACAAGAGAATGGGGTGCGCTAGCAGAATTCCTTTTCCTATCGCGCGCGATAGGCAAACAAATGCTTGCGTAACACTGATCTACACTCACTTTTTCACAAAGTATCACACTCAATATTATTACCTAAGCTGTGCTCAATGGGTTTCCATTCCACCTTTTTGGCTTGGATCAAGTCGTATTTATCCGATATAGTCTGCTCTGTTAATACTGAGGGTTACTTATCTGACACCTACTTGCAAACATCAGGTGTACCTCAAGGTACACTGGATCCCCTATTATTCAATTTGTTCATTAATGACATTGGTAGCTGTTTTTTAAAATCGAGATATCTTTTATATGATGATGATCTTAAATTTTTCATGAAAATTGAGTCAGTGAATGACGTCTATATCATGCAAACCGAGCTTAATCAAACAGTTTGAGTTTGAACATTGGAAAATGCTTGCATATTTCCTTTCACAGGTCCTTGGCACCTTATGTGGCAGTGTTTAGTGTTAATGGTATTAATTTAAATACGTCGAATTCTAAACTTGATTTAGGTGTGATGTTTGATAGTTCTTTGTCGTTTTCTGCTCACATAGAGTATATACTCCACAAAGCTTATAAAATGCTGGGTTTCTTGAAAAGAAACTGCGCGGAGTTTTCCGATCCATATACACTTAAGCATATTTTTACTTCTTATGTGAGGTCTAAGGTTGAATATGCTTCGACTATTTGATCTCTTGTTCCGCTAATCATATCTCTCGAATTGAGAGACTTCAATGTATTTTTGTTAAATTTGCTACGCTCCCTTTACCTTTTTTGCAATCAGTTCCCTATTAGCCTAAATCAGTGATGTGCTTACTTTACAGAGGTGGAAATGTTTCTGGAATTACTTTCTGTTTATCAAAAAAACTGAAGACAGAAATCTACAAATTGTATTCAATGTTTGGTACCACATATAATTGTGAAACAGCATTTTCTACCATGAAAATAGTTCTAAGCAAAGCACGCAAGAACAAAAGAGTACCCAGGCCATATAGATCTGGATGAGCTAATATATATTTATTTGAAATAGACATTTATTATAAACGAGTTTACAAAATAAATACAATTTTCATCAGTCAGATGCAAATAAATAAAAATATTGTGTTATATACAATAAATACAATTATAAATGCAAAACATACGAATAGTAGCAACAAGCCCTTCAACTCAAAATATAGATAAAATTGAAAAGTACTTGTTATCCATCCCTGCTGTATGCTAAAGAGAAACCAACACCTAAGGAGAGCGAGAGAAACAACATTTTTTTCTTTCGTATACATATTTGTTTGCAGAATTTGTTTTTTTTCTTGCTTTCCTATAACGCGTTATAGGGCTTGATCATCTATGGTCTAAATCAGTGGTGTTCAAAAATAAAAGTGAAGATGTATTGGTGAGAGATTTTGCCCAGCAAACATAATGTCAAACGCTTAAAATAAGCAAAACAGACAGAGTTTTTGCCATATATAAACAACTTGAATGTAATTTTAATTTTAAGAAAAAAATATCGGGGACCGTAAATAGCAGTTATCAATATCAAAAAATAGAACAGTTATATTGAGAACAAAACAAAAATAAATCCATTTAAACCAGTTTTTTAAGTAAGATTAAAACTTGAATGTTATGAAAAGCATCATTTATCATAAAATACTTTTCACATTTCATTCCGTGAACGTGTATGCTTTTATTCAATTTCGAGTTTAATTTTTGTGTTCAATTGTAATTGAATCGCTTGTGTTTGCTATGCTTCGTCCAACAAGAAGCAACAACAATGCTTAATAAATTTCTGAAATAAAATGACAACAACCATCCGCATGTGTTCTCATCGCTTCCTCAACGACGACTGAATGAAAATTTTTATAAGAGCATAACAAATGTGTGTAAATTTTTTAAACAATTGTTGTATGGGCTGAACACCACTGGTCTAAATCAGTGATGTCAAATGTGATTGTGTTGGTGAGATCACTCTTATCTCTTACAATCCCAGCGGGAGAAATGTGCGGTTGCGAGGCCTAACTAGTGGCCTTTTCTAAGAGTATCCTTTTATTTACCAATAATATCTTTTAATTTTATAAGTTGTAAAAAAGGGTTTCGAAAATTGCCAAGTGCTCAGATATTTAATTTTAAAATATTTCTCCATTTTTAAGCTGAACATTTGGTTAGTTTATATACAAGAGAAACAATTTTTACAAAAAGTCTTACTTATGAATTAATTTAAAAGCTACTTTTCAAGAAATTTTCGAAAAGATGTACCTACATACAGTGGATCCAACTTATTTCAAACCTCTTATATGTATTGTATATATATATTTATATAAATATATTATTTCTGTTTAGAGGCCTCAAAACAGGACTTGCGATACTTCCCGCTGAATGAGAGTGTTTTTCAGTAAACAATTATATTTTAAGCTCTCAAAATAAAAGAGCGTGAGCGTACATGTGAGTTTTGCTTCCACAATTGTGTATGAGGCTGACATCACTGGTCTAAATGCTTGTTTATTGGTTTGAGTACGTTAGAATCACGTGGAATTGTTCAATCAGCACTATTTGTTCATGATATCATTAGTGGTTCTATTGATTGCCCTGAATTGCTTTTTTCTGTCTCCTTTCATGTTCCTACTAGGAATCTCAGATGGGATAAGCTATTTGACGTGCCATTCCATCGTACTAATTATGCGTCCAACGGTACTTTAACTCGAACTTTTCATCGTCTTAATGAACTTAATCTTAATTTGCCAAAAGGTTCAAGACCTATTATTGAATTCAGCGCCTCGAAATCCGAGTTCAAACTGCTACTGTATAGCATTTTATAACTAATAGTTTTTGCTATTTTAAAAATTTTTCTGTGATGTTTTTATGTTTTGGGTTATTATTTTTACTCATGTAAATATCTATGTTTGCTTTTATTTTATTGTAATCTAATAAGTGATCTATTTATATACGAGGTCTAATCAAAAAATTACCGTAAAAGTCTGATCAAAAAATAAAGTATTAATTTATTCATCAATAACTATCTTGTCCCCTTCAAAGTAATCCCCCTCAGATCTAATACACTTATGCCAGCGTTTTTTCCAATCCTCGAAACACTTCTGAAATGCGTTTTTTGGTATCGCCAACAGCTCCTGTTTCGATTTATCTTTTATTTCCTCAATCGTAGCAAAACGCTTTCCTTTCATCGGTGTCTTCAGTTTTGGGAAGAGGAAAAAGTCAGCGGGGGCCAAATCCGGTGAATACGGTGGCTGAGGCATGATAACGGTTTTTTTTTAATTTTATTTTTTATCTTGGACCAGCACTCAGGGGATGACCCCTATACATGTAATGTATTGCGCCGGAACTGAAAACGAGGGGACAGATTAGGAAAGATGGGAATATAGTTTTTTTTTGTAGCTATTTCAACCTTTAACTTCGCCGGCTAATTTTTGCTACAGGGCCGACGAAGGTGGGTGCTGTTACTCTGCTTTTTTAGTACATGACTATGCCTTCATCATTGAAACAGGCTGGCAACAACTAACACAACCACGCACTATTGCTGATCAAAGCTGAAGAATTCAACACAATCACCCTTATCGTGGTTGGCGTTTTTGGCCTTCAGATACGACATTTTGTAATAGATTAAAGAAAATTTTAGCCTTTTGTCTTTAAGCTATTACATTCTGTCGAATTCGCAGGCGTAAAACGCCAAACACAATAGGGGTGAATATTTCATGATTCAGCGCGGGCTCGAACTCACGACCCTCCGACCGCACTCGTGTGGAGTTGATTCATAATACAGATTGTTTACACAAAAGAAATTTAACTAAACATCCAAATTTTTATTAAAAATCCAACAGTCGATTTACCCTACAACTTCAAGCAATTATAGTTTCCATTATCTTGCTTTTGCCATAACCAGCAACAAGGCTCAAGGCCAATAACTATGTGTTGCTGGTTTAAATTTAGAGAATTCATGTTTTTACATACATATATGTATGTTGCTTGCAGAGTTGAAACACCAAAACACCTTATGTTTATTCACCGAAAAAAAGTTTATTAATAGACAAAATTTTCCTTTTTTTTTTTTTTTAATAAAATAGTGTGTTTACTTTAGAGTAGTAGCACATGTCGGGTATGCGCTAGTATATATGTACATAAGTATCTGTGGCATTATATAATAAGCGCAAAAAATTAATGCGCAGCAAAAGAACAATAAGATCATCGGTTTTCAAAGTTGATGAAATGTTTAGGATCTCCGTACATACAAGTATACATATAACGAGTATACATATAACGAGTATATATATATATATATATACATATATATATATATATATATATATATATATATATATATATATATATATATCTATATATATATATATATATATATATGTATGTATGCACGTTCACTGAGACTTTTTGAAATTTAGAATCTAATTTTATAAATCACTTTGCGATAATAAAAATTATAGGAAAATATACAGAAATTCATGCATTGATTTGGCTTTCAAAATGTTTAAAATTTTTATGAAAAATAGAAGAGAGTAAAAATATTTGAAATTTTGGCTCTGTTTACATAAATTTATAAATTTCACTAACGCAAAGTGTTTTACAAAGTTTGGACCATAACCTTTTAAATGTTCGAGAAAAATACATTTCAATTTCCAAAAAGATAAATTTTGAAAACAATTTGAAAATATATTTTTAACGTTTAACATTTATTAACATATTTTTCATATTTAATGAATATTGTAAAGAAACTGATATATAAATTCATTTTTGTATTTGTTTATAAGTATATACATAGAGATAATGCTTTTTGGTTGTTATGTGGTCAAGTATGTCTCTATGCCTGCATTTCATTGGTTCTTACACCAAATCATCAGTAAACTTTAACCTAATTCCAAAATAACAAAACCTCTCAGCTTATACATAAACTCCCAAAAATTAATTGAGAATTACACAAGCAGGATTATACATAGAGATATAATATAATATTTGCAGTCGGCTTTTTCATTATTTTTTTTTTTAATTATACAAAGTGGTCTGAAATTATTAACCGTGTTATATTTAAAACCAGAAATGAATAAATATACAGAATAATAAATTTCTGTAATTCAATAGCTTTATTTAAGTTTCTTTGTCAAATGTAACAACGTGTTTCTTTTGTTAATTCAGTGTGTATCTTACAAACTCAACTGCATGCTTGCCATCCATTTGCCAATGATCGTTGTTGCCAGGTTAGCAATAATATAACATCTTCCTTTTCCACAAAATAAGTTAGTCTTGCGAGCAGTCATAATCAGCTAGTCTTATGGGAGGTCTAGCCTGTCTTCTCGGCCTCTTCGATTGCCTGTCATGCGGTGTAGGGTCCTCTGCATTTAAACTTTGTGAGTCAGGGCCTTCAATATTAGGGATTTGTACAATACAGCAGTTTCGTCCGTTTCACTAGGGGTATTAGATAGAGGCCTAGAATCTAGATTCTCGCTAGAGGATCCCAGCGATGGCGAGGGTTTTATATGTACTCGATCTCTTCTATATGGGGTACCATTTACATCAACAATGTAGGACCGATCCGATAACTTGTCATTTATGAAACCTTTAGACCACGTTTTACCTGTATCAGGTTTAACTTGCACTGTAACTTTCTGACCAATTTCCAGATCTGGTAGTCTTTTTGTTTTTCGATCATAGTAGTGTTTAGCTCTCATTCTTTCATTTGCTATTTTGGACGGAACGTCCTGAACAATTTTTGGTTTAAAACTTTCAGCTATAGCAGGTAAACTACATCTTGTTTTTCTCGACATAAGCCTCTGAACCGGACTGCTTCCTACTTTATTTGGTGTGTTACGCCAATGCAGTAATGACCACCACATATCTTCATTTTCGTTATCGGCTTTGCTGATGATTCTTTTAGCGATTTTAACTGTCGATTCTGCTTTGCCATTCCCTTGCTGATGGTATGGTGATGAAGTTATATGAATAAAACCATATTTTGAAGCAAACATTTTCATGTCTCTGTTTACAAAATGTGTGCCGTTATCAGATATCACTTTCTCCGGTACACCATATCTAGCAAACTGTTCTTTCATAATATTTATTACTGACTGAGGCGTTAAATCAGGTAATTTACAGCATTCAAAATAATCAGAGAAATGATCAACAATAACCAGCATTTTCTCCTGCTTGTTTTTATATTTTACAAAAAATACATCCATTGAAATAATTTGCCAAGCATATTCTGGTATTGTATGTGATTTCATTGGTAATTTTTGTTGTGATTCTGAAAATGTTGCGCATATTCCACAATTCCGAACTTTTTCCTCGATTTGTTGAGCCATTCCCGGCCAGAAAATGTTTTCTTTTGCTAGTTTAACTGAATTTTCAATTCCAGAGTGACTGATGTGAGATTTATCGACCATTTGTTTACGTAAACTTCCAGGTATTACAACCCGATTCAAGCGAACAATTAAACCGTCCTGATAGGTTAGCTCGTGTTTGAATTTATAAAAAGATTTAAGATGAGTATGGACGTCTTGTATGTAAGAGGGCCAGCCTTCTACAATATGACTTTAAAATCTGAAATGACTCATCTACTGCTGTTTCATATCGTAATTTCTTCAAACTATCGTCTGCAATGTTCAAATTTTTTATTAGTATCTGTTTACTTACATCTTTGATAGAAAAAACATTGTTTCGGCTCATCTGTTTTTTAAGCTCATCGTCATCCAATTTTATTGCGGCTCTTGAAAGGGTGTCGGCAACAATGTTTTCCTTTCCGTGTATAAATTTTATGTCAAATGAGTACCGTTGAAGCATCATTAACATTAGCTGTAATCTCTTCGGCGCCTTTAGTAATGGCTTATTAAAAATATTAATTAGCGGTTTATGATCTGTTACTAGAGTTACTGACGGGTTCCCTACAATGAGCTGATCGAAACGGACACACGCAAATACCATAGCCAGTAGCTCTTTTTCAATCATGGCATAATTTTGCTCTGCTTTGGTCAATTGTCTGGAGGCAAAGGCAATCGGCTTATTATTTTGAAAAACTGCAGCACCTATGCCTATCGATGACGCATCACAATGAATTTCAATAGATTCTCCGACTTTATAATACTGTAGACCTTCAGTATTAATTATGATTTGCTGTAATTCTCTAAACTCGGACTCCGCTGCCTCAGACCATATCCATGGTGAGCTTTCTAGAAGAAGTTTTCTGAGTTCAACATTTTTCATAGTTAAATTTGGAATAAAACGGCTTAAATAATTCACCATTCCAAGGAATCTTTGCAAATCAGCTTTACTTGCTGGGACAGGAAATTTAGAGATGGCCTCAATTTTTGCCTCATCTGGCTTAAAACCTTGCTCAGATAACATATGTCCATAAAATTTAACGCTTGGTTAACACAGATTCATTTTAGTTTTGTTGAGCTTACAATTCCACTTATCGCATCGTTCGAGTAACATTTTTAACTTTTTGTTATGATCAATCATTGCATCCTCTAAAGTTTCTCCACAGCCGTAAATTAGTATATCATCTGCCATTATTTCAATTCCTTGCAGATCTTGTGTCATTTCCCGAACTTTTAGCTGAAACAACTCCGGAGCAGGCGAAACTCCAAACGGTAAACGTTTCTATCGGTATCTGCCGAATGGAGTCCAGAAAGTTGTAAGAAGACTGCTTTTATGTTCTAATTCAAGCTGCCAAAACCCTTTTTTTGCATCTAATGTTGAAAAAACTTTAGCATTTGATAATTCCGGCAATATTTCATCAATTGTTGTAAACTGTAAGTTAGGTCTCTTAAGGGCCCAGTCGGTATGGGTTTCTACTTTAGCCAATATGTCTTCTTTTTCTAGCCGCTTGAGTTCCTCTTTCAATTTATCTCTTAAGGCAACAGGTATTCGTCTAGGTTTTTGAATTACTGGCTCCACCTTAGGGTCAATCTCTAGTCTAACCTTTCCTGGAAGTTTTCCATAACCCTCAAATACATTATTAAACTGATCGACAATTTTATTAGCTTCCCGTCTCAGGGAATTGACCTTTTTAGAGTAACAATTCTTTGCCTCAATTGAACAACAGTATTTGATCAAACCTAAGGATAAACAAGCACTTTCTGACAGCAAAAACCCATGGTCCACATTGACAACTTGAAAATTGATATTATATTTTTGATCTTTATAACGGCATGGGATTCTAACTTTCCCGATAACCTTGATCTCCGTGCCTCCAAATGCCTTTATAGTACACTCTGACCGTTGTAAATTTGGATTTTCAGTTTCAAGTAGTCTACACAGGTTCATAAAACCAACGACACACACGTCAGCACCACTGTCCATATCACATTCGTACGCATTCCAACAACCACCAATCATTAGATCCAACACTGCTGTTCTATTCCCTTTGTTATTTGTAGTAGCGATCTGGTATAATGAAGCTTCAGAGTTTGAAGCAGCATCTTCGTCGGCGTTGATTCCCACTGAGTGGACCTTATTGTACTTATTTAAAGATTTCTTTGAATAACAGCACTTAGCAAAATGGCCTTTTTTCTTACATATACTACATGTTTTATCTAAAGCAGGACAGCTGCCAGCTTTAAATTGATGCGAATTGCCACAAAACTTACACAATTTCTTAAATGTGGTTGATTTCATTTTATGCACTGCCTTATTATTTTCGCCCACCATCTCATTATATCGGTCTTCTGTAATTTCGTTTATTTTACATCTACTTATCACATCATCAAAAGTTAACTTTTTGAGGTCTTCCTTCAGGAACTGTTTCTTTAAATTCTCATCACGAATTCCAAAAATTAATCGATCGCGTATCATGGTTCCTTTAACAGAATTTTGTGAAATTGCATCAAAATCGCAACTATCTGCAAGTTTTTGCAGTCGCCGCAAATATTCTTCAAAGGTTTCTGCCTCCAACTGGTTGCATGTATGACATGACCACCTATCGAAAAGTGTGTGCTTACTTATGGTGACACATGACTCAATCTTTTTTAGCAATAGTATACAGGATCTTTTATCAACCTCTTGCACCCCAAAATTATCATATTTTAACTTTGCTTCATCGCCTATTAATGACCACAAAATATTGACTTTCTTAGCTTCGTTCTCCGCGCCCCATTTCGATACGCCGGTCGCCTCAACATAGGAATCCCAGTTGCTCTTGAAAAGCTGGAAATTGTCGCTCATATTTCCACATATCTGCAAAGGTTTTGGGAAAGGCACTTGAGCTTCTGTCGGACTCGTTATATTCTGCTACAATACGGTCATCTGCTGTATCATCTGTTGCATCAACTGCATTTGATTTCTCATAAACTCCTGATCATTCATTTTCAACTTATTTAGGTTCCAATACACCTGACACCATGTTATATTTAAAACCAGAAATGAATAAATATACAGAATAATAAATTTCTGTAATTCAATAGCTTTATTTAAGTTTCTTTGTCAAATGTAACAACGTGTTTCTTTTGTTAATTCAGTGTGTATCTTACAAACTCAACTGCATGGTTGCCATCCATTTGCCAATGATCGTTGTTGCCAGGTTAGCAATAATATAACAAACCGTAAAGATCGTTTTTGTTTTCTTCTAAAATTTCATCTTAACACATATACACAAGAATAAGCAGACGACAGAAGAATTTAGAAAACTTAACAACAAAATAATTGTTTTTGTCACAGTTTTATTTAGTATTGATAACGAAATGATAACTTTAAAAAACTTTGTTAGAGGGAAAGTTTCATATTTTATTTCTATACATTTTGCGTACAGATTCAAAAGATACGAAAAATGTCAGGATTATAATGGGTGATTCAAGTAGAGATACTTTTTTCAATAGCCTTGTTTTGACAGATCACGTGTGAGTCGTGTCATATTATTATACCCTCCAAAAAAGAATTTGGAGGGTATATTCACTTTGTCATTCCGTTTGTAACGCATCGAAATATCCATCTCAGACCCCATAAAGTATAAATATTCTTGATCAGTGATGAAATCTAAGACGAACTCAGCATGCCCGTCCGGCTGTGGAAATCACGATTCAGTCTAAACGAAAAGAGCTAGACTCTTGAAATTTGGCATAAATATATTTTGAAGCTTAGAGCAGGTTAAGTTCGAAGATGGGCTAAATCGGGCAAGAGGGAAAAAATTTCCCCTAAGAAGAACTAAACCAACCCAGAAAAAACAACATAATTTTTAAAGTTTATTGGTTATTTGGTTAAGCAAATGATATATTTTTAAGTCAAATACGGTCCAAGGCCTTAAACTTGGAGCCATAAAATAAAAATATTTTTTGACCCCGCCCACTTTAGTGGGCGTTATTATAGGCAAAAATAGCATAAAAATTTAACAAATTGTTTTACTTAAGCCTACATTCCTTAAAAATAACATTTTTAAGCTTTAATGACGAAGCTGAGACGAAACCTGGTACTACTCTGCCCTACTCGCTCCTACCCCTTCCCCCCCTAAATGACCCTACCAAAAAAAAAAATTTTTTAAATTTTGTATATAATCATCCCAAGAATTTATCTTTAGAGTTTTATGGCTGCCGATTTCTGCCCTACCTCTCCTCTTCCTTTGCCCCCCAAATGGCCCTACCAAAAAATTTTTTTTTTTTAAATTTTGTATATAATCATCCCAAGCATTTATCTTTAGAGTTTTATGACTGCCTGTTGCTGCCCTACCCCCTCCTCACCCTTTGCCCGCTAAATGACCCTATTACAAATAAATAAAAATTTTTTTTAATTTTGTGTATAATCATCCCAAGCATTTGTTTTTAGAGTTTTATGTCTACGTATTTCTGCCCTACCCCCTCTCCCCCTTTGCCCTCTAAATGACCCTATCAAAAAAAAAAAATTAATTTTGTATATAATTCTTCCAAGCATTTATTTTTAGAGTTTTATGACAAAGGTTAAATATTTCCCCCACAGCCCTTGCCAGAGCGACCCCGCCAAAATACAGTTTTTATACCCTCCAAAGAGAATTGGACCCTATAAAGTAAATATGTATATTCTTGATTAGTGATGAAGTTTAAGACGGTCTAGCAATGCCCATACGTTCGTCTGTGGAAAACATGATATTGTCTATTTTTAAACCCGCCTCCTTCAGTAGGCGTTGACGTACGATATTATATAAAGGAACTCTGTGCCACCAAGTTAAACATTTTAAATTCACTTACTAAATATTTGGAGGGTATTTAAGATTCGACCCGGTCGAATACAACGTTTTTACTTGTTTTTGTTTAGTATTGTCTGGCATTACATAATGGAAAGACTTACTCCTGAACAACGTTTACAAATCGTTCAACTTTATTACGAAAATTCACGTTCTGTGAGGAATGTGTTTCGTGCACTTCGCTCAACTTATGGTCAACATAATCGCCCTACTGAGCGTTCTATTCGCAACACCATCACCCATTTTGAGACCCAGCATTCATTATTGGATAATATTCGACCGAATAGACCACGTCCAGCACGCTGTGAAGAAAATATAGCGGCCGTAGCTGAGAGTGTACACGAAGACCGTGGAGAGTCGATTCGGCGCCGTTCGGACATGATAACCGACTATTTGATGCCTGAAATTGAAGCTCGTGATCTCGGCGACATTTGGTTTCAGCAAGACGGCGCCACTTCCCACACATCGCATCAATCAATGGATTTATTGAGAGAACATTTCGGTGAGCACATAATTTCTCGTTTTGGGTCGGTCGATAGGCCACCAAGATCGTGTGATATCACACCGTTAGACTTTTTCCTGTGGGGATATGTAAAGTCTAAAGTTTATGCGGACAAACCCGCTTCAATTATATAATTTTTTAACTTTTTAGTCGGATGTATTATTTGCGTTTAGTAAATGTTTCCAACTGCAACTGCAAAAATGTTCGTACATAAACGTACGTATTATAAGCGTACATGTGCTTTTTACACACACAAACATTTACTTAAAATTCAGACGCACGAGAATCTCCATATTGTACATGTACTTTTATTTCGTACACGTACATCAACATATGTATAGCTGAACTCGAACCTATTTATCGTACATGTCCTTTGTTGTCCCATACATACATTAACTTAAAATATTGGTACACACGAACCTGTTTGTTTGAAGTGTGTTCTTATCGAACAATACGTGAACTTCTTGAGATCATTTACAAAATAAACAAAATACATGTATGACTGTGTTTCACACCGACAAAAATTTGGAGACGCACACAAATGTTATGAAAATAAAAATATATGTCGGTTTCTTTGAGCTGTGTTCGTTTACATTTATGTACAAGATTTTTATACGGTGTGTGTACTTTTCTGAACTCTGTTAAAAACGCTTCTACTATTCGGAAATTATTTATACTCGATGGTCCAATATGTTCGGCTACAAAAGCGTAGTCGCCTTTTCCCATTCTAAGTCTAGAAATTGTTCCATTCAATATTCACAAAATGACACCATAAGCCTTCAATGCTCTATTCAGTTGGCTGCAGTAGTAGAGACTATGAAGCGGGGGGTCCTGAGTTCAACCCCGCGCTGAGTCATGAATATTGTGCCGAATTCTTCTGATCAGCATTAGTTCATGTGTTAGTTGTTGCCAACCTGTTTCAGTGATGAAGGCATAGCGCTGGTCACTGAACATAATTGGCAGCGACTGACACTATCGTGTACTAAAAAGCAGAGTAACAGCAGCATCCACCTTCGCCGGTCCTGTAGCAAAAATTAGCCGGCGAAGTAAAATGGTTGATATAGTCCTGGTTTACACTATGCAATTTTTGTCGCAGCAATTCTTGATATTTAGTGAGGAAGAGCGAGAAAGGAATACAAATGGTATATATTCCTATTTCAGAACTCGCACTCTAAATAAGAATTGCTGCAACAAAAGTTGCATAGTGTAAACCGGGACATAGTTACGAAAAATTCTTTATCTCCTCATCTTTCTTTATCTGTCCCCTCAATACTATCCACTCCTTTCTAGTTCCGGTGCAATGCACTGCATATTTAGGGGTCATCCCCTGAGTGCTGGTCCGAGTTAAAAAAAATCGCTAAAACGAATGTTCGTAGACAACTAACACAAAACTCGAGTGTGATGTTTTAACCATTGTATTGGAATTATATTTAGCGCATTTTAACAATAACACATTAAAAGACTTTTTCGGAGAAGTCGAAAAACTGATAATTTTCGACATAAAAAGAAACGCCTAAATAGTTACTTTGCATATTGCCATACAATGAAAAGTTGAGATAAAAACTATAATTATATATCGGAATAATTCATAAAAAATAGTTTCGATAGCGATCGAATTTTCCATTTAAATTGTGTTGAAATTTCGGTCGATACAAATTTCTGTACGAAAGTTTTCAAATAAGCTTATCATAATCTAACTCATAAAATATTTTTTATGAATTTGTCTGACTATATAGTAGATTAGTTGAAATATCTAGCTTGGAAGTACTAAAGTACTAACAGGGTTGAAAATGTACCATAAAAAGTACAATTGCGGTTATGGTTAATTTTTTACTAGATTAAAAATCAGATTTTTCAAGTTATGGGTCTTGCAAAATGTCGTCTACATAAATATATGCCACGTTTTTCCACTTGTAAAATATGTATTTGTGTTGAACTAAGAATTAAATACACGGAAATAATTTGCTAGTTCGAAAAACAAGAAGACATTTGCCCGATTTTGGAGAAACGTTAATACTGAACTCAATTCTAAGGGAGAATTTATGTTTGTTTCAATATTCAGATAAATTATTTATTAATGTCATACGATTTTATTCTTTTATATGTGCATAGGTGTAGGCAGATTAATAATAAATATATACGTATGTATATCGCACTCCTTCAACAACACTGTATTAACTCAAAAACTTCAAAGTATTCAGGATATATAAAAAATTGTTTTCTTAATGCTTAAGATAGTTTTTTTTTAAAGGAAATTCAACAATATTAAGAAAACGGATCAATTATTTCATTCTTTATTGAGGCATTAAATAATTCTTTTAATCAAACAGAGAAATGTGAAATGAAAATAAAAAAAGGCCTAATTTAATACAAATATTTTACGCTTACAAGCTATTTATTTGACAAATTTCTACACAAAATTTGTCCCATAACCAGTTTATAAAGCTACTTCTTTTTATGATTTAAGCATTATCAAAGTAAATCAATTTTTTAAAAGGTCAATAAATTGATAACAATTGGTAAAAAGCATAAAATATCCATATTAATTCCCTCTTAATTTTTTAAGTATGATTCATAATATTTTCTTGTATTGACTAGGTCTATAACAGCCATACTTCTATTTCCCGGCAGTGGCACCTTTCTCAGGTAAACAGAAGATATCCTGAAATAATTACTGTATATGTATTATATGTTGTACTGTGTAATAATCAAAATTTAATTTATTTGAACAGGTCATTGTTTTAGTTGCAGCGATTAGAACATTTTATTTCGAATATTCACGTTTATGCTTAATAAATTTAATATAAAAAATTTTTTCCTGTTCACAAATGCAAAAGCCATAACATAATACTCGTATAAGGCAGTCCAAATACTGCTCCTTATGTGAAAAAATAATACGGTGAGACAAAAAAAATGAAGTGAAAGTTTCTGGGATGTTATACCATTTTTCTGGTAGGTACTATCGAGTACAACAACACTCTGTTTTTGGAATTTTCAAAACACCTCCAAAATCTTGAGTTACGGGTAAATAACCGCTTTTTCATACCCGTATGCACTAATCACCCTGTAACTTAACACAAATACCAACCGATTTCAATTTTTCTTGCAGATATTGAAAGAAGAGGCTTAACCTTTCCAACGGCATATAGTTTCTTAAAATGTACTTTAGATACATGTGTGTATTTTTACACCCGATATATTTTTTCCTCATTTTTCTATTTTCGGGGCGTTGTTACACAATCTTTTTGTATAGGATCTGTACTATTTATGATTTTATTCCAAAACTACAATTGATAGCCAATAAAACAAGCGTTAATGTTAAGAAATCCATTAGAAATTGACTGATTTATTCAACTTAAAGGAAAAACAAATTTTTACCAATAAATCATTTTTAACGACTCCCATCAAAAATGTTTGCTTGACCTTTTTCTTTTTATCAGTATCTCGTTTAAATAGTTGGAGGTAAAGAGACACACATACGAAATATACATGAACTGTGTAAATAATATTAATAGGCAAACAGATTTTTGGTAATGACTTTTACGCACGTACTTCTGAAAAATTTAGTGAATCAAATATAAATAGTTGTTTCTCTCTGTTTAAATAAAAACTGAATTAATCAGAAGCCATATATAACAGGTGATTTTTAAAGAGCTTTCGGATTTGATTAAAAAATAGAATGGTTCATACGTTGGGTTCAATTTTTAGCATACTCTGTTCAAAATATTGGCCATATATAACAGGTGATTTTTAAAGAGCTTTCGGATTTGATTAAAAAATAGAATGGTTCATACGTTGGGTCCAATTTTAGCATACTCTGTTCAAAATATTGGCCTGTATCTCGCGAATAATTGCTTAAAATTAATTGTTCCTATAGCCATGAGCATTAAGATAGCCCCCAAAAGAAATACTCTAACAGCCTTAAATCGCACGATATGTGCGATCAATTGACCGGCCCCAAACGTGAAATAAAGTATTCATCGAACTCTTCTCTCAGTTGGGCCATAGCACAGTCTTGTTAAAACCGCATATCAGTCAAGTTCAGCTTTTCCATTTTGGGTAAAAATATTTAATTATCATAAGGTAGCGCTCGCCATTCACAGTAACGTTCCTACCTTTGCCTCTGAAAAAGTACGGAACAATGACGCCATTGCAGTTCTTGCAATGCTTCTGGCTGCTCTTCACACCAAATATGGCAATTTTGCTTGTTCGCATATCTATTCAACCAGAAATGAGCTTCGTCGCTGAGCACAAGACGTGTACGATGCACTTTCTTAATCTACCATGAATTTTGATAATAAAATACGATTCATGTTTAACAGTAACATGTTACACGAAAACACCTAAGCTATCCAAAATAGTGTTGCTTTACCCTTAGCCCTTTACCTATTTAAATATTAATAAAGAGAACAAGGGTTTTTTTGGTTCCTTAAACTGAAATATACCAAAAACTATCACTTGAGGAAAGTATCGTACACAAGTACTATGTATGTAGATCTGTATGCATATAGTAGTTACGTATAAAAATTTATTTCACAAGTAACTGTAAATGTCAAATGGTTTAGCTTTAACCACCATGCAATCCTAGTATAATTTAAATGGGTTTCGCCTAAAATGGGCGGGCGAGCTGAGTCTAACACTGGATAATTTCTCTAATATTCATATGGGACCCATAAAGTATATTCATATATTATGGATCCTTAAAAATAGCGATGACGAATGAGTGATGTACGTCTGTCTGTACGGTTTCCCCAAGCTCCCAGAAGAGCTAGAGATTTCATTCTTGGACTGACAGATTGGAAATGAACTTACAGGAAGCGTACACCTATTTGTGGGCGCAAAATTAACTAGCAAAACCATTTATTTTCTTTTCGTTAATTAAATCTCTTTGATACTTTGGAAAGAATCAAATTTGTATTAAATACTAAAAAAGTATTTTTTTTTCGCTTATTAAAACTATTTTCGAAATAAGAAATAATAACATTGTTATTAAAATTAAAAAAAATTGTTAATTTTATCAACGGGCTTAAGTTCGAATCTGCAAGACTGCAAACCATTTTTATTATTATTTTTTTATTAATAAATGAATTTGTTCAAATTCTATTTTATTAATTTATATTAAGATTGGAATATTAAGAATATTTTTCAATAATCATCAAACCAGCAGAACGGATCAGTACTGATTTCGAGGCCGCTACGCCATCTCATCAGCGTTCTTTGTTCAATTTTTCACTTTTGCAAGTGGTGCTAGTTAGTAGGAATATCAACTATTTAACCAATATTTTAACGAAAATTGAATATGAGAATTTATCATATTCATATTTTTAAGTTATAACATTTTCGGTTAGTACGAAATTCCCCAACCCTGACGATTAATATTCCCAATATTCCATGTATCTCTTTCGCTTTTTCCAGAGCCATCGGCTGCTGATAACTAAAGCTTCTTTGTTATTTATGTTCAAGTAATTGAATTTAGTTGTCAATTTACAATGAACAAGTGCGCGTGCCCCCGCAATGTTTTAAATTATGTATGAATTTTTATTAGTCGAACTTTCTTATGTAAATTGTTAATTTTATCAACGGGCTTAAGTTCGAATCTGCAAGACTGCAAACCTGGACCAACCGTCAGGGTTGGGGAATTTCGTACTAACCAAAAATGTAATAACTTAAAAATATGAATATGATAACTTCTCATATTCAATTTTCGTTAAAATATTGGTTAAATAGTTGATATTCCTACTAACTAGCACCACTTGCAAAAGTGAAAAGTTGAACAAAGAACGCTGATGAGATGGCGTAGCGGCCTCGAAATCAGTACTGATCCGTTCTGCTGGTTTGATGATTATTGAAAAATATTCTTAATATTCCAATCTTAATATAAATTAATAAAATAGAATTTGAACAAATTCATTTATTAATAAAAAAAAAATGGTTTGCAGTCTTGCAGATTCGAACTTAAGCCCGTTGATAAAATTAACAATTTACATAAGAAAGTTCGACTAATAAAAATTCATACATACATAATTTAAATTAAAAAAAATCTAAATTTCGAATCATGGTTCGGTCATTGAAATTTTTCGAAAATGTTAAAAATTTTAAATTTTCGTTAAGTAAAACTATTTCATACTTCACTAAAAATTAAAATTTAAATAAATAAATGAATAAAAAAAAGTAATCCAGGTTTGGAGAATTTGGAAATTGTTTTAACACAAAATAATCAGAAAAATATTCACTACTTTTGGGTTTCGTGGTGAATTAAAACATTTTTATGCTTCAGAAAGAATTAAATTGGTATTGAAAACAAACAAAAAATATTCGATTCCAGAGTTGGAAAATCAAAATTTATGGTACATAAAAGTAACAAAATAAGTTTTCTTTTTGGTGAATTAAACAATTTTTATACTTCAGAAACAATTACATTCGCGTAAAAAATTCCAAAAATGAACAATTCCAGTCCAACGTTGGATATTCAAATTTTTTACATAGAAATGGCAATATAAGTTCCCAACCTTGTTTTTTAGTGACCTAACCCTATTTTATACTTTAGGAAAAATTAAATTGGTATTGAAAACCTAAAAAAATTAAAAATTCGATTCCAGGGTTGGAAAATCAAAATTTTTTGGTACATAAAAGCTGTTAGAATTTATTGTTCCCGACTAAAAAGGCAAACCACTTTATTCAACTTAATGTTTATTTAACAATGGTTGAAATGAGAATGAGAAAAATGAAAAACAGTAGAATGTAAAGTACTAATGTAACAACGTAGACATTGTCTGGGGTTGCCATATGACATTCAATACTCCCCCTCAATGTGTATGTTGTTTTCGAATATTCAATTCAATTTCAGTAAATTAGTAAAATCACAATGTTTAACTCTGGGTAGGTTTTTAGTAAATATATCGGCAATCATTTTCGATGTTGGGCAATATATCAGCTCCACTTCTTTGCTATGTACCAAATCCCTAACGTGATGATATCTTATGTCGATGTGCTTACTACGCTTGTGGAATATGGGATTTTCAGCTAATTTCTGAGCACCTTGATTGTCGATATGTAAGATAACGGAGTTGTTATCATATGCGTCCAATTCAGCCAATAAACGTTTAAGGTAGATACCTTCTTTTGAGGCATCGGAAGCTGCCATATATTCAGCCTCCGTACTACTGAGTGCGACTGAAGTCTGCTTTCTTGATTCCCAGGAGATAATGCAGCCATTAAAGAAAAACGCAAAACCAGTGTAGGATTTTCTGTCCACTGCATTACCACCCCAATCAGCATCTACAAACCCTTCTAGACCTTGTTTGTTGGAATCATAAACCAATTTTAGATTCCTAGTACCAGCCAGATATCGCAACATGTGTTTCAACTTAGTCCAATGTTCAACTCTCGGATCAGAGTTACATTGGGCCATCTTGGAGATAGAATGCAAAATATCAGGTCTTGTTGATATCGCAAGATGTTTCAGAACATCTAAAATATACTGGGTCTGACTTAATTTAATGCTACCTGTATCGCCTTCACGATCTATCTTCATTCCAAGGAAATAATTCAATACACCCTTGTCGTTGACCTCGAAATTCTCGGCTATTTGTTTCTTAACATTTTGAACAACAGCCAAAGTGCTACACCCAATTATCAAGTCATCCACGTACACTGCAATTAAAACCATATTTCCATTCATTTTAGCCTTGTATAAGCACGGCTCGTTATCACATGGAACAAAATTCATAGTCCTCAAAACGCTGTCGAGTTTACTGTTCCATTCTTTGCCACTTTGTTTGAGTTCATAAATTTCCTTGTGTAAACGTAATACTTTTTCTGTTGAACTTTCTTCAACGAATGGTTGTGGTTGTTGCATATAAATCTCGTCTTGAAGATTACTATTTAAGTACGCTGTGCTCACATCCATTTGATGTAGGTGCATTTTATTTTTTACTGCTAGTGCCAAGACTAGACGTATTGTGGAATATCTCACTACAGGTGAAAAAGTCTCTCTGAAATCAATACCAAATCTTTGATTACAGCCTTTGGCCACTAATCGCGCTTTATAACGTTCAATATCTCCATTCATGTTTCGTTTCAAGGCAAATACCCACTTGCATGGTATTGCTTTGTGACCGTCTGGCAAAACTGCTAAGACCATGTTTTGTTTTTTCTTAAAGCTGAAAGTTCGTCCTCCATCGCTTTTTTCCAGAATTGTTTATCTTTAGTCGCAAGTGCTTCATTAACAGTTTGAGGAACATTTTCATTTATTGCCATACATAATTCGTTGTCTTCTGGTTTAATTATCATATTACGTTGCTTTCTTGGCCTGCCAGGCCTACCGTCACGAATTATATTTGGCCTGCCTGGTCCAACAGCTCCTTCTTGTTGCTCATTTAGATCTTCTAGATCAGTTCCATCGTCAGCCGAATCAAAGCTTTCATCATGATTTTTTACTTGTAGTTGCACAGGAGGTTGGCAATTGTTGTCAACTGCAGCTGCACTGTTGCTATTTTCATCAAAATAAAGCGTTAAATAATCATCTGCTTTCAATGATTTTTTAATGTTGTTCTCTGCCACTCTATCAAACAAATCTTCATTAAAAATTACATCCCTCTGCTCAGTGATGTTACGTGTAGTTTTATCAAAAAGACGATATGCTTTCGATGTCATGGAGTACCCAACCATAATATATGGTGTGCCTTTAGCTTGAAACTTAGATTTATTTAATGACTTATTCAAACTTACTGCATACGCACCAAACGTTCTGAGATGATGCATACTTGGACTTCTGCCGAACCAAATTTCATACGATGTTTTTTCTTGTAAATGTTTAGTGGGACACCTGTTCCTTATATACGCTGCAGTATTTACAGCCTCTGCCTCTGCAGGGCAGTGTGTATGTTGAGAACTGCAGGGCAGAAGGAATGTGTAATAATTAAATACTCGCTGCTTGTGTACAACAATAAACACAACATACACAATCTGCTGTATGCATGGTAGCAAATCAACAGCAACAACCTCTCTGCTTGTGCACAACCATGCACACACACTCATACGACATACACACTGCTCATAGTACATTTGCAGTATACGCAAGCCGCTGTTTGTACACAATAATTCTCAGAGGCTTCATAAGTGGTACGGCATAAGAAACACAAGTTAAGACACAATCGGGGCGACTCGCACAGAACACGAATCCGCCTTATACTTCGTCTCAACACGAAGAGAAACCAGAAATAATACACCGAGGGATTTACGAAACGAAACGAATCCCACTAATACCGAGGTCGAGATTACTCTGCCTAGAGATTCCGTAGTGGAAAGCTAGCCAGGGTCCCCTCACTACTTTAATAAATTTGCACAGCGGCTTCGGCTGACTGTTTTCCACAGCGGCTTCGGCTGACTGTTTTCCACAGCGGCTTCGGCTGACTGTTTTCCACAGCGGCTTCGGCTGACTGTTTTCCACAGCGGCTTCGGCAGACTGTTTTCCACAGCGGCTCCGGCTGACTGTTTTCCACAGCGGCTTCGGCTGACTGTTTACTACCGTAGAACGTAGTCCGATTAGCGGAAGTAGAGTACCGTAGTTAGCCTTTAGTTATTACTAGCTGTAAGATTTATTGTACTTATTTTACGATTAATTATAAGACATCTCCGACCGTCAACGATTTCAAACCGACTACCGTCGTCACCGAACCTGAACCGAAGATTACCGAACCTGGGCCGATAGGCTAAACTACCGAACCTGATAATATTTCTGATATTATTTGTCATAAGCACTTATGATCATTTAAGTTATAAAAATTTTGTTATTTTATACATAAACGCATACGTAAATATTGTATAAAAAAATTAATTTTTTTTAATATTTTTTAAAATATTTATACTTTAAAAATTAAACCGTTAAAACTAAAACTTTTTCGACAATGGAGTAATTCCGATTTCAAATATGAACCACAAAATTAACTTTACTCGCTTTTGGTTCAACTCGACTAAGATATTAATTATTTGTTATTAATATATTGTCACAGATATATGAAAATTACATTTTTTTATGAACTTGTAGAAAGACAATAAATGTTTTTGTTGTTCTCTTAACCCTGGAATATCATACATATTTTTGTGGCGTAAACATCATAGTTCGTCGAATCGACGACGACGATATTCGAAAGTTAATAAAAGAAGACCGGCAACAACTAAATAAATGAAACTTATTTCTTTCAATTATTTCTTTTGTATGTTAATAAAAAAGTAAACATAAATTATTAAAAATAATCAAACGGTAACACGGGTATTATAACAATAACATGTTAACATCAGGTTGATACAGTTCCCGTATTCTTTTTCACAATAAAATTTGTGTAAATAGGAACTGTTATCACATTCAACTAAGCCACCTAATAAGTGGTGACAAACACAATACACATGAGCACTGATGATGAAAGGGTTGCGTCTTTCGAAAACAGCTGTTCTGCTCTGCTGTGTAAGTTGAATAAAACTGATGTTGACTTGCCTTTGTGCCTTGGAATATTTATCATGTCTTTCTGAGATTTAAATTAAAATTTCGAACAATTAGCCTATAGAATCTTAATTCAAAATTTAATATAAATTATTTTGTTTTTATTAATTTGACATAAAAGCGCGTTTCAACACTCTACTTCATCTGGTTGATTTTTTAAAACATGACATGGGAATTTATAAAAATAGTTTACATGATCGATTAAATTTGTTTGAATTTGCAAATTAACATATTAAGTAATTAAATGAACTTATTTTCAATAGTGTCAGTCTATGATTTACAAATGAATAAGAAAATTCTATTTTGTATAACCCGTGGTTTCGATGATACATATGCAGAAAAATAAAACTTGCCCAATACGTAGAGGGCTATAACTGCGTGCACATCAAGGCCATATCAGCGGCTATTGCTATACGAAAAATCAGGTATAGATATATACAAATAGAGGAAGAGATATACAAAAAGTAAACAACATCAGTAGTCGAAACGACGAAGTATGATATTCCAGGGTTAATATGTGTTGTCCAACACAAAAAAGGATATATGAAATATAATTTATTTTTCATAAGTTTGACAACCATGACTAACAAAATAAAATCTGCTTAAAATATGGCAGAGGGAAAACACTAAAATTTTACTGTGTAAAGGAATTTATAGTTTATACACATTATTAGAGAGTAAAAATGAAAGTTTAAGCAGATCGTCACTTTGATTAATTTTAAGAAATTGCAATCCTTAATTTTGTTTTGAATAGGTATTTGAAATTTTAGATAAATGTATATTTAAAAATTAATGTGACAGCAACAATGGAGAAGATCCACGAGGAAGGGCAAAATATAGAGTTCGCTTATCGGTATATTTTTGGTTTGCATTCACATTATTTCTCTACGTAATTTGAATTTGACACGTCGCAAGTGTTTTAAAATGTTTAAATATATTTCATTACATTTTCTTCATTAAAAAATCATCCAAAAGGATTTTTATTTATAAAAAAAATAATCTGATTAATGAGAGACTTATAAAACAATTGTCTGTATGAAAATTTGTCTATTAACCTGTTTTAAAACAGATTTGTTTTTATAAATTTGGCATTTAAAAATCAAAATAATAAAGGCAAAATATTTCGCTTGGTGTGAGAAATTAAAAAAAAAAATCGCAGACTTTCACATGAGGTGCATGTAAAACCTCCACATCTATTCCGCTTTATGTCACGTAAGAGATATCCATATTACCCTCCATATTTTAAACATTAGGATTGCAATGTGATGATTTTTTAGTTACTCCTGTTTTGGCACAATCTATTGTTGCACGCGCACTAATGTTAAGTGATAGAACATTTAACAATGCACTTTCCTAGTATATTTATTTTTTCTTTATAATAAAGAAATACCATCAATGTAATTTAGAAGATGCAAAACACATCAAATTGCTAAAATTTTGGCATCTGAAACACTCAGCAAAACTAAATGTAGTGTAGGCCTTATAATAACATATTATTGGGAGCGGAGTAACTTATTTATTCATTTAGAATCTGCGCACCAATAAATGTAATAAAAGATCAAAAATAAAGAAATATATTCTGACTTGACAAATATCATATTCTTAATAATACAAAATTCAGCTACAACATAAAAAAGGAACCAGGTTACGGATTTGTGGCCGTAATTGTCCACCACTATGTTTCAATATTAATGTAAAATCTTCAAATACCGTGAAAACTTGATAATCCAGACCTCGCTAATCCGAATTATTCCGGATTATTAGTTCATTAAATTGTGTACTTTATAACCCGGTTTGATTGCAACTTTATAATCCGGATTGTACACAAACTATTGTATAATGTTAATATCTATTAATTTTTACTCCAGAAACATATTTTAGTTTTTATCTTTTCCTTCAAAAGCGAAATATTTTGCTACTCAATCAAACCAAAGAAATTTATCACTCAACATATGAACCTGATCATTATCAAGCAAATGAAAATAATTAACTAAATATATACTAGCTGTAAGTCAATTTGTTGATATAATTTTTAAAAATTCACGCACAATATTTTGGAATGTGTTAATGAAGTTTCGATGGCCATAATGAATAAGTTAATATTGAGCGAAAAAAACGAGCATTTTTGAAAAAAATATATTACAAAGAAATGAAAAACCCCACGAATCTCTTTTTTGTTTTAATCAACAAATTTTTTTAATTAAAATTTATATTTGATAACAAAACCAATTAATAGAAAAATTTATAAAAAAAACAATAAAAATAACTTCATTAACAATTCATACATTGAATTAAATTTCTGATAAATGAAAATTAACATTTTGATTATATACATATGTAATATGTTTTTCGTAAACAACAAAGACTTAAAAACTAAGTTAAATAATAAATATTGTTTATTTCAGTGTACGAATATTTTAGTGAGAAGAAAACAAGTTTTTCTGTTTTTTGTCAACAGTAAGCATTGAGGTAGAAGATATCATTTTACGATTGAATACGAAAATTAATTAAAAATTCATTTAAAAAAATGTGTGTGTCCAAATACTTCATGTAATCAATGTCAACATGATTTGTGCCAAAAGAATCAAATAAACACAGATTTCTGGATTTTTTTTAAGTGAGCAAAATTTTTTCGAATGCTAATGAAAACAAAAAATCGTAACTTCAATACAATTGAATATGTCCTCACGCTATTCAAATGTATTATTTCCGTTAGCATTGAAATAATCTAGAGACGGAGATTTTTTTGTTGTAAATAATTGATTTTGAAAAGAGAAAATTGAGAAACAATTGTATACTTGGTATGAAAAAAATGTTATGATAGTAAAACTTATTGTTTATAAAACTAATTCAATTGGAAGGTGTGTTAGTATTTCTCTGATTGAGTATTGTTTGTTTCTGTAAATAACTGCCTAGAGAGTTTAAAACAACTCTGTAGATGGTTTTGATTATGATTATTAAATGTTATTGTTACTAAATTCAATGGCATAATCTAAAAATATTGATGTGGGTTCTATATTAATATTAATATCATTATCATTTAGTACCTCACGCATTTTGAAGAAAGCCATGCCAGTTAGAAGAGCGTCAGAGCCAGCTTGATGCTGTGGACCCACTCTCCGCAACTCCAATTGATCGGCTACCTCCTGGAGGCCACCCTTCAAATTTTTGCAGGATTTCATTAGATATTTAATGTCATATATATTGGGAAAATATATGTGCAACAAGTCGAAAAATTCACTCTCATCAGATGGCAAATTTTGATCGGTCAACAGCTTGAGCAAATAACCAAAATCATAGCCAGAATGAAAACAAAGCCACTTTATGTTATCCATTAAGACAATCCCAGATGACATCAAAAGTTCTGCAAAATCTAAAGGATCAATTCCATCATCTTCGTGTTTTCTGAATTGTATACCCGAATTTGTAAGCAAATCAATTGAGTCCTGGGCATACATATCTTCACTACAAGAAAAGTAAAAAATTAATTTGAAAATATATATACCAGCATATCATGAATCAATCTACATACCTCAAATTAAATTTAAAGTTAAATTGCCAAGTACTGTAGCCAGGAGGTGTTTTACCCTCATCGTCCATAAATGTCAAGCCCAATTGTATAATACGCAACAAGTCTACATTGCAGCGCAGTTGTTGATAGTGGTAATCAGCTGTAGAGCGAAATTCACCCACGGGTCGTGCGACTACACCGGGAAATTCCGTATCCATAGCAACATAATGATACTTCTGAACCACTTTGCGTATAGTACGGAATTCTTCTTCTAAATTATGCTTCCACACATCACGTATACCACACTCCTCATTACTGGGTATATTGGAATTGTGACCGGATGAACCATGACCACCAGAACCACTTACTGCCGACGGCATTGGCTGGAATGTTTGTGAAAACTTTAAAATATATTTTAATTTACATTGTTACTAGCAAGTGGAACATATAGCATTTAGAAGGACGTGTTTGGTTAACAAAACATAAAAACTTATACTTATTAAAAATGAGACCAACTAATTAAAAGATCCATATTATTAAAACGCGCCCCCAAATTAGTGAAAGTTAAACGTGTTAAAGGAATTGTGCGATTCGAAAATGCCCCACTGAAATGCGCATAGGAACTAGCTAAAACCCCTCAATAATCAATTTTGAACTTTTTTGTAAAAATTGGAAAAAGAATCAGCACGTATAAAATTAAAAAAGATTTTGTGTTAAACAACAGATTCCCAAATAAACTTAAAATTAAGCGAGTGCTTGCGCTAAAATAACAAAATGTATTAAGATTTATAGGCTAATTGTTCGAAATTTGTTTTTAAATCTCAGAAAGACATTTTTTTTTTATTTTTTTATTTATTTATTTAGTCTATGGGTTAATCCTTACAGACTGATACAATTAAAATATAACAATTTTTCAGAAATGATAATTACATACATATATAAATGGAATCTATAAAGCTTTGTTGTAATAGTAACAAGACAAATTACAGCAAAAACAAAAAATATGGTTTTAACAAATGTCGATTTAACAAATTAAACATTTATTTATAATTAATTTTGTAACGAGTTAAGATGTAAAATTATATCATTTTTTACGACATCAATACTTTTGTTGAAATCGATACAAGGGTAAAGACTATTAAAATCACTGCAAATTCTCCGAAAGGGATCGAAGTTACTATAAAGTAAAACTTAATTCTCAAGAAGCTATAATACCTTGTTGGACGATTGGGTATATTCAAGTTTATTTTGCTCAGGAGAAATTGAGATGTGACGCAGCCGTTTATTAATTTCAGCAGAAAGGTAACATTTAGCATTTGTCGACGGCTCCTTAAGGTTGGAAGCTTAATAAGTCCTAGGCGTCTCTCGTAAGATGGTAATCTCATATTAGAGTTCCAAGGAAGACCACGAAGACAAAATAATAAGAATTGCACTTGTACTGACTCTATTTTATTTGAATGTGAAAGATATTGTGGGTCCCATACAACAGATCCGTATTCAAGTATTGGGCGAACTAAAGTAGTAAATAACATCTTGGTTGTATAAGGGTCAGAGAACTCCTTAGCCCAGCGTTTAATAAAACCCAGAACACCAGTAGCTTTGTTAATCGTCGAGGTTATATGGCACCTGAAGTCCAATTTTTTATCTAAAATAACTCCCAAGTCATTAAATGAATCTAGGTCAAGAACAGCATTATTCATTTTATAGAGTCCATTGATTGGTGTTGATCTTGAGAAAATCATATATTTGCACTTTTTCACATTTAGGTTCATTAAATTATTAGGGCACCAAGCGGTTAAGTGTACAATGTCAGCTTGGAGACGCAACTGTTGATCAATAGAATCAAGCGATAAGAATAACTTTACGTCATCTGCATACATTAGTATATTTGAGTTTTCAACAACGGATGGAAGATCATTAATAAATAAAGTAAATAAAAGTGGGCCGAGATGACTACCCTGAGGCACACCTGATATAACATTTATATCAGTAGAGAGCATATTGCGGAACTTGACACACTGCATTCTGTTCTTCAAATAAGATTCGATCCATTTTATTAGAGACGTTCCAAATCCAATTCGATCAAGCTTATGAATAAGTAAGTTGTGATTCACCTTATCAAAGGCCTTACTAAAATCAAAATAGATGACATCTGTTTGTTTGCCAGTGACAAATCCATCGTTAACTAAGGTTGTTAATTCTAAGAGATTCGTAATAGTTGATCGACCTTTACAGAAACCATGCTGCGCAGAAGAAAGGATAGACGTTGCTTGATAAGACAATGTATCGCATAAGAGTTGCTCAAACAACTTTGGTATAGCGTTCAGTTTAGCTATACCTCTATAATTGGATATATCAGCTTTAGATCCAGATTTGAATAGCGGAATGATGAACGATTTCTTCCAAATTGGAGGAAAGTAACTCAATTTGAGTAATTTGTTGAATAAATAGGTCAATGGAGTGTTTAGTAAATGAGGACAGTATTTTAAAATACTACTAGGAATACCATCAGGACCGGGAACATACGAAAGTTTTAGATTTTTCATATAAGTCAAAACAGTTTGCTGCTCAATACGGGGTACATTAAAATTCACTGATTCAGGGATATGGTAAGAATATTGCTCTATATTGCTAAACGTAGACGAAGAATAGGTTGATGCAAAAAATTCAGCAAACATATTACTTATAACTTTATCATCTGACGACTCATAATCTTTGAACTTCATAACAGAAGGGAAATCTGACACACGCCTCTTCGAGTTGACAAACTTATAAAAAGATTTGGGATTTTTTAGGTTATTTTTTATCCTGTTTAAATAAGCACTATAAGCCAGTTGATTAGCAATGGTATATCTAGATCTTGCTGAGGAGTACATAGAATAATTCAGTTGATATGCATTTTGCTTGTACTTTTTAAATAGTTTACTCTTTCGGTTTTTAAGTCTTGAAAGTTGTTTAGTGTTCCAAGGTGGACCATGGCAGGACGCAGGTAGTACTCTAGGTATTGAAGATAGGAAGCATTTGTGTAGCATCTGGTAAAATTTTTCGATACTTTTGTCTAAATCATTGCCATAAGATAATTCATTTAACCAGTCGATTTGAGAGAGTTCACGTTGAAGTTTAATGTAATTTGTTGACTTAAAACGAAAAATTTTATTTTGCTGAGATGTATTTGACCGTCGATGAGGTTGGTAGATATAAGTTAATTCAATCGTAGGATGATAACTATCCTCAGGATTTGAAAGCGGGGGATGCTGCGATATCGAAAAGTCTGACGGTTCATTAACAAATACAAGGTCTAACAATTTATCAGAAGTATTTGTGATGCAGTTGATTTGAAAAAGGCAGCACTCCAGTAAACTGTTAATGAAATACTGCGATAATTCCGAAGATTGAAGAGGTGACAAATAATTACAATCAGGCACAGATTTCCAGGACACATTTGGCATATTAAAATCTCCCAGCACAAGTATAATATCATTTGAATTTACTTTATCTGCAATAACATTTATAGCTTTTAGGTAATCCTCATAGATAGAATATTGCGAGTTAGGAGGAATATACAAGCAAATAATATACATAAGCTGTTTATGTATTTTCACTAATACGCATATAAACTCAATGTGCAAAAAATCATGCAGTATAATTTCTTCCGACGAAAACATAGTTGAGACAGCAATTAAAACACCACCACCCGATTTTTTTACAATATTATTGGCTGTTTGACAACTTTCTCTATCTTTTCTGAAAATTTGGTATCTGGAACACATAATTTCGGTATTATTAATTTTACCACTAAGCCAGGTTTCAGTCAATGCTATAATATCGTTGTCATATCCAAAGCTGTTTCGGTAAATCGATGACAATTTTGAATTAATACCTCTGACATTTTGGTATAAAATAGATATTAGTTTTTTGGGTTGGGATGCACTAAATTAGGCAAGCGAGCATTATTATCATCTTTATAAATGAATTCATGTACTAAAGCATTCTTAGGCCAAAACTCTTGACTAACAATTTGCTGAAACAGTACCTCCGGTACAATTATTTTGAATGATGCTCTATTTCTAGAGTTTATTTTAAAAACGAGAATATCCTGTGGTGAGCAATTTTCAAATTTCCTTTGAATATACCATTTCATATCTTCAGCTTTTGTATCCGATGCGAAACGTGTAGCAAATATGTTTTTTTTCGGAGGAATCGTACGCAACTCCCTTGGGGCTGTTGACGTATCAGTTATATTTTGATTAAGAACTGTAGACGAGCTCGCTATTGAGGTTAAAGGGACTGGAGTTGAGACATCAAAATTACTTAATTGAGCGGGGCTTAGAGATTTTGAAGCATTATTTAGAGGCACGGCCGTTGATGAGTAGCTCAGAGCATTATTTATATCGTTGACATGAATAATGTTACCAACATAATCTGAGGCATTAGGCATAGTTGTTCTAGGAGGCGAATTTTTTGTTAAACTGGATCCGTCATTAATCGTATTGTTATCTTTATTCAACAACCTGGGGCTTTTGAGGCGAATTGTGGATGGTGATTGTAAACTATCTAAAGTTTTAAAGTCACTAAAAAGTTTTCCATATTCATTAATTTGTTCAGTTAAATGGCCAAGGTTGTTCTGGATTTGCAGGAAATTGTTTTTAGTGCTCTGGAAGAATTTAAAAAATTCAACACTGATTTTCTGGCAACTATTACAACGCCAATGAACGTTTTTGTTTTTAGCTATTTACTCGCCCACTAAGCCAGAAATACCAACGCACTTAAAATGGTATGAACCGTGGCATAACCAACAGATTATCATTCTATCATCCGATCCTTCTAAAGTACATCCCTTTTTTAAGCATGCCATCTTGGGAATTAACGATGAAACAATCAAATATATGTATATAATTTTTAGTTTTTATAAATAATCCGATGCAATTACTTTTGCTCTCTGGGTAGTGAGAAATGGTAATGCAGTTTACAATTAACAACAAGGGGTATTGCAGTGAATAAGCAGTGATAATTCAACTGTCGTGCAGTATTGCCAGTATTATGATAGAATGAAACAGCTGTAGATATTTGCTTTTATATTATCTATCTATTTAGTTCGTCTTGCTTTGAGTAATTTTATGCAACAAGCACAAACAACCAAACTTCCAGTGAAATAATAAAAGAAATTAAATTTCAATTAACTTATAAAATCACTTTTTTGTGGAGGAAAACAACAGCGCAACTTGATACTTATAAGCCGCTTCGCACGATCTAACGATTTATGCAGGTATTTACACTTTGAGTACAGACTTTACAGGTGATTTATTGGAGCAGACAAAAAACACGACTTGATCCCAGCAAACACTATGATAAATATTCCAAGGCACAAAGGAAAGTCAACATCAGGGTTTATTTATTCAACCTACACAGCAGAGCAGAACAGCTGTTTTCGAAAGCCGCAACACTTTCTTCATCAGCGCTCATGTATATTGTGTTTGTCACCACTTATTAGGCTTAGTTGAATGTGATAACAGTTCCTATTTACACAATTTTTATTATGAAAAAGAATCCGAGAACTGTATCAACCTGATGTTAACATGTTATTGTTTTAATACCCGTGTTACCGTTTGATAATTTTCTTCATGTCCCATTTTTCTGAATTTTTTGTTCCATCATACCTAAGCCAAACTTTTTTAGTTTGAATTTTCTACTTAAGGGCAAGGCCACCGTCAGTAACGTCACGCTCGTATATTGGTCAATATCTTTACAAAATACAATTATTTCTCCCAACTTGAGAGCGGCATATGAAAATTCTCGTCATAACTTTTGTTTCATACGCAGACAATTTTGCTGTATCTCGTTTTGTTGTGAAGTTATGACCATTTTAAGCCGTCAGTAACGTCACCGGATTTTGGAGGTAACTAAACGTTTGTGTAAAAATGAGCGAATTGAAAGGAGTACAAGTTTATTATTGCCTAGTATGTTAAAAAGGAAGGATGAAAGATGATTTTTGTCCAAAAAGTGGACTTAATATTTTATGTTTTAATCACGCAAATGACAATAAAGCAAGGTCAGTAACGTGACGCAAAATGTCAGTAACGTCACACGTACGAATTTCGTTAGGATTTTCAGGTCTTTATTTTCTTGGGTTAATAGAGGTACCCTAAACGGCCAAAAAAATCATAGTAGAGGAATTTTAAGATGCAACCCTGGGGAGATATTAAGAGAAAACCACTTTTCGCACTAATCTCATTAAAAAAATTGTATTAAATCGGGCTTGCCCTTTAGAGCTGATTTTTATATGATAGAGTATTAGTTAATTAATTTTTTTTTATACGTTTATTAAATCAAAATATGTAACTTATTTTTAACCATCAATAAACAAATAGTAATTAATAATTAGTTATAAATTATTTTATACGCTGTCCCTCCTAACGGGCTCTCAAGTATACTTGCTATTTTATATATAAGATACATTTTCTGTAATTTTTATTTAAAATATAATTATATTTTAATAATTTAAAATATTTAACATTCCATTTCTTAAATGTGCGGTAAACAGAAGAAAAAATCACACTTTATTTTTGAAAAAAGGGGTAATGTCAGGTAATAAAAAGAGAAATTAGCTGTTAAGCCACCAATATTTTTTCTTGTTTATGTTACTTTGTATATTTTTATCGAACTGATAAATAGTTGTATTAAATCTGCTATTTATATTAGTTAATTGATTGCTTACTATGGATTTATCACTGGCTCTTCTATAGATATGATAAAATATAGGTATGCCTGTCTCGTTTTGGATAAATCCATTTTTATCTAGAAAAATAAATGCTTCTGGTGGTATAAAGCCTTTCGGTAAGATTTGAGCTATGTATTCGTCATTCACGTGGTAAGGAGCTAGAATTAAATTGTTCTCGCTACATTCGAGGATGTGATTTCTTATAAGGTGTATAATAAAATTGTCTATTCTGCTTATTTTAGCTTCATTATACAGTCTTTTGTTAGATATATACTTTTTATAATTACTATTTGATGATCTGAACAAGGATGTGCAAGATCTTAAACATTTTCTTTCGAATATTCTTAGTTTTTCCATATAAGATGGGGAAATATTAAACCAAATTTGGCAACCATACGTTATGATTGGTCTAATTAAGGACTGATACATGATTATCTTGATTTTTGGTTTTATGAATTTAGAAAAGAATAGTTTCTTATACATGAAGAAGGCGTTACGAGCTTTTGTAATTTGAATTTCAATGTGTTCATTAAAATATAAGAACTTGTCTATATTGATGCCTAGATATTTAACCACTTCTTTATTTGGGATGCTAATATTATCCATAGATTTAATATTAAATGATCTCCATTTGCGTTTTATATTATTGTTACATTTACCCACAGGCGATCGCCAAAGTATAGTCTCACATTTATTAACACTGATTTTCATTTGCCAATCTATCGTATATTTTTCTATGATATAGAAGTACTTTTGTAGTTTATCATTAATTTTTTCTATTCTATCGTCTGAATGATATATTATTATATCATCAGCGAATCCAATGATATTCTCGACCTTGTTTAAAAGCTCACATATGTATAAATTAAAAAGAATTGGTGCATTAACAGTACCCTGTTGAAGACCATTTACTATGATAAACCGTTTTGTGCTAACAAATTTTCCATTACAAACTTTAAATGTCTTATTGTTTAACATATTATATATTAAACATAATATGTAAAATGGAAAACCAAATGACATTAGTTTAAAAATTAAACCCGGAATTCATACATTATCGAAAGCTTTTTCTAGATCAATTAAACATGCTCCGGTTGCTAAGGATTTATTTAGATTCCAATGTATGCTTGAAACTAAAGTGTGTACAGCGTGAATTGTAGAGTGTTTATGTTTGAAGCCGAATTGTTTATCAGAAAAAAGTTTTTCATTTTTACATATATTTACTACACTGTTATTCACGCAAACTTCGAAAATTTTGCTTATGTTTGGAAGTAAACTAATAGGTCTTAAGTTTTTTGGTATACTTGTATCTTTACCTTTTTTTGGTATTACCACTACTTGAGCCTCCTTCCAAGCATGTGGAAAATATGAGTTATTAAGCATGTTATTAAATAAGGTACAAGATTGTATTATTATTTCGTCTGGAAGATTCTTTAACACTATATTCGGGATATTATCAAAACCAGTTGATAATTTCTTTCTTAAATTTTTGAAAATGTATTGGATTGAATCAACCGTTATGAAGAAATTAGATGAGATAGATGTATCTATGTCATTAGCCTTGTTTAATGAACTAAATGTAGTAACTGTAGATTTGTTATTTTCATAGCGTTCTTTCTCTTTTAGGAATCTGGTAAAATATGTTTCGATTTGTATATGAAGTCTATTCAGACTATCAATCTCCTTAAAAGCGGTAACTGTTTCAAACTATGTACGTTCCAATTACGTCAAGTTTTTGGATGTCATCATAAATCAAATAATGTGTACCATTATTATCCTTTTCCAATGTATCTAAATTTATGCCAGCATTCCTAATAACAGTTTCGTTACTGGTAGCTACTTTAATGGCGTCAATTTTTAGTGGCTCTATGTATTTGAATTGTTTTTTGGCTTCGGTAAACCTATCCGATTGATTGCTGAGATTAATATTTTCTAGCTTTTCCTGAAAATGTTTATTCACCGCAATACTAAAATTATCATTTATTAGTTTCCTGATAAGTTTTAGTTTTGCTTTGAGTAAGTTTTTATTGGTTTGGGATAATGTTATTTCTAACCTGTTGTGTTTTTTAATTATGGTTACTATTTTGCTTTTTTCAGAATATAATTTTTTTATAATAGTGTTAAGGAATTTATTAGTATGATTACCATTTCCATATTTCGGGACCGACTTTTCTATTGTATTTAATGTTATTTGGTTTAGTTTAAGTAAATGAAGATCAATTTCTGAGTTTGAGAGGTTTCTATCGTTAGGTATTGAAACACCATTGTTTAATTCGTTTCTAATGTTGGATTTAAATTTATTCCAATTTGCTTTTTTATAGTTAAGTTTTAAATCAGCTGGTTCTTTTAACAGGGTAATGGATGGTCTTTATCTATTTTTAAAATTTCAATTTTTACCGCATTATGATCGCTGTCATAATCGATAGTTTGAAGACAATTCAAGGTGTTATTTGCTTTATTTATTATTAATCTTGCATCTATAATACATATATCTAAGAAGGATCCAGCTCGAGGAAATGAAGGATAAATAGAAGCGTATAACTTACTTCTGTATTTTATTTCGTTCTGTATAAGCCAATCTTTTAATTTAGTGCCCTGTGAGTTATTACAATTATTACCCCAACCTTCATGCTTAGCGTTTAAATCGCCCGCTAAGATATTGTTACAAAGTTTAAAAATAGATTCAAATATAACGACAATGTGGCTATATGTACTTGGCAGCACTGTCAAACCATCTCTAGTTGTCAAAATGTTACAACCCTGGTCAACACCATGCAGATAATATTTGAATTAACGGAAATGGAATATTCCGGATACATCGTTGAGAATATACAAGATCATTCGAGGCTGAGCAATAATAAGTGTAAACAACAATAACGAAAAACCTAGCAACATCAATGCTAAGAGATGATGATGTTATTCTTAATGATCTTGTACGCAAGTATTCGCTGCTAATAAAAACTAAACATGTACATCAATATACACAGCAACATACACACAAATATACACAGCAACATGCCCACATAGCACAAGAAGAAACAAAACTACACAACACACAGAACACTCATACATACAACCACACATAGTTACAATAAACAAAACACAAGACAGCATTGTCATATATACAAACACACGTATATAGCTACATGTTAAGTAAAGCACAACCAACAACAACCATGACCAGATGCTTCGCGAAGTTACCAGACGACGTCATTTTGCTATATAAAGTCGCTGCCAGTGAACAGCAGGATCAGTGAGATTTTTAATCTAGACGTGTTAACATCGCTAAGTGTTTAGTAGTACAAATACTCGTGTTAATTAAATAGTAAATAAAGTGTTGCCGCATTATATTTCTAAAAGTAATTGTCTGTGTTTTTAATTTGATGCAATTAAACGAATCCTTGAAGGATAAGTAAAAAAGCGTTTTTACGAAAAGGTCTAAAAACGTAACAATTGGTGTCAGAAGTGGAATTGCAAAAATAATTAAAAAGGACATTGCAATTTAAGGAAAAAAAAGGACATTAAAAAAAAAATAATTATGAAATTTGATGAGCTAAAAGTTGAACAGCTAAAAAAGGAGCTTAGTAAGCGGGAATTGCCAACAGCAGGTAACAAGGCTGAACTGCAGAAGAGACTGATAGATGAGTTTAAGAATCGCGGCATGGATATCGGGACATACGAGTTTGAGGACAAAGACGATGTAGAGGTATGTGCTCCTGCTACGACCAGCAGCATGGACATAAATTCAATGTTCGCTGCTATGATGATTCAGATAAAAGGAATCAATGATGCACAAACTGCATCAAAAATCAGCAGTGACAAACTTGTAGCCGAAATAACTGAAATAAAACATAACTCAGAAATCAGCAGTGAAAAGCTTGTAGCCGAAATAACTGAAATAAAACAGAACTCTCAGCAGATGCAGGAGGCATCAATGATCAGCACTGAAAAGCTTGTAGCCGAAATAACTCAAATAAAACAGAACTCGGAAATCAGCACTGGAAAGCTTGTAGCAGAAATACAGGAGTCAAATAGAGCCACGAACGAGACTCTGGTAGAGGTTTCTGAGGCCATTAATAGGAGGGTGGATTCTATTGAGAATAAATTCTCAGAGCTGGCAGATAGAGTCCAACATTTAGAAAGCGGTGGCCTGGAACAGCATGCAAAAGAGTTCGAAGAAAAATTGCATGCTCTAGAGGACAAAGTGCATAACCTTGAGTGTAGTGGCGGGCCAGTACGAGCAGTTGCGGAGGTTTCTGCGCGAATAAAAGCGCCATGCTTTGACGGCAGCGTACCATTGAGCATCTTTAGATTCCAGTTCGAGACGGTCGCTAGTAGAAATGGATGGGATGCTGAAGAAAAGGCCATAGAGTTGATTTTGTCCTTAAAGGGTACAGCCGCAGAGGTTCTTGAGACCGTGCCAGTAAGCAGCAGAAGCAACTATAATGAAATAATGGCAGCATTGCAGCGCAAGTATGGTGGTGAGCACAAGCGCGATTTATACAGAATGGAATTGCGATGTAGAGTTCAGAAGCCTAACGAGTCTCTACAAGATTTCGCAATGGAAATCGAGCGTTTAGTGCAGCTCACATATCCAGGCGAGAGTCACCCGTTCCTGGACCACTTTAAAACTGAGGCGTTCGTTAATGGCATTCGCGACTCTGATGTCAAACTAGCTGTGTGCGCAACGCAGAAATCCACTTTCGCTGAGACTGTTTCATTTGCGCTGGCACAAGAGACTGCAAGGATGGTTTTCAAGCCACAGATATGTAAGGTGCGGAATGTGGATGTTTTGTTCGAGAATGATAATAACCTGGTCGCTAGTGTTAAGGAGGCAATGCGACAACTGTTGGCGGAAAGTGCTACCAAAGAAAAGCCTAAATGCTTTAACTGCGGAAAAATCGGTCATTTTCAGCGCAACTGCAAAGCACCAAGAAAAAGAGGTAGATCTGTTTCGCCACCAAGAAACAGCAAACGGGTGAACCAAACAACAGCACAAGAGTCCCCGTTAAACTAAAACGAGCTAGCGCTAAGGGGCAAGAGCTAGCTCCCACAAACGAGGGCCCCACAATCTCCATATCAGTTATGCAGCAGAAAAATAGCAATCTTACTGCGTCTGGACACATCAACGGGGAAAAGCACGTACTTACCATAGACACAGGGGCGTCGCAGTCAATAATAAGGCCCGATATAGTAAAGGGGAAATGCGATCGTTTAAGCAATATACGGCTACGTACAGCTACTGGAGAGCCTGCCACTGTCTATGGTAAGATTGAAGTGAAGGTGACTATAGCCAACATCAGCGTGAGGCATGTGTTTATTGTTGCCGATATTGTCGATGAGGTAATTATTGGAGCCGATTTTATGATTAATCATGGCATTAATCTACATATGGGGCAACAGCTGATGATTTGGCGTAATGTGGAAATACCCCTTGATGTTGGGTATGACAGCAAGCCGCAAGTAAGAAAAGTATTTGCTATTGAGAGTCAGACGTTACCGCCGCAGTCTGAAACAGTTATATGGGCGCGTATGGAGGGAGATTGTGAGGACAATCGGTTGTGGGTTGTAGAACCAGCAGATCTAAAGAGAGAGCTTATAACAGCAAAAGCTCTAGTAAAAACTAGTAAAGGAGGAATAGTCCCTATAAGAGTACTTAACTTGGCAGACCATGAAAAATTCATCAAAGAAAATTGCGAGATTGGCCAGTGTACCCCAGCCGAGGCAATAATAAACTGTGAGAGGAAGAGAGAGCCTACCAATTTGTCCGCCAAAGAACGTGAACAATTTGAGGAATACGTAGGAAAATGGGTAGCAGGACTGTCAGCGACAGAAAGAAATAAAGCCAAACAGTTGCTAAAAAGGCATGCCAGTATCTTCGCCATGGGAAACCAAAGTCAGGGTAGAACTGCATTGGTTAAACATGAAATAAACACAGGCGAAGCTAGGCCGATTAAACAGCCACCTAGAAGTGTACCCCTAGCAAAGCGAGATGAAGTCAAAGAGCTTGTAAGAGAAATGGAGCGTGAAGGCGTAATTGAGCCATCTTCTGGTCCTTGGAGTTCGCCAGTAGTCTTAGTTAAAAAGAAAGATGGCAGTACTAGATTCTGCGTAGACTACAGGAAGCTCAATGACATAACCAAGAAGGACAGCTATCCGCTCCCCAGAATCGATGACACCTTGGACACGCTAGCTGGTACGAGATGGTTCTCTACGCTAGACTTGCGAAGCGGATATTGGCAAGTGGAGATTGCAGAGAAAGACAAGGAGAAAACTGCCTTTAGCGTTGGTAACGGATTATGGCAGTTCAAAGTTATGCCGTTTGGTCTCTGCAATGCTCCGGCCACATTTGAACGCCTAATGGAGAAGGTACTGAAAGGACTCCACTGGAAGACATGCTTGGTATATCTGGATGACATAATCGTGATGGGGAAAACTTTTGATGAACACCTCAAAAACATGGCAGAAGTTCTTCAACGGATATCATCAGCTGGATTGAAACTCAGCCTGAAGAAATGTGCATTGTTCCAGAAAGAAGTGAAGTATTTGGGGCATCGTGTTACAGCAGACGGAATCTCAACAGATGAAGATAAAATACAAGCAGTAAGGGACTGGCATCAACCTAAAAATCTTCATGAATTGCGCAGCTTTTTGGGCCTTTGTACATACTACAGACGCTTTGTGCCAAATTTTGCCAGTGTAGCTGCAAGCCTGCATGAGCTGACAAAGAAGTCGAGACCATACCATTGGGGTGAGCCACAGGAAAAGGCATTCCAAAAACTTAAAGGATTATTGTGTACGTCACCAGTACTAGCGTATCCCATACCTGGAGAAAAATTTGTGCTGGATACTGATGCGAGCGGCTATGGCATAGGGGGCGTGCTGTCCCAAGTAGTTAATGGCACTGAGAAAGTCATAGGATACTATAGCCGTGTACTCTCAAAACCTGAGAGGAACTACTGTGTGACACGACGTGAGCTTCTGGCAGTATTGGAATGCATTAAACATTACCATAAGTACCTGTATGGTCAACACTTTACATTAAGGACTGACCATTCTGCACTGAGATGGTTATTGCAGTTTAAAAATCCTGAAGGGCAACTGGCAAGGTGGATTGAGCGCCTGCAGAGCTACGACTTCAGTATTGAGCATAGAAGGGGCACAAAACATAACAATGCGGATGCTCTTTCGAGAAGACCCTGCTGTTTAGAGTGTAAACATTGCGTTAGAACCGAACAAAAGGAAGGCGTTGTTGATGTTCGGCTAATGCACATCGACTCTGATGAAGACTGGTCAGCGGCACAGAGAGACGACAGTATACTGGGAAAAATTATAGCAGCCAAAGAGGAGGACAGAAGACCGTCCCGGAATGAAATTTCGGCTGAAGGCCCACTCGCCAAATCTTATTGGGCTCAGTGGAACAGCCTCAAGGTAATAAATGGGTGCCTATACCGCGTATGGGAAAGTGTAGATGGCAAAACAACTTCAAATTTAATAGTTGTGCCATGCTCCAAGATAAGTAAAGTTTTGCAAGAATTTCACAATGGACCTAGTGGCGGTCATCTTGGAGTAACAAAAACACTTGAGAAGCTGAAGCAGCGTTTTTATTGGGTTGGATGTCAACAAGCCGTAGCCGACTGGATAGCAAACTGCCCACAGTGCATAGCAGCCAAAGGCCCAGTAAGAAGAAGCCGGGGACAGCTACAGCAATACAACTCAGGAGCACCATTCGAGCGGATCGCAATGGATGTAGCAGGTCCTTTTCCCGTCACTGAAGCCGGAAATCGTTATGTTCTTGTGGTAATGGACTATTTCAGTAAATGGCCAGAGGTATATGCTATACCTAACCAAGAAGCAAAGACAGTTGTAAATGCATTCGTCAACAACTGGGTATGTCGCTATGGTGTCCCAATAGAATTACATTCCGACCAAGGAAGGAATTTCGAGTCTGCCATATTCAGGGAAATGTGCGAATTATATGGGATAAAGAAAACCAGAACAACGCCGTTGCATCCACAGTCTGATGGCATGGTAGAGAGGTTCAATCGCACCTTAGAAGAGTACCTGCGAAAAGTGGTAAGCAACCATCAGAGGGATTGGGACGAGCACATTCCCAAATTTTTGATGGCATATAGGTCAGCTGTACACGACTCCACATCGAGAACGCCAGCTAAAATTATCTTCGGGACGGAATTAAAACTGCCTGGTGACTTGGAATTTGGTGTTAAGCCAGCGGTAGAAGAAGGAGCCACTACGTCCCAAGAGCAGGAGAACTTAAACGAGCTGCATGATTTCGTGCGTAATAGAATCAAGATGGTCAGTGACAAGATGAAGGCTAGATATGACCGCGCAGCAAATTCAGAGGGATTTATGGAAGGTCAATTAGTTCTACTTTATAACCCACAACGGAAGAAAGGATTGTCCCCAAAATTACAGACTCACTGGGATGGCCCGTATAAAGTGATTAAGAGAGTGAATGACGTTGTGTACCGGATACAGAAGCACAATAGCCCAAGGTCGAAAATGAAGATAGTACATCTCGAACGATTGGCGCACTATGGAAAAGGTGATTGTATGCCTATTCGGGTCGAACAGGCTTAAGTGGGCGGCAGTGTTACAAAGTTTAAAAATAGATTCAAATATAACGACAATGTGGCTATATGTACTTGGCAGCACTGTCAAACCATCTCTAGTTGTCAAAATGTTACAACCCTGGTCAACACCATGCAGATAATATTTGAATTAACGGAAATGGAATATTCCGGATACATCGTTGAGAATATACAAGATCATTCGAGGCTGAGCAATAATAAGTGTAAACAACAATAACGAAAAACCTAGCAACATCAATGCTAAGAGATGATGATGTTATTCTTAATGATCTTGTACGCAAGTATTCGCTGCTAATAAAAACTAAACATGTACATCAATATACACAGCAACATACACACAAATATACACAGCAACATGCCCACATAGCACAAGAAGAAACAAAACTACACAACACACAGAACACTCATACATACAACCACACATAGTTACAATAAACAAAACACAAGACAGCATTGTCATATATACAAACACACGTATATAGCTACATGTTAAGTAAAGCACAACCAACAACAACCATGACCAGATGCTTCGCGAAGTTACCAGACGACGTCATTTTGCTATATAAAGTCGCTGCCAGTGAACAGCAGGATCAGTGAGATTTTTAATCTAGACGTGTTAACATCGCTAAGTGTTTAGTAGTACAAATACTCGTGTTAATTAAATAGTAAATAAAGTGTTGCCGCATTATATTTCTAAAAGTAATTGTCTGTGTTTTTAATTTGATGCAATTAAACGAATCCTTGAAGGATAAGTAAAAAAGCGTTTTTACGAAAAGGTCTAAAAACGTAACAATATAATAGTGACTACTGTTTTCTAACTTTAATGAATGGAAAAGTAGCGATAGCTCTGAAAACAAAACGTTACAATTTTTTCCAGAAGGGAAGTAAGCCGATATTACAAATAATATTTTATTTGCTAATAATGGTATTTTTATAATACAAGTTTCTAAATCAATGAAATTATTTATAATATTGTTAGTACAACTACAATGTTTTAGGTTACTTTTAATTAATATTCCAGTACCACCGCCCCTTTTTGCATCTTTTCTATCTTTTCTTACTAGAATATAGTTTTGGAAACTTATTTTATGATTAGTATTAAGCTTAGTTTCATTGAGTAAAACCAAATCAGGGTTGTTGGACGTTATAAATGTATTAAGATCGTGTCTTCTACTTAATTTTATTAATGAATTGACGTTTATCTGGATAATATTAAGAGTTTTTTCCACTGTCCCCTCCATTGTTGAGAATTACGTTTCAATCATCGTGAAAATTGTGTCTATCCTAGACGTTTGTATCTGAAGTTGTTTATTAAGGTTAACTAACTGATTTGCCAAATTTTGTATTGAATTTTTAAGCTCCTCTAACACTTTGTTTATAGAGCCATTGATATTTACTATTGGTGTATTGTTTTTTACAATATTGGCAAAACTTCGACATTATCCGAGTTAAATGTATTATTAACTACTCTTTTTTGATTAAAGTTTTGTCTTTTTGCTCGAAGTTAGTTAATTAAATTATCTCTCAATGATGTATATAGCTTGAGGGTTGAAATTGGTTTATGACCATCATTAAAATGAAAAGTTGTAATTTTTCCCTACGTTTCAGCTTTAGCGGCTATTTAGTACGAAAAATGTCGAGCTGACTTCCGTTTTTCTTTTTTTTTTGCGAAATATTTGTGAAATTTCTTTTTCTATTTAGCATTCAGTTGGTTTATTTTTCGAAGGTATTGCTGAGGTTGCCAAAGTGACAAGTAATGAAAAATAAATAAATTAATAATTTTTGTGCAAATTTAGAAATAAGGAAGTGCACAATGTGAGTAAATCACGAAAAACCGTGGCAACTTTATTATTTTGTTTATTAATTCTTTGTTATGCTAGCATTTATTTCGCTTGTATCCATAGCTGACGTTTTTTAACACGCTCATTTCTTAAATGCTGTTTTCTTAGATGAATTACGGCTATTATAGTAGCCCCCGACATTTTTAATTACTGAATTTGCACTTTTTATTTTAATTTAATGTCAAAAAATAAACAAACAAAGCACAAAAATAAAAAGTCAGCTGTTTTCTCGTGTTTTCGAAAAATTAAAACCACGCCGAAAACTGTAAAATCATGTGATTTGCAGAACAGCATAAAATCGTCTGCGTGATTTCAAATCGTTTCGTGAATTCAAATCACGCGATTTTCAGAACAGACCTGATAGTAAGAAAATAAAAAAGGAATAAGTGATTATTGAGTTCTTGTTATAGCTTTGATATTTCGTCAGCTTATTATTGGTTTGGCCCACCGACCATTTAAAAAAAAATGAGTTAGGGTATGCGGTATATATATTTTAGATGTTCTCTTTCTGAATCCAAAATCTGTTTCACGAAATGTTTATGGTTTTTGAAATATCAAACATTGACTTTGGCTCATATCCACAAGTTTAACGTCTATTGAGTATTGGTTTGCTTTACAAACCACTATTTTGGTGTCATACAAAATGTAAAAATATTTATTTAAGTTTTGTTTTGCACCATTTAATACAATTACTTACAAATATGCCTGCGAACAAAACAAAATTAAAGGTTATAGAAATGCTTCCAGAGGATTTTCACTCTTATTCAGTGTTAGCAAATAAAATGGATTTTAGAAAAGTTCCGTTTGCTAAAATTAAAGTAATTCTGTATAGAAAGAATGAAGAGTACAATTTACGGTATAAAACATCTGCCAAAGGTGAAGAATTTCAAAACGCAATTTTACTTAAATCTGCATCAAGATATTGTCTGGAAACTCCACAGGATTTGTTATAGCAAACATTAAAAATTTCGTCCCCTTCAACCATTCCAAATGACAAAAAAAAAGACCTTAGACTTATTTATATTTCTTCCAAATAATGATAGAATTTATTTTGAACATTTACTTAAAATGTAATTTTTAAGTTTCAAATTTGAGGTCTTGATATTATCTATTTAAAAAAAAAAAAAACTAAAATACTGTTAACTAAAAAGGCTGTTTTGTACCTATCTATTTCATTTTAATTTTGAAATATGTACTACTTTGTATCTTTTAAATATATGTAGTACATAATATGTACTACATACATTATATAAATATATTTCAAACATAATAACTCATAACAGTAGGATTATTTTTTTTATATTTTTATAAAATAAGTTAAAACAAAATACCAAATTTATGGTTTAAAGTTTTTAAACTACTACTTTGTACTTTTTAAATGTACATTAATATATTTAAAATAACAAATTAACTCATAGTAGTAAAACTGTTTTTTATGTTTTTACGTTTTTATCAAATAAATTAAAATAGAATACCAAATTTCCACACCTAGACAATTTTATTCATTAATAATATCTTTTACATTGATATACACATGCGCTCAGTCTTCGTTTCCACAAAAATTCACAAATTACACGTTTCTATGGATATGCAAGCAAAAAAAAACAACTTTTGAAAAAAGTTTGATATGCAACACAAAACAAGATTTTTCATTTCCAGAAACAGGGTACTAACTTTTGAAAAGTTTATGAAAGTTCATAAAAATTTAAATTTTTGATCAGAACATATGCCGGTAGCAGTGGTGAAAGTATAAAAAAATCTATCGGGTATATTTTGAGAAAACTTTATGTAAACCTTCTTTGTTGTTCTTTTCCATTCCGAGTTTGTCGAACCAATAATAACCTGACGATTTGTTTAGGCTTCTGATTCAATGGAGTCGAAGTTTAAAATAATATCTTTAGCTATTCTAAGAAATGCGCTTAGCAACTACAGTATGCAACATCCATATTCATACACCATATACCTTCTTAATAATTTTAAATTTTCAAAAAAACAAATAATTAAAATACATTATTTATTGTAATATATTGAAACTCTAAAGCTATTTTATTAAAATATAAATAAAAATTTTATTTATTAAATATAATATAATGTGCTTAGTCAAGGCAGATTTACCAGGTACTCTCAGTAGCGCAGCTGTGTATTGAATTTTTCTTGGTTCGTCTTGAACTACTGTCAAAAGTTTATATACAAGCCACATAAAATTTTTTTTTTTAAATCTTCCTTGTTAATGATGCTTCTTCTTCCTTGATTATGACATTACCTCTAAATTTTCTACCAACAATATATGTACGTGTGGTTTTTAGTGTTGTTAATTGTTGTACTAGGGAGAGTACCTGGTAAATCTGCCTTGTGCTTAGTCTAGCAAAAAAGAGCATAAAACACCAATACAATGCCACTCATGCAAAACTTTCAATGTAATGGTGCCCATACCTGAATATCAGCGACAGCAACGAAGTATCAACAGATCCAGACAACAGAGTAAATAGCATAATTTTATTTTTTTTATACAATAGTAATAGTGCATACCTGACGGTTAAGATAAAAGAAACAGCTTTTATAAATACCTATGCTTAAGGTTGTATGAGGTAATGAAATATCAGTTGATTTCGGATTAAAAAAAATAAATAAATACCTTGTATAAAATAAAGGGACAAAAAAACTGTATTCAAGTTTCCTTTTACTAGAAACGCAGTGTTTGAAGAAAACAATAGAAATATATTGTTCGGTTATATAAAGAATAAGTGTGTGGGAGAAACAAGAGAGGCAATACATCGATACGTTGTAGTGAGGACTTGGGAGGTGCTAAAATACATTGTAACAAGATTTGGGCAAAAGAAACGAGTAGGAAATCAATGGACAAGTTAACAACTTGGAGTATGGGCTCGACAATTGAAAAGCACATTACGGTATCAACAACATTAGAAAAAGATTGCATAATAGACGTTTGACTCATAGTGAAGAAGGTTTTTCGACGGATTAAATAAATAGGATTTCACTGGTTTATTGGCAAGAACCCATAAAACTTAGAAGCGGCTTTTAAAATAATTCTTCATGTACGAAATACCCATTTGGGAAATATAAGCTTTGATAGTTTCAAGAACCAAGGCTACAATGATAATCACAACAATATTAGTAACAACCGCAAATCCCCTAATGGTAGTAATTATTACGCTAACAATGGTAGTACCAATAGGAGTAACTACGGAAACAATATTAGAGTTGATAGGGGTGCACAACGACTTGATTTCGAAAGACAATCCAATCAAACAGAAACTCGCGTTATTCACGTGGTAAGGTTGAGGAACCGATGGACGGCAACTCAAATGTGTGTTTTCGTTGGGCAGGCCACAGCAACTTCCCTATATAATTGTTGAAACACCAATCAGGACATTCCGTTTCATAATTGATACTGGAGCAGAATTCAATTCTTTGCGATTCAGGGAAACATAACTTTAACGTAGTTTTAAGAGCAATGGGAAATGAATTCAGGGTAAAGAGGCTTTGTAAATTCTCCATATTCAATTAATTTAATTGTAATTATTTATGCGAATTTTTGGACGGATAGCATGACGGGTTTATAGGAAATAATATTTTGGGGTATCAAGATTGTATTGTGGACTACAGAAATAGACAATTAAAAACGGGGGAAGCATGTATCCCTGTTTATCTCAACAAAGATAAAGAAAATTATATGAATGTATGTAACAGTAAAAATTTTATTGAAATCCTTAATAATGAAATGGAATTAAGCGGCACGAATTCCGTATCTCAGGGGATGGCCCCTACATATGCAATGCATTGCGCCGGAATGAAAACGAGGGGACAGATTAGGAAAGATGAGACGATAAACAGTTTTTTTTAGCTATTTTAACCTTTTTACTTCGCCGGATAATTTTTGCTACAGGGCCGACGAAGGTGGGTGCTGTTACTCTGCTTTAGTACATGATCTGAAACTGCCACATTAAACGCTGTTAATAGAAACAGATTGGTATTGGTACTTAGGACATACAACAAAGCCTTTTATAGAGAAAATTAAAACTTAACTTTTACAAACAAAATAAAACACAGAATAAGTACACAACATGAAATTCCGGTGTACTCAAAATTATAAAGATACCCGCAAATACATAAAAATAAAATAAACAGACAGATTGAGGAAAGCTACGACAGGGTATCATAAGAGAATCTTCCAGTCCTTATAACAGTCCCAAAAAAGGCTCCAAGACGGCTCTCGTAATTGATTATAGAAAGTTAAATAGCGTTACCACTGAAGACAGATTACCAATCCCAAATATAGACGATATATTGATAAGATACAATATTTACAACACTCGTTCTAACCCAAGGTTTTCACCAAATAGAGATGGACAAAAGAGACATCTACAAAACGGATTTTTCAACCGCGAGTGGTGGGCATTACAAATTCTTGAGAATGCCCTTCGATTTGAGAAACGCACCCTCTACTTTTCAAAGATTTATGATCGAAGTTTTGAGGGAATGTATTGGTAAAATTTATTTTGTGTATTTGGACGACATTCTGATATTGTCTACAAGTATAGAGGAGCATTTAGAGTCTCTAAGCAAAATATTAAGTTGTTTGCAGAAGATAATTCTGAAAATCCAATTGAGCAAATACAGTTTTCTGAAATAAGAAACGGAGTTCTGTGGTGTTATTTTGTAATGCAATGCGAATGAAAAACTGAACGCATTTGTATGCTATTTACATTGAAATGCGAAAGCAATTCCTTTCGCATCGCATTACAGAATAACCCCCCTGATTTCTTGAAGAAATTTACAGTGCTCACAGACGCTAGCGATTTTGTCCTTGGTGCGACGCTAATGCAGAATGATAAAATTATATGTTATGCTAGCAGATCTCTCAAAGGCCACGAAGAAAACTATAATACCATAGAGAAAGAGCTATTGGCTATAGTTTGGGCAAATAAGTATTTTTGCCCCTATTTTTTCGGCAAACATTTTACGGTAAAAACTAACCATAGACCATTGGTATGGCTCAGTTTTGGCTTCGACGTTAGGTTCATAAAAGGTAAAGAGAATGTCGTTGATAATATCGAGTTCATAAAAATCACTGAATTGAATACATTTAAGAATCAGTTGATTTTGAAAAATGCAGAGAAACGATTATACACCAAAAGAATTATATTTCAAAGAAAAATTAGCGAGGCATGCAATATGGCGCCGGAAAGCGACCAACTTGAGCTAATGGAAGAAAAATTATCGCAAAAGGATTTAGTGGTGGGATTTTGCGCAGAAGAGAGCTAATTTTTACAATTCCAACGTCTGTACATAAAATTCAAAACAAATACTCTGTTCGAAAATGTCACCGACAAGGGCAAAATCCTTCGAATAATAGAGACCGAACACTTAAAAAACATTAATAGAGGCATAAATATAATGAAGAAATAAAAAAAATATTATTATCCGTACCTTCAAAAGACTATTCAAAAGTACTTCAATAATTGCGAAATATGCAATAAGGTAAAATATGATAGAAACCCTATTAAGCACGCACTAAATATAAGAAAAACACCTAACAAGCACAACGAAATAATTCATGTCCATACCTGGTATTCGCAAAGAAATGTAATATTTCTAACTAGTATTGACAAGTTTACTAAATACGCAACGGCACATCCATTAATGGACAGAACTTGGATGTTGATTGTGGAAGCAATTAAGGCTCGAATTCTGTACTTTGGTAAACCAGAAACTGTTGTAACAGATAACGAACTAGATGTCGTGGCTGTGAAGCAGTTCTTGATTGACAGCGGAATCAGTGTTCAGTTTACAACCTATAATAATACAGGTAATTCGCAAGTCGAGAGACTTCACCTTACACTGAATGAATATATTCGATGCCGATAAAAGTAATGAGGACAAACTGGAAGAAAAAATTTATAAGGCAATAATAGCTTACAATAATACATTTCACTCGTACCACAAGGGTTAAACCAATAGACTTTATCAACAACACAATGTCGAGTGAGAATCTTGAAGAACTGTCGGAAAGACTTACCAGGGAAAAGGTAGAAAAAATAGAAGCCATCAATACTAAACAGAAAAACAAAAATAATATACATTTCGAAAATGAATTTATAAAAAACCATAAAGCTAGTAAAACTCAACCCAACAGTTGGGAAGAGTGGAGGTGGCTAACGTAACAAACACAGTGTTACATATAATACACAGATTGGAAGTTTTAAACACAATCACACAGATAGAAAACAACATACAAGAAAATGATATAGGTAAAAGACATTAAAAAAACATTATTATTAAGGCAAAGGTCAAAAATTATGCGTTCCCACTCTAATAGAGGGAAAGAGGACTGCTCAACAAAATGGGAAACATTTGCAAGTGGTTGTTCGGATGATGGATGACGGCGATAGGCCAGAAATTTTAGAACATTTAGAAAACGCTGAAATTAACACATATAATCCCATTGGCACTTTTAACAAGCAAATTACTATTAATACACATTTCAATGAATCAATTGAAATAATACGGAAAGCAATAGAAAACGCCAGACTTAAAATAAGTAGCACTTTCAAAAAGGTTAAGAGGCGAAATAATGAAATTGTTAGAAGACTTCTTTATATAGATCAAATAGTCAAGCTGAAGAGTTTAGAAAATAAAATAACACAGATTCAAGAAAACATAGCATAGTGTAGGAACAACATGATTCAGCCCAGAGTACTAACGCTTGAGGAGATAGATAACTTTAAAATTGACTACTTCAGGCTAAAACTAATAAAAGTGGGAGTTATGAATTACAGGAACGACTAACTGATTATAGCAATCAAAATTCCGGTTGCATGTTTCACGACAGATTTGAAATTGATTAATCCGTTAGTTACCCAATGACAAAAACCATGAGGTGGTTGAAAAAAAACGAATTGGTAATTATTGTAGAAGCTGTAACTTACGACTACGAAAATAATGTCTTATTTAGGGATTAAAAGAAAGGCAGGGGGTTAATTCTGGCACTCGTAAACGGAATTGTTTTCGATTGAAGTATAATATCGATTGCTCTTAATTTTCTAATTCTGTCATTCGATACTAAACGAATCGAAATGTTTCTTTGGTGTTGCACAATGATTGTATATAAATACGTTTTATAACACTAAAAAATACTCAAAAAGGTAAACAAACAAAATTATTTCAACAATATACATAAAGTTAAAAAAGTTTAAAAATAAGTGTTTAAAAAAGATTAGTGTTACAATGAATCCCGAATTTTTTTTTATTCATCATCCTCCGAGAATGAAAATATCCATACCATTCGGAAAAGGATACGAGACCATACCAATCCCTTAAATTTAGCAAATAATGAGTAAGTATAAACCTACAGACACATAAGTATGTACATATATTGGATATAAATAAATTCATGTTTATCTTGCCAAAAGGTTTAAAAAGCGTTAATTTATCTTGTTTGTGTTTGAGCTGCAATACTGAACACAGTTTTTTGGTTGCTTTTAATTTACTAAACTTTCTTTTTCGTAAAATTTTTGATAAGAAATTTCAAATCGAATGACTTTTTACTAACGAGTAAAAGCTCGAACGGTTGCATTCGAATGAGAGCTTGATATCGAATGACATCATTAGGAATTTCGATACATGTTACTCGATTACGACTAATAGAATCCCAAAAGTTAAAAATATCGAACATTTGATAAAAAACTCGCTCGTATACGTATGCCAGAATAAGCCCCCAGGAACTGTGTTATTGTGAAGGATTGTAGATTGAAGTATAATAACACTACAAATATCTATGCAATTGACGATGATTTCATTCTAATTAAAAATGCAAATAATGCTAAACTAATGCAGAACTGCGATTTTAGATATATTATTATAAACAAACATTTTTCCATTCATTTTTGTAACTGTGAAATTAATATATTAAATAAAACTTTTCTAAACAGACAAACTATTATTAATTAAAAATTTGTTTCTGATATAACATTCGAAGAAGAAATTAATTTGAAAAAATTAAAATAAACCAATTTGAAATCATCAAATTATTAAGAGAAATTATATCTTAAAAAGATATATCATGTGGCATAAACATAACTTTAGTATTGACAATAGAATTGATAATTATACTGTATGCAGATTACAAGAAATGTTGCAGAAAATATTAAAGATTGAACAACAGAGACTGTTGAATCATGGAGCAAAGCCTCTATCTAATTTATTCATATTACAAATTTCTATTTTGGAGGAATCTGCCAAATAAGAAGATCCCTCATAAGCAGAACACTTGAACAAGTGTTCACGTCCAACGAGCAGATGCAACGCGTCACCATGTGTGCAACTGCAAATGCAAACGTTAATTTGGTGAATACTTTTAGTTAAGCAGCGTGTGAATCTGAATCGTGGACAAAATTATATTTCATTTATGCTGAAATCTAGATTTCCTCATATAAGAGGTGTACTAAAATAATAGGATTAAACAATATACGAATATTTTTATTTGTGCTGAAAAAATTTATACAAATCGCAAATGTATGTATATGAAAGTTCACAAAAATATATAATCGTTGTTTGCTGGGATCAAGTCGTGTTTTTTGTCGGCTCCAATAAATCACCTGTAAAGTCTGTACTCAAAGTGTAAGTACCTGCATAAATCGTAACAAGTTACGCTGTTGTTTTCCTCCATAAAAAAGTGATTTTATAAGTTAACTGAAATTAAATTTCTTTTATTATTTCATTGGAAGTTTGGTTGTTTGTGCATGTTTCATCATATTACTCAAAGCAAGGTGAACTAAATAGATAATATCAAAGCAAATATCTACAGCTGTTTCATTCTATCATAATACTGGCAATACTGGACGACAGTTGAATTATCACTGCTTATTTACTGCAATACCCCTCGTTGTTAATTGTAAACTGCATTACCATTTATCACTACACAGTGAGCAAAAGTAATTGCATTCGGATTATTCATAAAAACTCAAATTTATATATATATATATATATATATATATATATATATATGTATATATATATATATATATATATATATATATATATGTATATATATATATATATATATATATATATATGTATATATATATATATATATATATATATATATATATATATATATATATATATATATATGGGTATTTCCATGGTTGCGCACGTGACAGTCGCACGTATTCAACATGAAGAAAATCAAACTAAGGTCCAAATATTTTTTTCTTCATTTGGGTTTTTGGGAAGCAATTTTAGAGCTCGTTATTTAGTGGAAAGCATGGGTCCTATAAGAGTCGGTGTCCTGACATATTGATCAACAAAAGCTGTTGCGTTACGTGACAAAAAATAGAAGTGGTTTTTTTCTACATTTACTAAAGTGCAAAAACCAGCGAAATAAACTAGGAACTTTTTTGTAACTTATTTGGATATTATTAAGGGATAGTTTAGCTTTATTTTCATAACTGTTTTCATGATGATTTTATGTTTAGTTTTATTGATACAAGCCATAATATGAAGCGTGACGTGACATTGCGTTATGTGACATTTTTTCCTTTATGATAAAGTCGAATAATTTTTGATGTAGTTTGGTTTTAAAGTTTTAATTTAACGAAAATAAATGAAAATTCAATTTCAGGTCAATGTTTGAAAAGGTACATAAGAATAAAAAAATAGTAAAAGAAAGTTATTTATTAAATATTTCTCTTCGACGAAATTGCAGTTCGAGCTACTTTTATTTGTAAATCTTCTTCGCATGATAAGTAGTAAAGTTTATGCATGCCTGAGATACTCGGCACTTCTTTCCATTTTTCCGTTAACGGTGGGGAAATATTTAGTAAGTAAATTTAAAAAGGTTAACTTGGTGGGACAGAGTTGCTTTATATTATATCGTACGTTAACGCCCACTAAAGGGGGCGGGGTTTCAAAATAGACCATATCATGTTTTCCACAGACGAACGTATGGGCATTGCTAGACCGTCTTAGACTTCATCACTGATCAAGAATATATATACTTTATGGGGTTCAATTCTTTTTGGAGGGTATTAAAACTGTATTTTGGCGAGGTCGCTCTGGCAAGGGCTGTGGAGGAGACTCTAAAAATAAATGTTTGGGATAATTATATACAAAATTAAAATTGTTAATTTAATTTACAAAATTAAAATTTTTTTTTTGATACGGTCATTTAGGGGGCAACGGGGGAGGAGGCGGTAAGGCAGAGTAGTACAAGGTTACGTCTCAGCTTCGTCATTAAAGCTCGTTTTAGACAATTTTAACTGCCGCTGTCGATATTTTTGTGCTCCTTCTTTTGCTGTTAAGCGATACGCGTGCAATTTTACGAATCTTTCAACTTTTCCCTAAATTTCTTATCTTTATTTTTAATGTTTTTCAGAAACGGAGGCCATCTACATAAAAGCATTTATTGCTGATTATAAAAATATTTGCAGCAGCAATTTGAAAAAAGTTTAACTTAGACCAGTTGCGTTACGTGACAAACTTCAATATTAAATAGAAAGGGTCTATTCTTAACTTCGGTCAAAGTAGTTTATTTTTTAAGTTTTATATATAAAACTTGCTTTAATTTTAAATTTTTATTGAATTCCGTCCCACAGCGCAGATGATATGACTAAAAATTATGTTTTTAAGGTGAGCATGTGACATTAGAATATTAAGGAAAAATTGAAAAATTACAGTTAGATTTCTTTCGCTTTGCTCTTTTCACATTTTTTTTAGTTTATTGTTGTTGTAAGCAAACTATTTTGTAACACTAGGCAACAGCCATTTTGTTATTTGTTTCTAGCATACTTTTTCTCATGGATTTGGACCTACTGAACACGAAAATGAATTTTAAAAATTTTTCTGTCGATTGGTTTGCGAGATACAAATTTTTTAATTTTTTTTTTTTAATTTTTGGAGGTACATTTACTATTTTGAGCGTATCTTTAGTCTTCTTTGACCTATTTTATCCTACTACTACTCAAATTAAAGACAATTGAGCCGTCTACAACTTATTCTCAGAAAATTTTCAAATCGGGTTAGTAGTTTTGATGTTGGCGGCTTAAAAAGGTTAAAAAACTGCGTTTTTTTAGTAAAAATGTGGCTGAAAAATTCATATAAAAATTCATATAAAATATAAAACGCGATGTTAACAGCGATTTTAATTTTTTTACGTATAGCTAACACTTTTCCAAAGAAAATAAGCCCTTACTTAACAAAATCTGATGACAAATGGCCGACTTATTATTTTTTTGGTAAACGACCGAAATTCCGCTATTTCACGATTTTTTGATTTTCATTATTTGCACAGCTTACCTACCCAACGCAAACGAATAAATACATTTGAACTTAATTTAAAATAAACAAATTAGTCTTCGTATATTATTTTTTAATTTATTTACAGCACTACATGCTCATACATATTTAAACATAAGGAGACACGGTTATCAATTGCATTTCAAAAGTGTCTGTGAAAGTGTAAAGAAGTTAATATTTAGAAAACGCAAGGAAGACAATGAGTAAAAGACTACGTGTGTTCGAGTGTTTGAACGATCCAGACAATTTCTGCAATGTTTGTGGCCAGTTTATAAAAAAAAATCACGCACACAAGTTTACTCCAGCAGTGCAATTGCACTATTTGAATTATTTTGGTATTTCACCAAATATCACAGAACCATGGTCGCTGTGTGATCTTTGCTATATAATCTTAACCAACTGGGCAGCTGGCGGAAGGTAAGAATTTTTATTTAAACACATTATACATAGCGAATATAGTAATTTATTTTAATTTTAGCCGCCATATGAAATTCGATACACCAATGATGTGGAAAAAGCCGCTATGCCATTCCACAGACTGTTATTTTTGCCTCACCACAAACAGTGGGGTAGGAAGATTTTTTAAATGGAACTACGCTCAAGTGGGATCGTTTGCGCTTCCAGTACCACATTCGCATGATGTGCCATATCCAGTGTGCCCTGGTGCATCTCTTCAAGAAGCAGAATCGCCAGGAGAAGAGTCCGAGTCAAATGCAAGCGAATTTGAGCCGGGTGCAAAGCGAAAATTACTGTCACAGGCCGAACTAAACGATTGGGTGCGCGATTTTGGTCTCACTAAGGAGAAATCCGAACTTTTTGCGTCTCGGATGATACAGTGTGGATTTGCGGCTTCAGAAGTGAAAGTATCAGCGTACAGAAACCGTCACAAGGAGTATGCAAAATTTTATACAAAGAAAGACCAAATATGTTTTTGCAGCGACATTTCAGGCTTGTTCCAAGAGCTTCACCAAATTCACAACCCCAACGAATGGAGGTTGTTTATTGACAGCAACAAAGAGAGCTTGAAGGCAGTTCTCTTACATAATGGGAATGAAAAGCCATCTGTTCCTATTGCTCATGCGGTTCATTCAAAGGAGAACTATGAAACTATGGACATTTTGCTGAAATGCATAGAGTATAGGAAATACAATTGGAAAATATGCGCCGACCTTAAAGTTGTGGCCATTCTGTGTGGACTCCAAGGAGGCTATACGCGACATTGCTGTTTTCTGTGCCTTTGGAATAGCCGCGCTGATGATCAGCATTATATAAAAAAAAATGGCCAGTACGAACGAAACCTCTAGTTGGAGAAGCGAATGTTCAGCGCAAACCACTAATAGAGAACCGTGAAAATATAATACTTCCGCCGTTGCACATAAAATTGGGTTTGATTAAAAATTTTGCCAAAAAATTAGACAAAGAAGGTGAAGCTTTTGCCTATTTACGGTCAATTTTCCCTTACCTTTCGCTGGCAAAAATTAAAGAAGGAGTCTTTGCAGGACCCGAGATAAAAAAATGTTGAAAGATGAAAAATTCCCAAAGCTGTTATCACCCATCGAAGCCGCAACATGGAATTCCTTCAGGCTTGTTGTGGAAAACTTTTTAGGAAACAACAAAAGCCCGAATTATAAGGACATAGTTGAGGATCTGGTAAAGAACTATGAAGCCATGGGAGTGCACATGTCACTTAAAATACACTTTCTGCATTCTCATTTGGATTTTTTCCCTGAGAATTTAGGAGACGTGAGCGACGAACACGGCGAGCGCTTTCATCAGGAATTGAAGGCTATGGAACGACGCTATCAGGGCATCTATGACACGGCTATGATGGGTGACTATATTTGGACCCTAATACGTGAGACCGATTGCAGCGAATACAAAAAACAAAGAAGAAGTCAGCAGTTTTTCCACATGGCATAAAATGTACACTTATATCTTTGTTTTTACTCATTTTTTTTGTGCGTTGATTTGCTTAATTTAATTAGTTAGTTTAATTTCGTTAGTTTAGCTAATTGTGCGATACATTGAGCATGTAGTGCTGTAAATAAATTAAAAAATAATATACGAAGACTAATTTGTTTATTTTAAATTAAGTTCAAATGTATTTATTCGTTTGCGTTGGGTAGGTAAGCTGTGCAAATAATGAAAATCAAAAAATCGTGAAATAGCGGAATTTCGGTCGTTTACCAAAAAAATAATAAGTCGGCCATTTGTCATCAGATTTTGTTAAGTAAGGGCTTATTTTCTTTGGAAAAGTGTTAGCTATACGTAAAAAAATTAAAATCGCTGTTAACATCGCGTTTTATATTTTATATGAATTTTTATATGAATTTTTCAGCCACATTTTTACTAAAAAAACGCAGTTTTTTAACCTTTTTAAGCCGCCAACATCAAAACTACTAACCCGATTTGAAAATTTTCTGAGAATAAGTTGTAGACGGCTCAATTGTCTTTAATTTGAGTAGTAGTAGGATAAAATAGGTCAAAGAAGACTAAAGATACGCTCAAAATAGTAAATGTACCTCCAAAAATTAAAAAAAAAAAATTAAAAAATTTGTATCTCGCAAACCAATCGACAGAAAAATTTTTAAAATTCATTTTCGTGTTCAGTAGGTCCAAATCCATGAGAAAAAGTATGCTAGAAACAAATAACAGACAAAAGTTTGTTATTTGTGACCTAGTGTAATTAGTGCAATCGTAAAAACTGCGTTTTAAAAAATTAACCATTAAAGAAAAAATTCAATGAAAAGTAATCAAAAGCAAGTAACATATTATTTTGAATTTTACTAACATTTTTCTCATTATGGGTGTTAAGTTAAGGTATAAATTCTTTAAAATAACAAAATTTGAATATTTTTCTCTCATAATGGTGGATAAAAATAATTGTTTAATAACTTATAATTTTTTGGCCGCGGTAGACCTTTCTGTGGAAATACCCATATATATATATATATATATATATATATATATATATATATATATATTTGATTGTTTCATCGTTAATTCCCAAGATGGCATGCTTGAAAAAGGGATGTACTTTAGAAGGATCGGGTGATAGAATGATAATCTGCTGGTTATGTCACGGCTCATACCATTTTAAGTGCGCTGGTATTTCTGGCTTAGTGGGCGAGTCAATAGCAAAAAACAAAAACATTCATTGGCGTTGTAATTGTTGCCAGAAAGTCAGTGTTGAATTTTTTAAATTCTTCCAGAGCACTAAAAACAATTTCCTGCAAATCCAGAATAACCTTGGCCATTTAACTGAACAAATTAATTAATATGGAAAACTTTTTAGTGACTTTAAAACTTTAGATAGTTTACAATCACCATCCACAATTCGCCGCAGAAGCCCCAGATTGTTGAATAAAGATAACAATACTCCTGCAACAATCAATCAATATGTAGTTAATACGATTAATTACGGATCCAGTTTAACCAAAAATTCTTCTCCAAGAACAACTATGCCTAATGCCTCAGATAATGTTGGTAACATTATTCATGTTAACGATATGAATAATGACTCATCAACGGCCGTGCCTCTGAATAATGCTTCAAAATCTCTAAGCACCGCTCAATTAAGTAATTTTGATGTTTCAACTCCAGCCCCTTTAACCTCAATAGCGAGCTCGTCTACAGTTAATAATCAAAATTTAACTAATACATCAACAGCCGCAAGGGAGTTGCGTACGACTCCTCCGAAAAAAAAACAATATTTGATACACGTTTCGCATCGGATACAAAAGCTGAAGATATGAAATGGTATACTCAAAAGAAATTTGGAAATTGCTCACCACAGAATATCCTCGTTTTTAAATTAAACTCTAGAAATAGAGCTTCATTCAAAATAATTGTACCGGAAGTAATGTTTCAACAAATTATTAGTCAAGAGTTTTGGCCTAAGAATGCTTTAGTACGTGAATTCATTTATAAAGATAATAATAATGCTCGCTTGCCTAATTTAGTGCACCCCAATCCAAAAAACTAATATCTATTTTATACCAAAAAGTCAGGGGTATTAATTCAAAATTGTCATTGATTTACCGAAACAGCTTTGGATATGACAACGATATTATAGCATTCACTGAAACCTGGCTTAGTACTAAAATTAATAATACCGAAAATATGTGTTACAGATACCAAATTTTCAGAAAAGATAGAGAAAGTTGTCAAACAGCCAATAATATTGTAAAAAAACCGGGTGGTGGTGTTTTAATTGCTGTCTCAACTATGTTTTCGTCGGAAGAAATTATACTGCATGATTTTTTGCACATTGATTTAATATTCGTATTAGTGAAAATACATAAAGAGCTAATGTATATTATTTGTATATTCCTCCTAACTCGCAATATTCTATCTATGAAGATTACGTAAACGCTATAAATGTTATTGCAGATAAAGTAAATTCAAATGATCTTATACTTGTGCTGGGAGATTTTAATATGCCAAATGTGTCCTGGAAATCTGTGCCTGATTGTAATTATTTCTCACCTTTTCAATCTTCGGAGTTATCACAGCATTTCATTAACAGTTTACTGGAGTGCTGTCTTTTTCAAATCAACTGCATCACAAATAGTTCTGATAAATTGTTAGACCTTGTATTTGTTAATGAACCGTCAGACTTTTCGATATCACCGCACTTCCGCTTTCAAATCCTGAAGATAGTTATCATCCTACGATTGAATTAACTTATGTCTACCAATCCCTTCGATTGTCAAATACATCTCAGCAAAATAAAAGTTTTCGTTTTAAATCAACAAATTACATTAAACTTCAGCGTGAACTCTCTCAAATCGACTGGTTAAATGAATTATCTTATGGCAATGATTTAGACAAAAGTATCGAAAAATTTTACCAGATACTACACAAATGCTTCCTATCTTCAATACCTAGAGTACTACCTGCGCCCTGCCATGATCCACCTTGGAACACTAAACAACTTTCAAGACTTAAAAACCGAAAGAGTAAACTATTTAAAAAGTACAAGCAAAATGCATCTCAACTGAATTATTCTATGTACTCCTCAGCAAGATCTAGATATACCATTGCTAATCAACTGGCTTATAGTGCTTATTTAAACAGGGTAAAAAATAACTTAAAAAATGATCCCAAATCTGTTTATAAGTTTGTCAATTCGAAAAGGCGTGTCATAGATTTCCCTTCTGTTATGAAGTTTAAAGATTGTGAGTCTTCAGATGATAAAGTTATAAGTAATATGTTTGCTGACTTTTTTGCATCAATCTATTCATCGTCTACGTTTAGCAATATAGAGCAATATTCTTACCATATCCCTGAATCAGTGAATTTTAATGTACCCCGTATTGAGCAGCAAACTGTTTTGACTTATATGAAAAATCTAAAACTTTCGTATGTTCCCGGTCCTGATGGTATTCCTAGTAGTATTTTAAAATACTGTCCTCATTTACTAAGCACTCCATTGACCTATTTATTCAACAAATCACTCAAATTGAGTTACTTTCCTCCAATTTGGAAGAAATCGTTCATCATTCCGCTATTCAAATCTGGATCTAAAGCTGATATATCCAATTATAGAGGTATAGCTAAACTGAACGCTATACCAAAGTTGTTTGAGCAACTCTTATGCGATACATTGTCTTATCAAGCAACGTCTATCCTTTCTTCTGCGCAGCATGGTTTCTGTAAAGGTCGATCAACTATTACGAATCTCTTAGAATTAACAACCTTAGTTAACGATGGATTTGTCACTGGCAAACAAACAGATGTCATCTATTTTGATTTTAGTAAGGCCTTTGATAAGGTGAATCACAACTTACTTATTCATAAGCTTGATCGAATTCGATTTGGAACGTCTCTAATAAAATGGATCGAATCTTATTTGAAGAACAGAATGCAGTGTGTCAAGTTCCGCAATATGCTCTCTACTGATATAAATGTTATATCAGGTGTGCCTCAGGGTAGTCATCTCGGCCCACTTTTATTTACTTTATTTATTAATGATCTTCCATCCGTTGTTGAAAACTCAAATATACTAATGTATGCAGATGACGTAAAGTTATTCTTATCGCTTGATTCTATTGATCAACAGTTGCGTCTCCAAGCTGACATTGTACACTTAACCGCTTGGTGCGCTAATAATTTAATGGACCTAAATGTGAAAAAGTGCAAATATATGATTTTCTCAAGATCAACACCAATCAATGGACTCTATAAAATGAATACTGCTGTTCTTGACCTAGTGGATTCATTTAATGACTTGGGAGTTATTTTAGATAAAAAATTGGACTTCAGGTGCCATATAACCTCGACGATTAACAAAGCTACTGGTGTTCTGGGTTTTATTAAACGCTGGGCTAAGGAGTTCTCTGACCCTTATACAACCAAGATGTTATTTACTACTTTAGTTCGCCCAATACTTGAATACGGATCTGTTGTATGGGACCCACAATATCTTTCACATTCAAATAAAATAGAGTCAGTACAAGTGCAATTCTTATTATTTTGTCTTCGTGGTCTTCCTTGGAACTCTAATATGAGATTACCATCTTACGAGAGACGCCTAGGACTTATTAAGCTTCCAACCTTAAGGAGCCGTCGACAAATGCTAAATGTTACCTTTCTGCTGAAATTAATAAACGGCTGCGTCACATCTCAATTTCTCCTGAGCAAAATAAACTTGAATATACCCAATCGTCCAACAAGGTATTATAGCTTCTTGAGAATTAAGTTTTACTTTATAGTAACTTCGATCCCTTTCGGAGAATTTGCAGTGATTTTAATAGTCTTTACCCTTGTATCGATTTCAACAAAAGTATTGATGTCGTAAAAAATGATATAATTTTACATCTTAACTCGTTACAAAATTAATTATAAATAAATGTTTAATTTGTTAAATCGACATTTGTTAAAGCCATAATTTTTGTTTTTGTTGTAATTTGTCTTGTTACTATTGTAAAACAAAGCTTTATCGATTCCATTTATATATATATGTATGTACTTATCATTTCTGAAACATTGTTATATTTTAATTGTATCAGTCTGTAAGGATTAATCCATAGACTTAAGGCGGATTCACCCATGTTGTCCGAACAAAATTTTTGTCCGGACAAATTTTTTTTATATGTAGTTTGACGTCTCTCTTCCTGAGAGAGAGAAAATATTTTTTACGAACAACTCTCAGCTTGAATTGGTTTAATTTTATATTTTGTCCGGACAAATTTGAACTGAGTTGCCAATACGTTAAACTTTTTCACATAAAGTTGGGGTGTGATTTTGTGTTGGATATATTAAATTGTGTATGAGACTAAAATAATAAATTTTGAGAACTAATATTATCTATTTGTTTCTTTTTTATATGTATTTTGCTAATAACAATGCTTTATGCAATTCAATGGCCAAGGTAAAGCAATTTACTTTTCTCGTCCATTATTATTATCACAAATTCTTGAAAAATAATTTAAAATATGTAATGTCCAAATATCTAAAATATCAAGAAAACAAAGCAAAACATAAAAAATCGCTGCAGTACTACCATTTTGCAAAACTCATTTTTTATATGAATGGCAAGTTTGATTTGATTGATTGCTGCAGAAAACTCTTAGTAAAATAAATTTTGTCCGGACAAAACTTTTGTTCGGAAAACATGGGTGAATCCGCCTTAAATAAATAAACGCAATTCATATAATAAAAACTTAATAACAAAATGGGCAAGATTTTAATAAAAAATGATTATAAAAACCAAAAAAAAATTTTAAAATGAAATAGGTAATTTTATTAACAAAAATTTAAATAAAAAACTTACAAATTTATCAAGTTGCGCAAGGTATATTTTGCTAAAGGCCCATTTAGGCGAACGCTGAAATCGCAAATGCTGCGTAAATGCTGACGCAGCGCAAATGCTAACGCTTATAGAATGCTTAAAAACGCACCATTTGTTTTTACAGAAAAAAAATTATGTATGCATACATTCATACAACAAATAATCAAGAATGATAAAATAAAGATTACGCCAACAAGCTTAAATAAAAATACTTTTCTGCGCATGATGGAACTCTGACGTCACTCAACATGTGTTCTGATTGGCTAATAAAATTCAGTTGGAAACTGTTATGTTATGTTATTGTAAAAACAGGACAGTGGGGCAAATTGCGATTTTTCAAATTAAATTTGTTTGATAATAAACAATTTTAAAAAATTATTGTACTTTCCACATTTTTTATTTGAAATTGTTCATTTATAGATATTTTATATAAATATTGAACCCAAGTGCTAATTATTATTCTTTTTTCCCCATTCAAAACAAATTTTTTTCCTTGCAAAATATCAGCCATAACTTCCTTTGAGCTTCATCTCTTGGAATGAACTATAAAATACTATAAAATGACACAGCGTTTTGAAAACAAACAAAATTTTGATAACAATATTACATTTTAACACTATTATTTCTCACTTGCTTTTGCTGTTACTTTGTTTGCAATTGCCCACTGCACATTTCATGCTTGCTCTTTTTGTTCTCTTTTCTCTTTAATTTAGGTTTTTTGTTTACAGTTTATGAGCTTTAAAAATCAAGTTTTAATAAGTTTTTTACACTTTAAGTTATTTAGTAATTATTTTAATATATTTATTTTAAAATATAACACAATTTATTATAAAATATAACACAAAACTTGAACCTTCATATATCCGATTTAATTTGCTTGTTGGCAATCTCTCTGAGTAAATTGTGTGAAGGGTTGCCAAATATAGCATAAAATATTAATTTTGTACGAGAAAGTATTAGTTTTGCATATAATAAACATTTGGCAATCTCTTCGAGGGAACAAATACGTCATCAAACGGTAAATCATGCGCAAGGCGTAATCTTTATTTTATCATTCTTGCAAATAATAATGTTTCAACATTGATGGCACTTTCCTATTTTGCGTTTGTACAGAAAACGTACGAAATTATATAATTAGTACAATATGTTATTTTAAGCTTGCGATCGATGTAATCTTCATTATATGTATGGCTAAATTATACTTTTATTTATACATTTATTTTATAAGGGTGCTGTTGGCTGAAGTAGTGAGCACAAGACTACGATGCCTTAGATCCCGAGTTCGACTTCACCCTCAGTCATGAATATGATTTCGAGTTTTTCTGACCTGCATTAGTGCAAGATTGTGTTAATTGTTGTCGGGTTGTCTCAATGGCATAGCACTGGTCGCTAAACATTATCGACACAATTGCCTGCCTATTGTGAGATTTTATAAATAAAAATAAGTTATATAGCAAATTAATTTATTAAATATGCTATGTATGTCTACAAATGTATCAACTAAATGTTCAGATATCAAACCAAACAAGTACCAAAAAAACCCGTTTGCGCCACACTCTCATTCAACATACACACATGCCATCACTCTCTGCGTAACCTCTGCGTGAAATTCTATTTTCTGCAGGTTGGTTGCGCTGCACTGTGTTTTATAGCGCTCAAATAAGCATTTTCACAATTTGCTTTATAACAGATTTGATCAGCTGATGCGTTTGCGCAGCATTTACGATTTCAGCGTTCGGCCTTAACTTCGGTTCAGCTTGATCTATTATGCTGAACTTGTTTGTACATATTAATGATTTTTTGTTTGTTCGTTATGTGGTCTAGTATGGATATATGCCTACATTTCATTGGCGCTTACACAAAATTATCAGTAGACTTTAACATAATTCCAATATAGCAAAACCTCTACGTTTATACATAAACTAATAATATTGATATATTAATTAAGACAATATGTTGGATAGAAGTTTTTCAAAATAAATTGTTTATGGTAATTAAAAAAAAAATGATTTTATGTTATAAAAGAGCACTTTGTTTAAATAACTAAATATTTTAGTTCTGAAATAAAGCTCCAGTATATTTTAATCAGCCAAAATAAATTATTTTTATACAATATAGTTTAACTTTCCTAAATTTTGCATGAAACTGTCATCAAAAACATATGGGAATAAATCAAATTCTAAGCTTTTATGTACATTTATTAATAAAAAAATTTGTTCGATTAATTGACATTAATCTATCGATCTGTTCGTTATTCCAAAAAAAGTAATTTTAAAATTATTCGAGCAAGAGTTTCGTTTTGATTGATCGATAAATAGAACTATTGTTAATCGGTTGACAGCTCTATATATGTAGGTACATAGTTAAATATATATATATATATATATATATATATATATATATATATAAATAATTATTTTAACTGTAAATGACAAATGGTCGAATTTTGACCATAAAGCTCTAGGTACTCTGTTCAAAATTTCGTGTGGAGTTATGTCAAAATACATGTATAAAAATTTTGAGTGGAAAATTCATGAACAAATGTTGCAATAGTAGTACTGTGTTTTCTCTTGGAAAAACATATGAAATGTGTCTGGCAACATTTTAACAAAGCTGTGGAATAAAGCAACTGTTCTTTATTTCATACGGAATTTTGACAGCTGTTCATAAATATACAGGGTCCGCCAAATAACTTTTTTTTTAAAATGCTATAAAAAAAAACTACTGAATATTTTCTCAAGTTTCTTTTTTTATTTGAAAGTACAATCCTCCGGTTAATAATGGAAAATAATTTCATCCAAATGGCTGCCTCGGTTGGCCATGCAGTAGCTTACACGATCGGTCCAATTTTTAAGCACATTATCGATTGTGTGCAGCTGTATTTCATTAATAGCTTCACGAATATTGTCATTTAAAGCGTCAATTGTCTGTCTTGTCGGCGTAACACTTATTTTTGACGGCACCCCACAAATAATAGTCCAACAGTGTCAAATCGCAGCTCCGAGGTAGCCAAACGACATCCGTTCTGTGGCTGATAATGCGATCTTCAAAAACAGGGCGCAAAACATCGAGTGTAGCTTCGGCTGTGTGGCACGTAGCGCTGTCCTGTTGAAACCAAATGTTGCCAATATCCTCCTCTTCAATTCTTGTAAACAAAAATTTGTTCAACATGGCCCGATAACGATCGCCATTGACTGTAACGGCCACTCCTTGCTCATTTTCGAAGAAAAATGGCCCAATTATGCCTGTGAACCAAAATCCGCACCAAACAGTGACTCGTTTTGGGTGCATCGGCTTTTCTGTGCCCCAAATGCGACAATTTTGCTTGTTTACATACCCGCCAAGATCAAAATGAGCTTCATCTGAAAATATGATTTTTTTTGGCAAAATCGGCATCTTCTGTAAGTCGATCGCAGGCCCACTTAGCGAAGCGTTGTTCAAGCGTATACACAACCATATTCGTTCAGCGGAAGGATAAAACTAATTACCTGTCAAATCAGACATGAACTAAGTGTTACCATTAACGAAATAAGCACTAGTTGAAAAAAAAACGTTAGATGGCGGACCCTTTATATAAGCAATTAATATAGACACCACATTTTAAATGTCATATTTTCCAAGTGAAATAATTAATGTTGCTCAACATTTTCCACAAATTCGAACAGAGTACTAGGCTTAACTCAATCTAGCCTGAAATGTTAGTATTCTGTTTAAAAGAGCGAAAATTGTTCAGCAACACTGTTGTTTCATGCTTGAAATTTTATGTGTATTTTATGTGTTTTCACACTTAGAGCAACATTAATTATTTCACTTGGAAAATATGACATTTAAAATGTGGTGTCTAAATTTGTTTTTTATTAATTTCTTTTATATATTTATGAACAGCTGTCAAAATTCCGTATGAAATAAAGACCATTTTTGATACATGTGATTGCAGCTCTGAAAGAAATACGAAGCAGCTTCCGGTGAATTGTTGTAGTTATTAAATTAAAAGATACGGGAGTACTGAGGCATTTTGAGAACGAAAAATATTGAAATTGTAGTAATTATTTTTCCATCACTGGTCTACAACTCAGTTTTGTTATATTTTACAAACGGGCAACATCTCTTTCGCAGTACTAAATAATTTATTGTGTTATTATACCGTTCACAAAAAAAGTGAAAGGGTATATATATAGGTTTGTCATTCCGTGTGTAATTTCTTCGATATCAATATGGGACCCCATAAAGTATATATGTATATTCTGGATCCTTATGAATAGCGATGACGATTGAGCGATGTCCGTCTGTCTGTACGTTTTCCCAAGCCTACAGAAGAGCTAGAGACTTCGTTCTTGGACCGTTGGACTAGAAATGAACTTAAATAGAGTGGTATTGAAATTCAGAAAGATCCGAACTACGGTTCCAGAGCTGGGAAGCTTACACCTATTTCTCGAAGCAAAATTTATACCAAATATCAATTATTTTTGTTGTTGTGATTTTTTAAAATTGTTTGTAATTTACAAATTGTGAATTCTCAGATGGTTTTCAGAAGTATATGCATAAGATAAGAGGTTTTTAACTTTTCAAAACTGTGGTTAAAGTCTGCTGATGATTTAGTAAAGCACCAATGAAACGCATATAGACATTGCTTAACCACCAACAAATAAAATTCATTTAATTATTTTTTTTAATGTTTGTAAACTAAACCTATTTCGTGCTTTGGGAAGCCTCAATGGTCTATTAAAAATTAAAAAAATTAAAATTTTTTTCAGGGATGGGAAATTAAAATTTTTGTTCGGTCCATTCCCTATTTTGTAGTACATGTAGTAACTAAAATTGCTAAAAATTTTAAATAATCAAACAGGCAACTGATGGGTTTTTTTTTGCTAACTTTAGGAAGAACAAAATTGGTATCAAAATTAAAAAAAAATCAAAATTTCGAATCCAGGGTTGGACAAGTGCAAAATTTTATGGTACCAAAATGGTAAAAAATTTTAAATTTTTTTAAAGTAAAACTACTTTATACCTCAAGAAGCGTTGTACTGATAAAAAAAATAAAATCGTTTCAAGGGTTGGGAAAATGAAAGTTTTTTTAGTACATGCAATATTTTGTAGTACATGTAATAACCAAAGTGGTTGTATAATTTGAGTTTTTCTTAAACAAAACTACTTTATACCTCACGAAGATTTGCATTGATAAAAAAATTGAAATTTCGCTTCCAGGGTTGGGAAATTAAATTTTTTTATACATAAAAGTAATCAAAAAGGGAACTGACGGTTTTTTTTGCTAACTAAAACCATTTTATATTTTAGGAAGAACAAAATTGGTATAAAAAATTTAAAAAAAATTCAAAATTTCAAATCCAGGGTTGGACAAGTCTAATATTTTATAGATCATGAAGGTGACCAAAATGTTTTAAAATTGTAAATTTTTCTTAAATAACACTACTTTATACCTCATGAAGAGTTGCATTGGTAAAAAACAAAGAAATTAAAATTTCACTTCCAGTGTTGGGAAGTTGAAAGTTTTTTTGGTACATGGTATAGTGTAGTACATGAAAGTGACCAACATGGTTGAAAATTTTAGGTTTTATACCGAACGAAGACTAGCATAGGTAAAAAAATAAAAATGTCGCTTCCAAGGCTGGAAAATTGAAATTTTTTTTATACATAAAAGTAACCAAAGAGGCAACTAACGTCGTTTCTTACTAATTAAAACAATTTTTTAGTTCAGGAAAAACAAAATTGGTATCAAAAATTAAAATTTAGATTCCAGAGGTGGATAATTGCAATATTTTGTAGTACATGAAAGTGACCAAAATGGTTACAAATATTAAGTTTTTCTTAAATAAAATTATTTCATACCTCATTAAGAGTTGCATTGGAAAAGAAAACAAAAAAAATAAAATTTCGTTTCCAGGGTTGGAAAATTGAAATATTTTTTCTGCATAAAAGTAACCAAAAAGATTGACGTTGTTGTTTTTGCCAATTAAAACTGTTTTATAATTCAGGAAGAACCAATTTTAATACCAATTATGATTGGTATTAAAATCTTAAAAAAATCTTCGACTTCGACTCCAGGGTTGGACAAATGATATATTTTATGGTACATGAAAGTGAACAAAAAGTTTAAAAATTTTAATTTTTTTGTCAAGTAAAACTATGTTACACCTCACTAAAAATTGCATTGGTAAAAAAATAAAAATTCGCTTCCAGTACCCACATAAATTCCAAATTTTGTGTTTTTAGTGAGTTAAACCAATTTTATATTTCAGAAAAAACTAAATTAGTAGATATTAAAAATTCGGTTCCGGGGTTGGAAAATCGAAATTTTTTGGTACATGAAAGTACACACATAAATTCCCAATTTTGGTTTTATTTCAGTAAATTAAACATATTTTATACTTCGCTAAAAATTAAATTGGTATTAAAAATTTTAAAAACTAAAAATTCGGTTCCTGGGTTGGATAATCGAAATTTTTTAGTACATAAAATTAACTATATTAGTTCCTAATTTTGGTTTCTTGTGGATGAAATCTTTTTTTTATGCTTCGGGAAGAGTTAAATTGTTACTAAAAACCAAAATAAATCTGAAGGACGATTCTACGGTTGGACAATTACAACTTTTTGGGGTACATGAAACGGATCTTTTTTTTTGTAAATTAAACATACATATATAATATTTTTGAATGACGTTCAGAGGTATTAGAAATAAGAAAATACAAACATTTAGCTTCCTAGCCGAAGAATTTAAACGTTTTCTTATATATAAAAGTTACCGATAACATAATTTTGATTTTTTAATTAAACCTACTTTCTGTTTTGGCAACAAAGAAAGAAGAATTACATCTGTGAAGGGTATTTAAGATTCGGCACAGCCCAATATAGCACTTTTACTTGTATTATTTTTACTATGAAAGCTAGAAGAGTTCCCTGCAAATAATGTATTGTATTTTATGACGTCAATTTCGTTTTAGTATTAGATAAAGTCAAATTCACATACAGACAAAATTTTTGAAAAGATTTTGATTTTAAATTTTAAGCTCAAACTCTTGATTATGGTAACGTACGAAATTTGGATCTCTTGATATTTTTAAAGGAACTTGATTTCAATGTTTAAAAAACCACTTTTATACTACATCTACTACGATATAATACCCGAATTGTATACATACATACACATACGAGTATACATATGTATTTGAATACGTAATAATATTTTATTCAAATGAATTTTTTTAAAATTTCTATAAATAAATATATTTAAGAAAATCATAATTTTTTGTTTATTTTATGCAAATATTTGCAAATCTGTAGCTTCTCCTCCCAAATTTACAAAAAAAAAGTTAAAAATGGATTATGAGTGCTTTTAGCTAGATCCTATTCGCATTATACTGGGGCTAACGCAGATGATCATCAGGGAACCTTTTTCCCAAGATTTCTTTTAAATGATGAAATGTTTTATTTTAATTGAATAAAAATTTAAAGCTACGTTCAAATTTATCAAATATTAGTCCAAAAAATCGTAACCACTAATTAGTAATGAAAAATATATTGATTCAGATACGTGTTTGTTGAGTAAAACATTTTAATGCAAAACTAATAGCCAGCGTCCCCACCCGGTTAACTATCTTGGCGTGATGTGGTGGCTTAAGTGTCGGCTGTGTCTCCTAATTCAACCCAGGTATTGCACATGTCTCTGCATGTGTAGTGCCTGTTTGGAAATAAGAAGAAAAAACTAAACTAACTAAAGGTTAACCACCTCCTCCTATTTCCCATTTCCCCACAATCCTATATCCAGAAATTCCTTTCCTCCCCCCACTTATAAGATCAAGGTGGTAAGCAGCTGTGCCGAGGATCTGAATGCCTAGTTAGTGGTAAAAGTCGACTAGTCGCTAACAGCTCCCCTCCGGCGCCAGGACACGGGTCGGTTGTAATTTTTTGTTCTAGTCTACGCACGCCGTCACTGCGTGGATGGTTCATCCCCTTACTGGCCTACTCGTGGGAACAACACATGGAAAAATCAAATAAAAAACAAACAGTACAACTGAAGGGAAGATATCTCTTCAGAGGACGATCTTCTTGTCTCCAGTCAGGAGACAGTAGTCGGCCTCTCAGATGGTGATGATAAAAGCCAAGTTCCCCGTTATCCGCACAAATACAACAAGACAACAAGAAAAGCCCCCAAGACCGGTAATCGAGACTGATAACCGGTCCAAAGGGAAACCTAAAAAAAGGAGCCAGAAAGAACTCCTTAAAACGGGGTACTCTAAGGCCGTATTCAATCTTGACAAGATCGCCAAGAATGCTGCGAACGGAGTAACTCATCCGCATGATGCTGAGGACAAGGTGAGATATCAGGCCGTGGTGGAATATCAAGTATATGGATTCTCTACCAAGTACGTCTGGTGCTAAGAGGTCGATCTCAGACAGAGAGCGGTAAGCTTCAGCAAAAAACATCCGCGCCTCAACCAGCAACATCGTCATCCACGAGAAGGTCCTTTAACGAGGTAGTTAAAGATAATCTTCTCATGACTCTGACGAACAATAATAATGGGAAGACTCTCCCTGTAATAACGGAGTAGGGGGCCATCAAATCCAAATTGGATGAGCTCGTAATGGACTACGTCCTCTCCAATAAGGATAAGGCGGCTCCTCGCTTCGACTCCGGTGAGATACACCGGGGGTACAGGGTGATGAAATGCTTGGACGCATTTTCAAAGGAATTCCTCAGCGACAGTATCGCTAAGATCATCGAGACTTGGGATGCGTTAAGTCTAAAACTCATCCCTGCAGAGGAAATAGCGATGAGACCGCGTGCAAGGATTTGGTTACCAAAACTAGGCAATGACGGCGGCAAAATGCTGGAGTGTTTGAAGCTCCAAAACTCCAGCATTCCAATGGATGACTGGTCAGTTATCCGCACGTAGGATCATGGCAGCAGTGGTACCTGCCTAATCCTCTCCATTTCGAAGTCTGAAGCAGAAGCGCTCGAGAAAGCAGGATCCAAACTCTTTTTCGGGGTTAGGGACGCCAAGGTAAAGGTGTATCGACCAAGTAAGTCGGAGGTTGACGTTGTCGAAGCTGCCAACAACCTCCTGGGAGGAATGCAGCTCTCAGAGAATTAAGACTCTAAAGATCGCCCAAATAAATCTGAAGCATTCGAAGTGTGCAACAGATAACTTAGTGGTTATCTCAGCCGAGGAAAACATCGACATATGTATGGTTCAGGAGCCATAGGTAGCAGACTCCGAGGTTAACGGGTTCCCGAGGTCCACATACAACGTACTATATGCTAAAAGTAATGGTAAGCCCAGATCATGTCTAATAGCCAAAAAAAACCCATCAACATTTTTCTCTGTACACAGTTTAGCGCAGAAGACCTTCCAGTTGCGAGGGTCGAGCTAACAGATGGTAGGAGCTTCCTAATCGCATCATACTACATGTCACATGACAAAACAGCACCACCAGATGAAGTGAAAGCTTTTATGTCATCTATTGGTGCCGATGAAGATGTCATACTTTGTTGTGACGCCAACGCTAGATATACAATATGGCGCAGCTGTGAAATCAACGCCAGAGGTGAGCATATCCTAGATTTCATAAACCTTAACAAACTTACCATATGTAACTCCGGTACTTCACCGACTTTCATCTTTCCGTGTTCGAGCAGATTTAGTGGGTGGGAAGAGGTTCTGGACATTACCCTTGTAAATGACAAATTTAGGTTTTCAATTGACAAGTGGAGGGTATCCAATAAAAGATCCTTCTCTGATCATTGCTGGATACTCTACGAAGCACAGATTGGGATATGTTTAACGGGATTCTGAAGCAAAAACTAGGAAGAGTCCTAGAAATCGAGAATACAATTGATGGACTTGAACAAAATGTAGGGTTGTTCAACAAGGCTATTACCAAGGCGTTCGAGATATCCTGCCCCTTAACAAAGACTAAAAAGAGTTATCGTAGGGCCTTCAACGCTTGCAATGAAAGTAAAATATGGCAGCCTTATCGTGACAAGCTAGCTATATATAAAAAGGCTATAAAGGTCGCCAAAAGAGACTCGTGGAGGAATTTCTGTGAGTCAATAGATAAAACTAGATATTCGGCAAGGCTAGGTAGGGATCTGACCATGAGCCACACCTGTCCAACCTTCATTAAGAGAGGGGATGGCTCATGGACAGATTCCTCGGCGGAATCTCTAGGCATTCTTTTCAACACCTACTTTCCAGGCTGTACTGGCAAGGTCAGTGGAATCAGCTCAGTTAGTGGGAATCAACACGCTGTCAATACGGATTCTTTATCCCCAGAGAGAATCTCATTGGCAATCGACAGCTTCTTTCCGTTTAAATAAAATAGATTCATATCGAATATAATTTATTTGTTGGGTTAGTTTTGTATGAGTTTCAAGGCCTACTATGCTTATTCTGTTGTGATTTTTGAAAATAATTTGTAATTTACAAATTGTTAATTCTCAGATGGTTTTCAGAAGTATGTGCATAAGATAAGAGGCTTTTAACTTTCAAAACTGTGGTTAAAGTCTACTGATGATCTGGTAAAGCACCAATGAAATGCATATAGACATTGCTTGACCACTAACAAATAAATTTCATTTAAAATAAAATTGTGACAACAATATGTCAAATAAAAAATTCATAGCAATTATTATTATTGTTTTTAATTTTAAGTTAAAATGGGATTTTAAAAGTATTCTATCTGTCAACCATATTGAAGGAAAAGACTTATTTTTAATAATGAGAATAAATTTAATTTCATTAAATATTCTACTTTAAAGTTTTAGTGTTTCTTCTACAATTATAATCTAATTATTTTTTAAAGGTTAGAATAAATTTTCTGTACAACTATTCAGTGAATGTATGATTACAAAATTTTTAAAGTAGATTAAAGTAAAGATATTTCTATATCCAGTATATGTATGAGGCTTTGCCGCTCCTGTACGAATGTCAAAATTTTTTTTAAATTTTTAACACGCCATAGATGGTGTACTAATATAAAGAATTGAAGTGCTCCACGCAGGATATTATTAACTCGTATAATTATGTGAAAATTATGTTGAAACACAATATCGTCGTGTCCTACAATTACCTTTAACATAAAAATTTAAAACATTTTATATGTACACATTCAAACAATTGTGTCTTATAGAATTTAAAGCACAACCACTATGCACGTTCCCATGTACAAACACAACGAGGTCTTATTATACACAAAAATTTTAGAAGTGTACTCAAAGATCCCTTTCAGATTAGGCAACTTTAATTGCGCAAGTATAATTTTCATTTTTTTTATTTTCTTTTGAACTTGCTTTTATGTGCACATTCAGCAACTTTGTTGAGCAAGTTTAATTTTCTTAAGCTCGAATTTTCTTAATTTGTTGACGTTTTGTTGCGGAGTGGGTTTCGAAGAAACTAAGTTGCTGGAAACACCATAACTTTGGCCGATAAACATCTGCTACTCCAGAACCACTTATTTTTCCATTTGCGTTTTATTTCTTCCAGGTTATAGTGCTGTCTGTCTTTTTCATATCAGTTAAAATTTCATTAAATGATTCTGCCTTTTTATTGCTGTCTAAATATGAGAATGAACGAACATTAAAAATGCATTAATTTTGTCCAACTAATTTGATTAGTTGTTCCGTTTCATTTCGCTTCCAATTTCTCATAACTTTTTAACTTTTTATTCACTTATTGACAAATATAAAATTTTCTTAACACAAAATTAGACAACACACCGAAGAAGAAATAAAAGACAATTTCAAAAACCAATAAATATCCCAAGACAAGAATGACAGCAGAAACAGTACTAGGAAGTCTGTACTCAAATCTCGGCAATTCTTTTCCCTTCAAACCGACCTTTCCACACCCACAAACACAAGACTTGCGCAAGTAAAGTTGCCTAATCTGAAAAGGGCCAAACAATGCTTGAGCATGAAATAGTCATCTAGTCACCACTGACATGTTACTCTTACGCAAATGTTGCGGACGCGTAAGCGTTGCGTATGACTTCAACTTTGATAGTTACTAAAAATACGTAAATGTTTATAAACAGCGTTGTCAAAAAAGTTATAATTTACAAATATAACAATAGGGGAATGTATATCAAAATTATTCGTTTCAATTCAGTGGTATCATAAAAAAGAACAGGAAACTATATTAGAGGTGAAATTCAATTTCGGATTATATAGCAAGAAGTCTCTCGCATAACGAACATATCTTAATACACTAGGTACATAGCACTAATAAGTTATCTGCTCATGAGCAACGTGCACTGAAATAGCAATAATCAATTGCAATAAGAAAGTTGTTTTAATTATAATTATTAGGAATGAACTTATTCCACTTTCAAAAGAAATATTTTTGCGATAGCATTGTACAGGAAAACGGTTGTTATTTATTTTATTTCAAAATAGAACTCTATTGAAATTGTGATTGTAACTATAGCGAGAAGGTGTCTATAGCTCATTAAAATTACCGTTAACTTAGTTTTTTTAAAAAGTGGACTTATACCACTTTCAAAAAACCCAGCTCAATTTATGGTGCCTCGTCTCATAGACTTGAACAGAATATTTATATGAAAATTCTTATGCTTTTTAAGGCAAGGACTTATGAGTTTTGCCAACATTCCAACGTTCATTCATTTTCAAGGCTGTCATATCGCATACATTACATTTTGGTTTCCTTTTACCGTGTTTTTCAGCTGCAAGGGAATGTAGGTTAGCATTGCATTTACTGCCAAGTCAAAAAGCCAACTTGAAAATATTACCAAATCGCTTTTTCTAATATGTAGTGACTAAATCAGTTTTATTTGTGATGGTTGTTTATTGGCCAGTCCCTGTACCAAAAGATTATTTATATAACTTACTCATACCTGAGACTTCTAATTAGGAGTACAAATTTTCTGTGACCATATTTTCTCACTTAAGTTGTTAATAATGATTTCAGGACGACCTAAAATCATCTTTAAAGTTATCATTATTTCAGGTAAGTTCTTTGGAAGCGACAGCTGACTGCTAACTAAATCGTAAGCTTCCACTTTTAAAGACGTTTGCAGTCTTAGGTTTTCAGAATTCGATAAGAAAATATTGGCAAACCTTTTGCTAGTGCCTGATGTGCAACATTTTTCTAGTATATACGACTATATAAATGACAAAGAAGTTTATATTTATACAATAACTATATTTATTTATTTAAACAAAAAATTAATATATCTATATTAATCAACAGAAGAAGTAGAATATTGAAATTTATAGAAAAATATTAACATTATAAAAAATGATATGTTGATTTCTGAAAAGAAATTTCTTTCTTTCGGTATAAGATTATTCATTATTTTTGATAATAATTTTAAATGGGATGAAGGATCAATATTTCCAAAGGGTTTGAAGAATTCAGCCGGAAGATGCAAAGTTTCACCATACATTACTGCTGGAGATGTCCCTAGATCTTTTATACTCACTCTTAAGCCTAAAAGTAATGTATTTAAAGATATGATACATTGCTAATTTTCGGCACATGCAAGGACTGCTTTAAGTGTTCGGTGGAATCGCTCCACTAACCCGTTTGCTTGTGGATGATAGACAGTAGTAAAAATGTGAGATATTCTTAAGTTTTTAGTTATCTCCTTGAACATGTGAGAAGTAAACAGACTTATTCTATCTGTAACTATAGTACTAGGTATGATACCAAAACGACAAATCCATCCATCGTAAAAAGCTCTGAAAACTGTGTCAGCTTTTATATTTTGAGGGAAAGCTTTTGGTCAACGACTAAAACGATCAACATACGTCAAAATATGAGTATTCTTCAGATGGCGATAATGGTCCAACAATGTCTAAATGAATAATTGAAAAACGATTGCTTACAAGTTGAAAATGTTCTACTTTGCTTTTAGTATGTCGTGTTATTTTAGAGCGTTGGCACTCTTGACAACCTCGTGCCCAATCGTTGATATTTTTGTTCATCAGTGCCCCAAAAATTTCTATGGAAAAAGTTTTTGAGTGGCTCGTATACCAGGGTGAGAAAGTGTGTGAATATTCTTAAATATTTTCTCTCGAAACTCGATTGGAATAAACGGGAGATATCTGTATTTGGTAGTGTGATAAGAACGTATTTTTCTTTATCTGGAGAATGCAAAAATTATTTGAGTGGTGGGTAATTTTTCTGTGCTTGACTTAGTTCATCATAGTCTATATGCTGAATTTGAATTGCATTAATTCGTGACAAGGCATCTATCTGCTATAATATTTTCTGTTCCATTTATGTTTCTTATATCTGTGGAGAACTGATAATTTCGTTGACGAGGTGGTGCCTTTTCCAACTTTTGCTTAAAAGCACTATTTCGCATTAGGAAAAGGATGACTTAAAAAAGTTATTTCAGGTAATTTGATTTTGCAATTGTTGAAAGCATTTACAGATTCTTTATTCCAAGGTATTGCTCTTTTATCATTTTTGCTCGTTGTCCCATTTAAAAAATTAGTTAGTGCTTGCTCTGTGGCGCCATTTGATAGACATTTTCTATAAAAGTTTAACATAGCCAGAAACCTTCTCAATTCACTAATGGTTTTTGGCAGAGGAAAATCGTTAATTAATTCATGGCTGATATGGTGCCCAAGAAAATTGATTTCAGAAACGCCGAAAATACATTTAGCGGGATTAGTTTGAGCAGCATTGCATATCCCGAATAGCATCCTCAAAACCTCGAATAAACCAAAGGGTGTTGTCTCTGCGCTTTTCGGAATATCTTCTGGATGCACTGGAATTTTATAAAACGCCTTAACTAAATCCAAATTCGAAAATATTGTAGCATCATGAAGATTCATTTGAAAATCAGTGAGATATGGCACGGCCGCCATTCTTCATTAGGTTTCTTTACCATATGGAGCGGGTTTGCCCAATCACTTTTGGATGGTCTAATGATTCCTTTGTCTAACATATACTGGAATTAATTTTTACCTGCCTTTAATTTCTCTGGATCTGAACGTCTTGGTCTGTAGGAAATAATTGGTCCTTTAGTGATGATATTATGATATACATTATGAAGCGAGTCAAAATTGTCAGATGGTGTAACAATTTCTGGATTTTCTTTTAACAATGTATGGTATTTGCTTTCACCAGACACCATTTTGATACCAGCAAATGAGTAATTAATACTATTGCCACTAATTTTAAGTTTTGTTGTACCATCAATTAACGCTCTGTCTTTTAAATCTGGAAGATGATAATGGCGGAGAAAATCCACTCCAATTATCGGACGGTTAACATCCGCAAGAATAAAATTTCATCTAAAGCTTCTGTGCAGACCTAAATGAAGAATTATGTTGCCGAAGGTTCTAATATCTGTACCATTTGCTGCATACAGTGAAAGTTTTTGAAGCGATTTAATGTTTTTGCAAGGATAACGGATATTTCAGATCCAGTGTCGATAAGAAATTTAATTTTAGAGTGTTTTACAGTGATAAATAAACGACCATTGTAAAGTTCATTTATACAAGCGGTCGATGAACTTGTATGCCGTTAAATAATATATTTGATTTCAAAAATTTGCATGTTTAAATACACTTTTTCAGCAAAACACCAATAATACCAACACAAACCAGATTCTTTTTAAGAGATTGAGCTGGAATTAGATTGAGTCTTGAAAGGTGAGGAATCTTCCCTTTTCTTTGGTCTAGATCGTGTTTCAAGAGCATCAATTCTAGCAATAATATTGTCCAATTTCTGCGAAAGATTTTCTTTCGAAGATTAAGATATCTCAGAAACGAACATGTGAAAGTGACTTCATGCGTTGGAGATAATTGGATGGCTTTTGGTCACCAATATCTATTCCTGTTAGCAAACGTTTTAACTGTTGTTAGGCAGATTCCGCAAATGAGTTGATGATTCGCTGCTTAATAGCTTCATATTTACCAGATGATGGTGGAGAAATGATATCTTTCACTAGATATGGAACTGTTTGGTCGAAGTTGAGATATTCAAATTTAGTTGTATCCTGGCTAATTCCACACATCCGAAAACTTGTTTCAACTTGTAGGAACCAAACTTCTGGTTCATCTTTCCAAAATGTAGGAGTCTTAGGGGTTTTTGCAGATGAGATTTCAGAAAGATATACTGAGTCACCAGTCTGTTGATGTTTAAGCTGAATTTTACGTTTGATATCTTTGTTTATATTATTAACTTATTAGTTTACCGTCTATGTATTTTATTGGAAATCTCTGTTGGGATCCAAATATTATTCCTTTGTTATCAACATTGTTTGGCTGGAATATTTTCTTGGATTCCAACGAGTAAACCGTTAACGGGTAGGTTAAACATTGTCTTCGCCATCTTCAACTTTTTCACTAGTTACGGCACTTGCTATGTGAACTTTTACGGAACCACATATCGCTATTCAAGGTACCAAAGAGTTGAAAAAATAAAGGAACTCATATCACAAAATTTTAATTAAAATATTGTGTTTTTATTTTATTTCATAAATTTTATATCACACGCACAAAAATTTGGTCCGTCGACCCGGATTTCTTCGAAATTTTTGTAAGAAATTTTTGAAAAAAGAAAAAGTGTGTAAGGTAATAAAAGAAATAAAATACACACATACATATTATACACTTTTATATACATACATATATAATTATATGCATAAATTGTTTTTGTGATTGATCGCGTTTCATCCCTCATTAGTGGAAATAATTAACCATTATTTTTGACGTTTGTTTTAATTAAATCGGTCGGTACGAAAAAAATCTTCTGTGGTTATATTTACGTGGACGGACGGAATTGCAAATAAAAATAATTTTTTTTATAAAATATTAGCACTTTCTATCTTAAATTACTGAGTGTTAAATTATTACAATTAAATTAAATAATATTTATTATAATTTATATATTATTATAACTGAGTGCAACAACAAGTGTGAGTTTATTTTTGCTTTAATTTATAATTACAAAGTTGTTTAGTTGTTCATTTTGTTTTTTTTTTACTTTATTTGGTATACACCCTACCGTTGGTCACTTTGACTATTATATCGTGTGTGCATTGATTTTGTCCCATAAATTTGTGATTAATTTATATATTCAAAAAAAGTCATGGGGAATAAATATTTAAATAATTTTACGCGAGTATCGGATTCCCTCATTTAATTCGCAGCAAATTTTAATGATTGTCATTAGGATTTCCATACGGTTTTTACTATACAAATTCAACGCGACGAATTAAAGAATTTATGGGAAAAAGTTAAGGATGCATATGAAGGGTAGGTCGACTCACACTTGGGCAACTCAGAACATAATTTAACATTACCTCCTTGTGATATAAAAACATTTGAAGGAGATTATATATCATGGCCTGCATTTAGAGATTTATTTACAGCCATATATATAAATAGTTCGCGTCTCAGTAATATAGAACGTCTTTGCTATTTAATACGTAAAACCGCCGGTGAAGCGAATGAAATCGTGTCTAAGTGCCCGTTAAGTAACGAGGGGTTTGATGTTGCTTGGCGAAATCTTAAGGAGGCATATGAAAATTCTCGTATGTTGGTTAATAACCAATTGAAATTATTATTTAACCTTTCCTTTGTTGATAAGAAATCTAGTGCCGGTTTAAAAACTTTGCAGCGCGGTATTAATAATTGCCTCACATCGCTTTCTGTTTACAAAGTTTCAACAGACAATTGGGATCCTATATTAATTTTCCTTTCAATTCAACGTTTACCCACTTCTACCGTTAGTTTATGGGAACAAAGTGTTCGTAATAAATCGGTTTTGTACTCGCGGAAAAGTTTCGATGAATTTCTGACGGAAAGGATTCAGACTTTGGAGTGCGTTCATGATCTTAAAGGTTCGCAGCAATCTGAAACAAATTCGGGTCACAGGGTCAGGGCTCATGTTGTAAATTCTACTTCTGCTTCTACGTCTTGTGTTTTATGTCGGAATTCGGGACACGTCTTGAGAGGATGTAAGCGGTTTAAAAATTCTTCAATTTCGGAAAGATTTTCAACGGTGAAAAAATTTCATTGTTGTGTGAATTGCTTATCACGTGAACATGAAGTAAAGAATTGCAAGAGTGCTTTTAATTGCAGTATTTGCAATAAAAGGCATCATACTTTACTACATCGAGATAATGCTACCTCAGAAGTTGCGCCTAGGGTTAATTTTGCTACCACGTCTGGCAATTTGGCCCAGAATGCTCAAGTAGATTACTCCCTGCCTTCTACATCGAGTGGCATATCTTCGAGCAGTAATCCTACTCGACAGGCGTTTCATGTTTCTCAGAACCGAAGTGCTTCTGGGAACAGCTATGGTGAATATTGTTCATAATGGTATGACTTACCCAGCTCGAGCCTTGATTGACCCAGCTTCAGAGTCATCTTTCATCTCTGAGCATTTACAGAATCGCTTGAAACTATTTGCACATTCTACGAATGTCAGAGTTTCAGGAATTAGTCAAACTCTTTCTGCCACTACTAGAAAAGTTTGTAGTTTGAAAATTGGTTCTCCCTTAGATTCATCTATCCTATTGGAAACCATGGCCCTAGTACCACCTAATATATCAGGCCATCAGCCTTCGTTCATTGTAGGCCCGAGTTATCGTAATAGTTTTTCGAATTTACAGCTAGCAGACCCTCGTTTTTACCAAACTCGGCCTGTTGATGTACTTTTAGGCGCTGATTTGTATCCACAGATTATTTTGAGTGAAATTAGTCGTGATATTTTCGGATCTTTGGTGGCGTAACGGACCGTATTCGGATGGATTGTTACAGGATCTGTTCAGAAATCACGCGTACAGGTTTATTCGACCACAATAGAGGAATCTTCTTCGCTTCTGGGAACTTGAAGAAACTCCTAAAAGGAAAATTGTTTCACCGATGGATGAATTTTGTGAGGATAATTATAGGAAAACGACGCGGCGCGACTCCGACGGTCGTTATGTAGTGACGCTACCTTTTAAGCCGGAATTTCCTCATTCTATCAGTTTAGGCTTCTCGAAAGAGAATGTCATGGCACAATTCTTGAGAAATGAGTCCTCTTTGCTGCTTAAAACCTAATATCAAGAAATTATATGATGATGTGGTTGAAGAATATTTAACTTTACGTCATATGAAGCCTGTATCGGATCATTTTGCTAAACCTTCTCTTTCATGTTATCTTCATCACCCAGTGATTAAGCCTGATAGGAAGGCCACAAAATTGCGTGTGGTGTTTAATGCATCGAACAGAACCTCTAATGGAAATAGTCTAAATGATTGCCTCTATGTGGGACCCACTTTACAATCAGATTTAGTTCTGTTGATTTTGCGTTGGAGGCTGTTTCGATATGTATTTAACTGCGATATTACTCAGATGTATAGACAAATTCGTCTTGATCCCGCTCATACGCCATTTCAGCGTACTCTTTTTCGATTTCCGTGAAAGAGGTAATGACGTATGAGTTACAGACAGTGACGTTTGGTGTCAACTGCGCTCCTTACCAAGCCATAAGGACATTGTTACAATTGGCAAGGGATTCGGAGGCTGAGTACCCCCTTGCTGCTGATATTTTACGCAAGGATATGTACGTTGACGACGTGTTGACGGGGCTCATGATATTTCGTCTGCTTAGAGGGCCCGGGATGAATTAAGAACTGTTTTGTCTTCAGCTAAATTTGAATTGAGGAAATGGACATCAAATGAAATCAAAATTATTGATGATTTACCGCCAGATTACTTGGTGGATTCAGAGCTTTGGACCTTTGTGGAGTCTAGTAGTTTGAAGACACTGGGTATTCAGTGGAATGCTCAGTTGGATTCATTTTATTTCAAAGTGGAGCCCATTATTGAAAGGTCTAGGTATACAAAAAGAGAGGTTTTGTCTACGATTGCAAAGTTATTTGGTCCTGTAGGTTGGTTAGCTCCGGTAATTGTTGTCGCAAAAATGATTACGCAGAAGATTTGGCTCGACAATATTGATTGGGATGATTTCTTGCTCTCATCAACGGAAAGGGAATGGAGAAAATTCGTTGATTTTTATAAGGATGTAAATAAACAGTATCCGGATACCGCGATGCGTACATTATTCTCCAGATACTGTAGCGGAAATTCATGTTTTTTCCAACGCCTCGGAAAAAGCATACGCGGGGGCAATTTATATTCGCATTGATACATTTGGCCAAATTTATGCACATTTACTTTCTTGTAAAACGAAAGTCTTTGCCTCGGCTGGAACTTTGTGGAGCAGTTTTGGCTTCTGAGCTTTTAAAAACAGTGAGTAGCGAAATTGGTGTTCCAATCAGACAGGTGTATTGTTGGACCGATTCTACTATTGTGCTTTGTTGGTTGAGGAAAACGCCAAGTAGTTGGACAACGTTTGTTGCTAATAGAGTGTGCAGAATTCAGGAGAATGTCGGAAAACACAACTGGTATCATGTTATGGTATCATGTGTTGGTTCGCACTGTAGTGAACCGCTGCAAACATTGCATTTTGGATAGGAAACGCACATGCCGATCAGGTTGTCCACAAACAATATTTTCTGACAATGGCACAAATTTCGTAGGTGCTTCTCGGGAGATTGAAATGGATTTTCGCACTTTTTTGAAGGAAAGTCAGGTTCGTATGTGTTCAACATTTGGAGTTCAGGGTCTTTCGTGGCGGCTTAGCCCAGCTGGTGCGCCCCATATGGGGGGACTCTGGGAGGCGGCTGTCAAAAGTTTTAAACATCATTTTCGCAAGGAGGCTCAATCTGTTAAGTATACATTTGAGGAGCTTTCGACTCTACTCGCGAGAATAGAGGCGTGCCTGAATTCGCGCCCACTATGTCCTATGTCAGATAATCCTAATGAGCCAGTCATTTCTTGATAGGCGGGCCAATATTGGCGCCCCCTGAACCTTCAATATATTAGTCAGCAATAGGTTTGATAAATAGATACCGCAAAGTTAAGGCGCTTACGCATGATTTCTGTCGCCGATGGAAAGAAGAATATTTACAAAATTTGCGTAAACGTTATAAATGGAAATTTCCTGAGCGTGATATAGCTGTAAATGATTTAATTGCTATTCGTCATGAGCAACTTTCGCCCACTGCATGGAAGTTAGGTCGGGTCGTGAAAACGTATCCAGGTACTGATGATCATGTTCGCGTCGCCGACGTTCGAACACAAAATGGGATTGTAAGACGGCCAATCACAAAACTGGTCATTTTGACCACCTAATTTTATCGCATTTACTAAACTTCATTCTTTTCTAGTAATATGGACGCTTTACCAATTTTTTCGGAAGCTGTATTGCTAGAGGAATATGAAGAAGCGATGGAAGTATCGGGCCCATCATTGGAGGCACCGCTGTCTGAAGGGGCTTCTGCGGATATCACCAAGGAGAATGGTCCTGCCTCTTCAACGAATACCACCGAAGTCGCCGGAAAACCACATCCTCTTGACAACTCCGACTCGTCGACGTTGCCGAAAGTCGTAGAAAAGGTTGAGGCCAAGCAATGCAAACTTCGCAAGAAACCGCATCAATTACGAGAGTGCCTTCGGTTCAAACGCTTGGCTCATGACACAAAATTGCGGCATATCCTTACCTTTGGTTACTGCTCGCGCTGTTTGTCAGAGGAAACCACGAGGAAAGATTGTCCTCGCACTCGGAAGTGTAGTAAATGTCAGTGTGAACATAACACTCTGCTGCATTCTCCGGGTGCGAAAGACAAAAATCCTCCACCATAAAATCGAAGCCAGTGCCTGCGTCTTCACGGCCGCTCTCAAGCACGTCGGCAGGTCCTCTTCGCCACGTGATAGCGTTCTCACCAACATTTCAGGTGAAATTGCGCATGGGGAATAAAAATATTCAATTGCGGGGAGTCATTGACCTTTGCTGCAGCCACAGCTATATTTGCCAACATTTGGTGCAGCGGTTAATGATTCCTGTTGCAGATTCATATTGTCGTGTGAATATTGTATCGATTTATGACCCATTAAAGCGGATTTCATTAACCGCTAAAGTTTCTGCGATGCGTGGTGTGAAAACGCCCGTCGAAGACGTATCGCCAACATTTGGAAATCAATTTCCTGACTTCAAGTTGGCGGATCTCACATTTTACCACTCCGGTCAGGTGGCACTGGTTTTTGGGGCCAGAAGTAGCTGCCCAAGTATTTACAGGCCAACCAACGACGAGTTCGGGTTGTCTGATGGCCCAACACACGATATTTGGGTGGGTCATTTCTGGCCAATCCCCGTTTTAATATCGTGATTTAACACAGTTCATGGATCTGACCAAAACCATCCCGCACGGGTTCAGTTTATGGGTCTGTGGTAAAAACCATATTCATTTTATGGATCTGCTGAAAACCATGCCGCAAAACTCAGTTGATGGATCTATCGTAAAAACCATTCGCCTTTTGTATTGTGAAAATATATACTTTTATTATAAATATACCTTGTATTACATATATCGAAGTATTTACTTTATTATTTATACTTAAAATTCAATGTCTTGCATGTAACTATGTTCCTGCAAGATGGCCGGCAATGTTTAAGCTGAATTTTACGTTTGATATCTTTGTTTATATTATTAACTTATTAGTTTACCGTCTATGTATTTTATTGGAATTCTCTGTTGGGATCCAAATATTATTCCTTTGTTATCAACATTGTCTGGCTGGAATATTTTCTTGGATTCCAAAGAGTAAACCGCTAACGGGTAGGTTAAACTGTCTTCGCCATCTTCAACTTTTTTACTAGTTACGGCACTCGCTTTGTGAACTTTTTCGGAACCACATATCGCTATTCAAGGTAACAAAGAGTTGAAAAAATAAATGAACTCATATCACAAATTTTAATTAAAATATTGTGTTTTTATTTTATTTCATACATTTTATACCACACACACACAAACAGTTGATTAGTACCTGCATTTGATGAATTTTGTGATGTAACTGATGTTTTTGTATGTCCAAAAACAGGCATGCTGATTCCATCATTAAATATTTTGTGGAATATTTAATGATTTCCTTTTACATGATTTATTTTTCTAGTTGTCACCAATTATAAATGTCAAAAAGGTTTATATTTATACAAAAACTATATTTATTTATTTAAACAAATATTTAAAAAATTACTATATCCGTGTTAATCAACAGAAGAAGTAGAAAATTAAAATTTATAGAAAAATATTAACATTATAAAAAATAAATATGTATGTTGATTGAAAATATTTTTTACATGCAAAGTACATATTATTAAAGTAGTAAGTACCTACAACAACCACTGGGCAATTCTTCTAAAGTTCCCGTTTGATGGGATTCATGTGTAGGTTCAGGAATAGTCGAAACCCATTGTCGAGCTCTTAAGCTGTATTGACTTTCATTTCTACTTATATTTTTCTCCGAGCCCATTTCAGATATTGACTAAATTTCAAACTTTTCAAATCCTTCTTTTCTAATGCTTTTGCTTCTTCAAATTGTTGCAATTCTAGGTCGATCTTCGTTTTGCGAGAAGAGGGGGCAACAGATACATATCTTGGTTGTTTTTTTTTTTAGCCCTAGCAGATTTTTTAACTTCATTAATGAGGAAACCCACAGCATTTTTTATTGAAATAGCTTTTGCTTTCATGGTAGTTCCCTTACGCTTATCAGGCCTGCTGACATTATTTTTGCACGAGGAACCAATCCAACCCTGGTTTTCAATAGATTGATTAACTTCTACGCATTGGAAGTGCAACTTTTTATCACAACTATTGCATTGGAACTTAACCAACTATATAGTCCACGCCATTGCATTGCCTGCAGCATTGTTTTGTTTGTTATTGGGTGGCATTTTAAACATTTTATTGACGTACAAAACTTTGAAGAATATTGAATGAAAAGACTTATTTTTAATAATGATAGTAAAGTTTGTTTTAATTAAATTTCTACTCAATCACGTAGTTGTGCGTTGCCTATTTGAAGTCGGCAGTGATTGAAAATCAAAAACCGTTTGTTTTCTTTATTTGAAAATTAATATTACATTTCTGATAAATTATGTTTATTTAAGCAAGAGGTCAATTATTTTTTATACAAAAACTTTGTTTATTTCAATATTTCGGCATTTCTTTGTGTGGCTTCTTCAGGTATATATATAATAATTTTCCAGATTTTTATAATGTCTCGATTTTAATTACAGAGAATAATTATAAACATGTTAGAAATGCTACAAATTATTAACGTTCCAATAGACAAGAGAATGAGTTTTAGGGCATATACATCTAATGTTACTCGCACATATAGATAAACCCAGAAATTAAATTTTAGAATATACTAATATTTTTGTTTTTATGTTCTAGTACATATTTTTTAGAGAAATAGTTCCACTTTATTTTTATATAAAAAACTTTTTATATTATTTTCCAATATTTCGCTACCAAAAATGTGTAGCTTCTTCAGGAATATTATTTTTAAAAGTTAATTTGAAGACAAAAAACAATAAAAGTTATTTGAAACATACACATTTTAAATTCAGAAAGACATGATATATGTTCCAAAGCAAACCTACGCAGCAGAGCAGAACAGCAGTTTTTAAACCAGAATTTCGAACAATTAACCTATAAAAATCTTAAATGAAATTAAAATAGTAATATGAATGTCCTTTAAAAAAATATTTACATACAAATTTAAGCTGTGGCTTGAGTGAACAATAAAAATGAAAAACGTTCACATGTACTCAAGTATAAAAGAATTCAAACCAAAAAAGTTTGGCTTAGGTATAGTGGAACACAAAATTCAGAAAAATGGGACATGAAGAAAATAATCAAACGGCAACACTGGTATTAAATAAAATTATGTTACCATCAGGTTGCAATTCCTAATAAAATGTGTATATAAGAACTGTTATCATATTCAACTAAGCCATCTAATAAGTTGTGAGAAAGAAAATGCTCATGAGTACTAATGATGAAACCGTTGCGGCTTTCAAAAACAGCTGTTCTGCTCTGCTCTGTAAGTTGCATAGCAAAAAACTGATGTTGACTTTCCTTTGTGCCCTGCAATATTTATCATGTCTTCCTGAATTAAAAAAAAAATTTCGCACAATTAGCGTATAAAAATCCTAATTGAATTTGATAGTGTAATAAAAATTAGGAAAAGAAAACACTTTAATTTAGTTTTTAAATATCTTTATTTTTTCTTAATCAAGATGTTCACACTTTGACATTAGCTTACGAACTAACTTCTCTTCTTATTTTCTTTTGTCCCTATAGCGGCAGTTTACATGGTAGTTATTTCTTTATTTTAAGTGTTGCCACAATTCGGCCATCCTGAATCTAAATCGCCTCGATTTTGCCTTTAACCTGCAATGAATTGGGTAACCAGGGTTTAATGTTAGCAGTTTCCCAAATTCTTTCATATGGAATTTGGCTAACTTGAAAACCGTTCACATCTCTCAACACATATCTGTCGTTAGGAAGAATTTTAATGATTTTATAGGGTCCTTTATATTTAGGAATAATCTTCTTTCAAACTCCAGTCACTGACGAAATTTTTTACAGATACATAGTCGCCTACACTGTAAACTTTGTTAACCCGACCACGATCTCTTAACCTTTTATTATATACCTGATTTTTCCATTCTTCTGGAAGCAGAATCTCGGATGAATCGTAAATCTCTCAGCGGCTCCTGTTGATTACTCTCCTCAAGTTTCTCCTTTAAGAAATCAAAACAACGTTATCCAAACTACACGTTGTCCCCGCACTCGTCAATTTTGCTATCATTGGTGCCAGACTGCGGTTAACTCGTTCTCCCTGGCCGTTAGCCTGAGATGAAGCTGTATCAATCTTAATGTGTTTTATATTGTTGCTTCCGACAAAAGTTTGAACATCCTTAGAAGTAAGAGCACTACTTCTATCTGATACTAATACCGCTGGTCTACTGAATACATGAAAATAGGAGACTAAGCAAGTACATACCTCTTTTCCGTTAGTGGTACGCGCCGGATACAGGCGCACGAATTTAGAAAATGCATCTATCACTCTTTTGTGAAAAAGTATTATGATTTTTGATTTTTTCTCTTAGCTTAGGAAACCAGTATGATCGTAAAATCATCTCAGCTACCTTATCACAACCCCATTTCATCATGATATTTCCCTCCAAGTTTTTCGGTACATAAAATAATATTTTATCACCCAATTTCCTATAGAGAAGGCCATTTCTCATTTCATAAAAGCTATTTTCCTCCCTTTCCAATAGTGATCTTATTTCATAAATTTTTCTCATCTTTATACTGACATATAGATAAATTCTGTTCAAATGTGTTTTCTTCTAGTACAAATATATTAGTATTCCTGCTTAGGGCGTCTACATGCTGCATTTTCTTTTCGTTGTTCTAAAATATAATTAAAATTTTCTAATTCAAGGGCCCACTTAGCTATTCGGGGGTTTATGTCCTTCTTGTTTAATGTCACTGTTAGTGAATTACAATCCGTTATAATTTTGAATGTAATTCCCTGGAAATATATCCTAAATCTTCGTATAGTATAAATAATAGCTAGGGTCTCTAACTCAAAACTATGATACTTTTATTCACAGTCGGTTGTTCATGGCCAAAACACTACCAATGTTCAAAAAGAAATAAATATAAACATTTTATTTCAAAAAAGTGTAAAATTAAAACAATCGGAAATTAAAGAAAAGTAAGTTAATTACCCAAAAAGAAATTATGAAAATGATCAACTAAAAATTACAAAAAAAAATTACAACTCAAAGAAAATATAAAATTTTAAAAAATTGAATCAATGGAAAATTAAAAAATTAATTTGCAAAAAAAAAACTAATAGAAATAAATGTAGAAAAACCAAAATATCAAAAAAACAAATATTCTCAAAATTTAAATAAAAAACTCTAACGAATAAAAAAAAAACTCCAACAGCAGGTTGGTACGGCCGTCCGTCCGTGGCGTGTGCTATTACTGCTCTGTACGTCGTCTACAGTAGCAATAGACCGCCCCGATATATATATATATATATATATATATATATTTTTCCCTATTTTGGTTTCGGAAAACCCGCGGACAAAAACAAAACTCTCGTGTTGCCCTAGATGAGCTCACCTAACTCACACAATAGGTACCTAATCGTCAAACGCGGTAAGTTTCCCTACTGACGTAAAGCGGCTAAAATCTATATATATATATATATATATATATATATATATATATATATATATATATATATATATATATATATATATATATATATATATATATATGTATAAATAAAAAACCCCGTACGTCACCGTCTGTCGCGTAACGTACTGGTCTAACTATTGGCACGATACCTGACTCTTTCTGTGCTGGATGTTGGCTGCTGGCTGTCTTCTGGCCACTTCCTCTTCCTCCGTCACTACGGCTTGGCCCTTCACGTGAGGTTGGATGTAGGTAGAAGTGTAAAAGGGGATGTTTGTTGATGAATTGTTTTGGATGTTTTGTTTAATGTTTCGTTATATTGTATGTGTTTTGTTTGAGGGCTATATTGTTTTGTATGTTTTATATATTTCTGTTTAGCACTATGTTCTATGCTATGTTTTATTTTAAATATTCTTATGTTTAATTTAAGCGCCTTTTGTTTTTCTTTATGTTAAAGCTTATGCACATAAGTTAGTATTACAAATTTTAAATATTTTTATAAATTACTTCTACACACACACATATTTTGCGCCACTCAATAAAAGTTCAATAAAAAAACTAAAAAAACTAAAATCAGGAAAGATCTCGTCTTCTTTCCTCCGTAACCAAACCGTAATTAAATTCCTTTTTACAAAAAAACTCCCGCAAGTAGCCTTTTTCGTCCACCGTAAACATTCCTTTTTTTCCAGGAATTTTTATTTACCTCCTTTTTTTTTGTTTACAGAAAAACTCCCGCCAAAACAAAACCAAGCAAAAAGAAATACCAAACTAACAGCTGATCACAACTGCCTTATCTCACAACAGGGTGCACATGACAAATTTTTCAAAAAGAAAAAGGACTAACATTTCGTTTCAGTTAAAAAGTGAATCCCTGGCAACCATTTATACAACATCATATTCAGATCTTTACGATAACATTTTTCTTATGTCGATTAATTAATCGAGTTTTTGGTGTAATCGGTTAATTTTGGATTAACCGGGTAACCGATTAGTACAAGTTTTTGTTATATTACTTAAATTACTTATTATTTATACTATACTGGATTAAAGAAATATGTTATATTACAAACTCTCAAGTCGATTTGAGAACCGGAATAAGGTAAAAAATTTTGCGAAACAAGATCTTATTTTTTACTTTCAGTAAAACTTGACTAAAAATATTTTATATCAATAGTTTCCCCTATAATCAAGTCATTATGGCAACCATATTTGAAAAGTTTAGCACTGAACTTTCTCAAAAAACGTCATTACTAAATTCATATTATTTTATTTGCCGTAAGGTACCGCTAGAAAGAAGAAGCATTTTCGAGTTGGAACATAATGTAATGTAAGTGTAGTTGAAATTTGTGTTCGTCTCTGATGAATGGACTTCAAAATATCGAAGGAGAGACAGAAAAAATTCAAATTTACAAGAGTTTTCATAAAAAAAGCAAAACCATTTGCACGCACTAAATTCCGCAAAAGCAAAGAAATTTAATTTTTTATGTTAGCAACTGTCGATGTAGTGGTGTATATTAAAATCGTGGTACAGAAACTAAATTTCTTTCAAAAACAGAAACAAAATCACAATAGGAGTTCAAATTAAAGAGTGTAGAACAACCCAAGAATGATAAAATAAAGATTACGCCTTGCGCATGATTTACCGTTTGATGACGTATTTGTTCCCTCGAAGAGATTGCCAAATGTTTATTATATGCAAAACTAATACTTTCTCGTACAAAATTAATATTTTATGTTATATTTGGCAACTCTTCACACAATTTACTCAGAGAGATTTCCAATTTACTCAGAGAGTTTTCCAACAAGCAAACTAAATCGGATTTATGAAAGTTCAAGTTTTGTGTTATATTTTATAATAAATTGTGTTATATTTTAAAATAAATATATTAAAATAATTATTAATAATTTAAAGTGTAAAAAACTTATTAACACTTGATTTCTAAAGCTCATAAACTGTAAACAAAAAACCTAAATTAAAGAGAAAAGAGAACAAAAAAAGCAAGCATGAAATGTGCAGTGGGCAATTGCAAAGAAAGTAACAAGAAAAAATTCTTTTTGTTTTCAAAAAGCTGTGTCATTTTATAGTTTTCCAAGAGATGAAGCTCAGAGGAAGTTATGGCTGATATTTTGCAAGCAAAAAAATTTGTTTTGAATGGGGAAAAAAGAAAAATAATTAGCACTTGGGTTCAATATTTATATAAAATAACTATAAATTAACAATTTCAAATGAAAGAAAGTGGAATATAAAATAATTTTTTAAAATTGTTTATTATCAAACAAATTTAATTTGAAAAATCGTAATTTGCCCCACTGTGCAGTTTTTATAATAACATAATAGTTCTCCAGTTGAATTTTATTAGCCAATCAGAATACATGTTGAGTGACGTCAGAATTCCATCATGCGCAGAAAAGTTTTTTTATTTCAGCTTGTTGGCGTAATCTTTATTTTATCATTCTTGGAATAACCGAACTTCAAATTATAGAACGTTGGCGAGCAAGATGTCATTTTTGTAGCACATCGCAAAAAACTGAAATAAATGGTTGTTTTATTTATTTTATATTTTGCATAAAACACAGCAATTAAAATAATTCAAATTATAGAGCGTCGATCCAAAAAATTCAAATTATAGCGAGTCGGCGATCAAAATGCCATTCAAATAATTTCAAATTATTGAGGGGACCAAATTACATACATAGATATTTTTCAATTTATTGAGTGTTTTTCAAAGGACTTGTAAAACAGTTCAAATTACCACGAGATTCAAATTGACGAGTTTCAAATTATCAAGAGTCGACTGTACTATTCTCCAGTTGCTTTGCTGTGATACACGACATTTTTTGTTTTGCTGTCTGGGGCGTAAACAAATAACTTGATGGTGATCTGACAGAACAGTATGCCAAAAACGGGATTAAACTTGGTTCCGAACACATAAACTTGTGTCATGACAAACATAAAAAATTTAGCCAATTTTCAGAGTTCAACCAGTCCTTTGTTTGAACTAAAGGCCAAGACACATAGAATCCGTTATACGTCGCCTTTTTCAACTGACATGAACGTACTGACGGAAAAGGCTGGCACAATGAGTACTTTGTTGACGGATATTAAATCAATTGTATGTTCCCCATTTTATTTATTTATGTTAAATTTATATATTTTATAATTTTTTTTTTATATTATTTAATTTTTCCTGAACACACAATACAAAAAATTAATTACAACAATTTGAAAAACTCATCGTTTTTTGTCAAAGTGTTCAACGTACGACAAAAGTTAAAAGTTGGCCAACTTTCGTACTTTGCTTTGACGCAGAAGTACTGGATGTGACAGCTCACATAAGAAACCATGTATTTCAACTCAGCTGTCAGTTGAAAAAGGCGACGCATAACGTATGACGGATTCTATGTGTCTGGGCCTTAACCCACAAAGAGTTTTTGTTATTAGTTGGCTTTTCTCTTTTCTCTGATCATGGTAAAACAAATACATGGTTTCCGCCAGGAAGATATACTACTTTGTTTTGCCGCCATTTTGGTAAACATTAGTCTTGTCAGTTCATATTTGGCAGTCGTGAAGTATACAGATGGCAAATTTATTAAAATATTTGATGCCATATCGCATACAGCCAGGAATGAAATTACTGCGAGACCATTTTCCATAACAAGATATTTCAAGAAATGCTGATGTTGATTGGCCTCTACGTCGCCTGATTTGACTGCTCCGAACTTCTTTTTGTGGGGATATCTGAAAAGCAAGGTTTATGGAAACAAACCAGAACCGATTGAGCTACTCAAACAAAATATTCGTGATGAAATGAATGAAATACCGTGTGAAATTTGTGAGAATGTAATGAAAAATGTGCTCAAAAGGGCTCGCATTTGTGAGGCTAACAGAGGCGGACATTTATCTGATATTCTATTCCATACATAATTGCCGACATTAAATAAAACATTTATCAATATAAGATCCATTCTCTTTCATTTAATCAAAAATTAAACAAAGTAGTATACTTTCCCGGCGAACACCCGGCAGTACTACGGCAACAAATACAACATTACAACAACTAATTGGATTTTTCTTTGTGTAAAGCAGCCACGGGCGTTTCTTTGTACAATTGTGCTGATGGCATTCACACGTATTCTTACCCTCTTTAATTTAGTTAGATGAGACAGCGACGATTGAACATCAGGTGGATGCTTACATCTATTTTTATATATTTTTCAAGAATATTTGTGCAGCAAACATACATACGTGTTTCATTTCACAGCGACATGATATGCCAAAAATATTTTGTTATAAATAATAAATTTGGTAACATACAATGCCTTTATGTTATTAAAGCTGAAAATTTGGATGAAATTGTAGAACTGAAATACATCTCTTTTCATTGCCCTATGGAAATGTCATTACATTCGCTCCTTCTGTAAATTACTGTGCTATCTTTTTTAATTTTTTTCATTTGACTGCTTACTTAGAATGTTTTATTTTTAAATAAATAATGTTATGAAAATTTTTTATTTGACATTTTGTCACAATTCTATTTTAAATGAAATTTATTTGTTGGTGGTCAAGCAATGTCTATATGCATTTCATTGGTGCTTTACCAAATCATCAGTAGACTTTAACCACAGTTTTGAAAAGTTAAAAGCCTCTTATCTTATGCACATACTTCTGAAAACCATCTGAGAATTAACAATTTGTAAATTACAAATTATTTTCAAAAATCACAACAGAATAAGCATAGTAGGCCTTGAAACTCATACAAAACTAACCCAACAAATATATTATATTCGATATGAATCTATTTTATTTTTCTACACCTTTATACAATCAGAAATCCATTATTATATGCTTATTCTGTTGTGATTTTTGTGTTTGTAATTTATAAATTGTGAATTCTCAGATGGTTTTCAGAAGTATATGCATAAGATAAGAGGTTTTTAACTTTTCAAAATTGTGGTTAAAATCTACTGTTGATTTGGTAAAGCACCAATGAAATGCATATAGACATTGCTTAACCACCAACAAATAAATTTCATTTATATATATATATATATATATATATATATATATATATATATATATATACATATATATATATATATATATATATATATATATATATATATATATTAGGGCGTCTCGAAAAAAAAAAGTTCGCCGTACACCACAGAATATAAAGTATTGTTGCAAGGCAGTTTTGAAAAAAAAAATTTTAATTTTTTTTGCCGAAAGTAGGGGTCGCCAAACCACATTTTTCGTTATATCTTCGACATTTATAGTCGTATCTCAAAGTGTGATATATCGATGTTTTCGTCTTGAGGAGGCCAATATTTTGATTTAATAGTCATTAACCTCAAATATCTCATTCTAGTATTTACCTACCAGATCTCAGTTTCTACCACCCTAATGTACCACCCTATTGTCAGAAAATTAAAGCCCGCAAAAAATCATTAAACTTTTGTTAAAGAAGTTTTTCGATATTTCCAACAGAACTGTTAAAAAATACAATTTATGTTTTTTGCCGAATGTAGGGGTTACCTTTTTGAGTATTTTTGTCAGATTTTCTGTATTTACTGTCGGATCTCACAGTGCGATATATCGATGTTTTTGTCTCGAGGAGGCCAATGGTCATCTTTAATATTCATTGACCTCAATATAACCGTTCTAATAGTTAAGACTGTTCTTATGAAATATTTCCATAATTCCGGTAGATCTATAAGAAAAAAATTCATGTTTTTTGTCGAGCCTAGGAAATGTGATTTTAAATTGATTTGAAATTGATTTGAAATTTTTCGTACAAAATTTTATACCCGGAAATCCATCTTTCGGTTAGACGTTAACGGGAGATTAAGTAAATTCGAGTTAGTTTAAATCCTCTAATAATGGAAGTAGTACCGTTATTACTCTCATAGTTTATTTATTTTTGTATTATCCATGAAATATCTGTTGGAATTATCAATATTTAATCGTGTCGTGTCAAGAATTAATTTAAATAAACTAAAAAATGTCTTTTACTATCAGTGAATTAAACAACACTAAATTACCAACTAAGGGTGATGTTATTAATTTCTTTTTACATCTTCTGCATAACGCTGGTAGAATTCGAAAGCTGGGTGCTTTTAAACAAGAAGTTTTGAGAGGTATCATCATTTTGTGGCAGCGCGCAGGCATTCCAGTAATGTCGGTAAGTGGTGTTCGTAAAAGTTTGGATAAGCTTAATTAATTTCACAGAATATCCGTGCCATTCTCAAAACACCGAGCGTTTTGTTCATGTAGTACATGAGTCTGCCATGGCTGTTACCGATGAGCAACGCCTAGGCCACATTTTTTCCAAGCTAGAAAGCCGTGAAAAATATAGCCAACTTGGGTCATTTCAAAATATGATTAAATAAAATTGTTTTAATATACACAGATCTTTGAATTTTTATTGTATTGGTACAGATATTATGGTAAGTTCGAAAAGAGTGTATCACTATTTAAAAAAGAAGATACTAGGCAAAAACATCGATATATAATACTATAAAATCCGACTGTGAATACCGAATATATGATAACTGTTTAAAAAGTCAACCCCTACATTCGGCAAAAAACATAAATTATATTTTTTTAACACTTCTGTTGGAACTATCGAAAAACTTCTTTAACAAAAGTTTAATGATTTTTTGCGGGCTTTAATTTTCTGCTATTAGGGTGGTACATTAGGGTGGTAGAAAATGAGATCTGGTGGGTAAATACTAGAACGGGATACAAAATACCATTGACTATTAAAGCAAAACATTGGTCTCTTTGAGACAAAAACATCGATATATCACACTTTGAGATCCGACTGTAAATGCCGAAGATATAACGAAAAATTTATTTTGGCGACCCCTACTTTCGGCAAAAAAAATAAAAAAAATTTTTTTTGAAAATGTCTTACAACATTACTTCGTATTTTTTTTCTTGCCTATATGGCGAGACGCTCTAATATATATATATATATATATATATATATATATATATATATATATATATAGAATATTTATCAAATTTTGTATCTTATAGTTTTTAATATTTTCTTTTTTTACATTGTTCGTTCCTATAGGCGCTTTAGTGGACTTAATTTCACTGCCTGTTACTGTGGGGTTTACTTCAGCCACAGCCGTTATTATTGGAACGTCACAATTAAAGGTATGCCTTTTATGCTTAAGCCCAGCTTATGGGCTTATGGAAAAGTATTTTCAATGTATGGAAAAGTATTTTCAATGTAGCCAAGCAATGGTTAAGCAAAAAACTGTCATCTGCCGTAGCGCTGCCATCTTATATTTGTTTCACCATGGATCTGATAACGTGCTTTCATTTGTCTCATTTCTTTTTTTTTTTCAAAACATTCACAGAAATTAGCTCTCACTTACAAATGTTGCCATATGAAATTACTAAAACTGTGCAATTGAGCTTTTAGATTTTTAATAGTAGGAAAAAGAGTTGATTAGCCAAAATAGATGGAGTTTCAAACGAGGGGGTGCTTTAATAAGAAGTGAGATAAGGCCATGATGGCCTTATATCTCATTCAATAGGGAGATAAAGCCATTTGGAATTTGGAGGGTATATTCACTTTGTCATTCCGTTTGTAACGCATCGAAATATCCATCTCAGACCCCATAAAGTATATATATTCTTGATCAGTGATGAAATCTAAGACGATCTGAGCATGTCCGTCCGTCTGTGGAAATCACGATTCAGTCCAAACGAAAAGAGCTAAACCCTTAAAATTTAGTATAAATATATTTTGAATCTTAGAGCAGGTTAAGTTCGAAGATGGGCTAAATCGGGCAAGAGGGAAAAAAGTTCCCCTAAGAAGAACTAAAACAACCCAGAAAAAACAACATAATTTTTAAAGCTTTTTAGTTATTTTGTTAAGCAAATGATATATTTTTATGTCAAATACGGTCCAACGGCTTAAACTTGGAGCCATTAAATAAATAAAAATTATTTTTGGACCCCGCCCACTTTAGTGGGCGTTATCATATGCAAAAATAGCATACAAATTTAACAAATTGTTTTATTTAAGCCAACATTCTTTAAAAATAACATTTTTAAGCCTTAATGACGAAGCTGAGACGTAACATAGTACTACTCTGCCCTACCCCCTCCTCCCCCTAAATGACCCTACAAAAAAATAATTTTGTATATAATTTTGTATACAATTATCCCAAGCATTTATTTGTAGTTTTATGACTGCCGATTTCTGCCCTACCTCCTCCTCCCCGCTTTGCCCCCTAAAAGACTATATAAAAAAATCATTTTCTCTTTCATGAATGAAATGAACTATAATATTCAACGATATTCTAACATTTCTATCGAATTCAGCACTGAAAAAACAGAGTTCAAAATGCTACTTTTTAGCTTATTAAATCAACTGTGATTAGTAAATTGTATAATTAAATTATTAAATTATATTTTTAAGTTTATATGTTGTACATATGTGTGATACATTTGTTTATTAATAGTTGTTTGTTCGCAACCTTGGTATTATGCATATATTTTTTTATGTTATCTTAGTCTATAAGGATTATTTGTCCATTGACTGAACAATAAACAACAATATTATCCCAAGCATTTATTTTTAGAGTTTTATGACTGCCTATTTCTGCCCTCTGCCCCTTTGCCCCCTAAATGACCCTATAAAAAAAATATTTTTAATTTTTATGACTGCCTGTTTCTGTCCTACCACCATCCCCCCTTTGCCCCGTAAATGGCCCTATAAAAAAAATATAAAATTTTATTTTGTATATAATTATCCCAAGCATTTATTTTTAGAGTTTTATGACAAAGGTGAAATGTTTCCCCCACAGCCCTTGCCAGAGCGGCGGGGTCTTTATAAGTAAATATGTATATTCTTGATCAGTGATGAAGTCTAAGATGGTCTAGCAATGCCCATACGTTCGTCTGTGGAAAACATGTTATTGTCTGTTTCTGAACCCCGCCCCCTTTAGTGGGAGTTGACGTACGATATTATATAAACGAAATCTATCCCACCAAGTTAAGCATTTTAAATTCACTTACTAAATATTTGGATTGTATTTAAGATTCGATCCGGTCGAATATAACGTTTTTACTTGTTTTTCATTTGAATGGGAGATAAAGCCATCATGGCCTTAGCTCACATTAGCAATATTAGAAAATGGCTTTATCTCTCATTTGAGTTTTGAAGAACTTTTGCATTTTACATTGATTAATAGTTTTCTTATTTTTATAATTAAGAGGTAATGATTTTCCCTTTTACAAAATGTTTAAATTAGATGTAAACATTCCGTAAAAGGGAAAATCAATAGTTTTCTCCTCCAGGAGGACGCGGCAGGTGGCTTCGCTGAATAAAGTTTTACTGCGTGCGTCACAAAAACAACCTTGCAATCATTATAAAGTGTGTCAACATTGTCTCAAGTTAAGGAAACCCAATCAAAGAAAACACAACTCTGTCTGTCTGTGATTGAACGTACGATATATTTCGTACGTAGAATTCTGATTGTATTTGTGAAGCGAACAACATCAATAAAGCTATCTGAATTTTTAATATAATTTGAAGTAGACGTATTTTATTAAAACCTTGACAATTGCTATGATCAGATGAAAAACAACAGTGACGCATTAGGAATACAAACATTATGTCCAATATGTAGAGCAGTCATAAAAGATGTTCACGCAATTTTTTGTTAATAATACCTACATATGTACATACCCATTGATTTTGTACTTATTACATTAGAGCAGGGATAGGCAAATGCAGGGCGCGGCGCCTTTTCATTTACTCTTCTGTTACGTACGTGTGTACACGCATTGTAGAGCTGTAAACAACTTTAATCAGTCTAGTTTCAGCATTCAAACAGGCAGGTTGTGTTTATCGCATACTTTAAGAATCAGCGTTGCCAGAAAGCAATGTGAGTCCGATCACAGTTGAGAAATCTTTAGGAAAAAAATGTTTGCTGATTCTAGTACAGGGAAAGGCAAATGCTTTGGCGAAAAGTATGAAGAGATGCGGAAAATTATGAATGACATTCCCTTATGACCACCTGGTGTTTTGTTAACAATTTGAACCACAATTCATTGTGTTCATTACATTCAAACTTTTTGCAAATAATGCCTGTTGGTGAATAATGCAATGAAAAATATATATGTACGTATGTGTATTTGCATTACTCTTTGTCAAATGTCCTACAAAACCTTCTTATTTACACACCATCACTGCATACAGAGCCACAAACATCATTTTGCCCCAATGCCATGCCGATACTAATTTTCTAATATATTGCAAATACCCATAATAAAATTAAGTTAGTTTTTGGAGATTTTAAAGTTTTAATTGGGGAGAAGTGGCGAAAGTTGATTGGCAATACCGATTCGTGGTGAGAGCGCAGAGAGTAATAAGTAATACAATCGCAAAATGTAATAGTATAGGTTGCCTTTCCCTGCATTAGAGCATAGATGATCAAGTTTCTCTTGCCCTATAACGCGTTATAGGAAAGCAAGAAAAAAGTAAATTCTGCTTGCGCAGCAAACAAATATGTATACCAAGGCGAATTCATACCAGGTGGTCTTAGTTCAGAAATTGGTGATCAGCTGTTACCAAGGCGAAATGATTGAACTGTCAAATTGAACTGTTTTTGTGTGCGGCCATTGTTTTTTCCAAAGCATTTTATTTGACAGTTCAATAAATTTTACACAGAGTTGCATAAATGAGTCCACCTTGTATAAATTCGCCTTGATGTATACGAAAGAAAAAAATTTTGTTTCTCTCGCTCTCCTTAGGTTTTGGCTTCTCTTTAGCATACAGCAGGGATGGATAACAAGTACTTTTCAATTTTATCTATATTTTGAGTTGAAGGTCTTCTTGCTACTATTGGTACGTTTTGCATTTATAATTGTATTTATTGTATTGTATATAACACAATATTTTTATTTATTAGCATCTGACTTATAAAAATTGTATTTATTTTGTAAACTCGTTTATAATAAATGTCTATTTTAAATAAATATATATTAGCTCATCCAGATCTATATGGCCTGGGTACTCTTTTGTTCTTGCGTGCTTTGCTTAGAACTATTTTCATGGTAGAAAATGCTGTTTCACAATTATATGTGGTACCATACATTGAATACAATTTGTAGATTTCTGTCTTCAGTTTTTTGATAAACAGAAAGTAATTCCAGAAACATTTCCACCTCTGTTAAAAGTAAGCAGAGTTTTTCTCTGCGCCACACACAAGCACAACTGTGTTTTGTGGTAGTGCACATCACTGCATTAGAGTTAATTGAACTTTTGAAACATTTCCACCTCTGTTAAAAGTAAGCAGAGGTTTTTCTCTGCGCCACACACAAGCACAACTGTGTTTATGTGGTAGTGCACATCACTGCATTAGAGTTAATTGAACTTTTTGTTTGTTTTTTGTTGTTGGGTTTTTTTGTATAAATTTTTGTTAAAATATAAATTAATTTGTTAATTGTTAATTTTGGGCTTAAGTTCGAATCTGCATGACTGCAAATGATTTTTGTTATTTTATTATTAATAAATGAATTTGTTCAAATTCTATTTATTATTTTTTTTTTAATATTAAGATTGGAATATTAAGAATATTTTCAATAATCATCAAACCAGCAGAACGGATCAGTACTGATTTCGAGGCCGCTACGCCATCTCATCAGCGTTCTTTGTTCAATTTTTCCACTTTTGCAAGTGATGCTAGTTAGTAGGAATATCAACTATTTAACCAATATTTTAACGAAAATTGAATATGAATTTACATTAACAATTAACAAAATTAACAATTTACATTACAAAGTTCGACTAATAAAAATTCATACATAATTTAAAATATAAATTAATTTAAAATATTAATTCTTAGTTGTTATTTTTTCAATGATAACTAAGGATTTTCCCTTTTACAGAATGTTTACACCATGCATAACAATATTCTGAAAAAATATGGCTTTATTATCTCTCATTTGCGAAAAAAATATTGCTATATCTCTCATTTCGCAAAATTTTATATATGACCTTACCTCTCAATGATTGGGAAATAAGGCCATTATCTCCCATTCAATTGAGCAATAAAGCACCCCCCCCCCCCTCCCCCTTCCTCCCCCTTTCAAACAAATAGATTTTTTTGTCAAATATGATTGGAAACTTTCAAAACAGTTGACTATAAAGGTCATCTCTGCAAGTTCCAGCTAACTTCAACCGCAAAGCGCGATTGTTGTGCTATTCTACGTTTCTAACCTCTTCGGTATTAAAGGTATATTTTAATTTTCAAAATACTATAACTTTTGGATGAATCAACCGATACCCACGTGTGGTGATTGATGTAGTTTTTCGAGTTCTATAAAAGAATCGAGAACACTAATTGATCAAATATATAATTTCGGAATTAATAAAAATCACTCTCTATGAAAGTTGGCTTGAGAGGATTATTGTTTATTGCGGAAAAATGGGGACGGGTACACATATTCCACTATATACAAATAGCGGCGAAGGGAGCCCTGCACCAAATTAAGAAATTAAAACTTTTCAATTCGATTCATGTCAATTTCGATTTACCAAATATCTGTTTGGTTATAAGCAATAGGAAAGCTTCTATAGTTGACCAAATACCTCATCATTTGCAAATTGCATCCGTCTTTACAATGACATGGATTTCAAATACCCCTTTGGATACCCACTGTCATCGAGTTTGCAAACATCTATGGATGAAAAGATGTATAGGGTCCGCCAAATAACTCTCTTTTTTAAATGCTATAAAAAAACTACTGAATATTTTCTCAAATTCCTTTTTTTATTTGAAAGTACAATCCTTCCGGTTAATAATGGAAAATAATTTCATTCAAATGGCTGCATAACGATCGCCATTGACTGTAACGGTCACTCCTTGCTCATTTTCGAAGAAAAATGGCCCAATTATGCCTCTGGACCAAAATTCGCACCAAACAGTGACTCGTTTTGTGTGCTTCGGCTTTTCAATGTATGCGTGCGGGTTTTCTGTGCCCCAAATGCGACAATTTTCCTTGTTTACATACCCGCCAAGATCAAAATGAGTTTCATTTCAAAAGATGATTTTTTTGGCAAAATCGGCATCTTCTGTAAGTCGATCGCAGGCCCACTTAGCGAAGCGAAAATGCAATGGATGGTCAACCATATTCATTGAGCGGAAGGATAAAACTAATTATCTGTCAAATCAGACATGAGCTAAGTGTTACCATTCACGAAATAAGCACTAGTTGAAAAATAAAACGTTAGATTGCGGAGCTTATATATATATATATATATATATATATATATATATATATATATATATATATATATATATATATATATATATATATATTAACTTCACACTGTTGAATTTATAACGATTGAGGAAATATGGATGGATCCATAGCAATATCTTAAAAAAAATTATTATAAAAGGCGTGTATAATAATTGTTTGAACTCGATTCGAATACAATTTCGAATGAATGTCAATACTATAAAGTTTATTATCTCAGTACCAAATGAAAAATACCTACATACATGCATCTGCATGTATTTCGATTAATCTTGTGTATTTATGTCAGGTATACAAAGATGTTCATATAACGAATACATTTCTTAGGTTCACATCCTCAATTTTCCAAAAATGCAGATGCAATGCATGGATTTCTTTTTTAATTATATGTTTTGTACAGAGAAGTAAAATATTTTTATTGTTTCGGACTGATATTAAAAATTTTAGTTCAATTCAAATATTTTTCTAGTTCTTTAACTTAGCAGTTGGAACTATTTTTAGGTATGAATTATTGAATAGCGATCAAATCCATCGAAATTTAGAATAAACGCATAATTCTACACTCGTTAATATTTTATTAATTTATTTTCAATTCAGTAATAATAAAGCCTATAAGGCCGAACAATTTATTACATAAGGGTTACAACAAAAAACTACAAGGTATTAAAATTAATAGAAATGATATACCGGCAGAAATTTTAATACTAATAATAGAGAAAAAGTAAAAGGATAAATAAACAGTAGGACTTCAATCTCATTTGTTTCAAAAATACTTAAAAATGAAAATATATATAAAAATATGAAAAACCGATTTCGATACGTTTCATGGCTCCCCAGCCGTTTACATAATAATAAAAAATTAGAAAAAAAGGTTGAAGTAATAATAATAACAACCAGGTCCAGCTAGATCCACCTAGACGGCGGTCTGCATGCTTGAGAGATTCAATAGATATTAAAGTAGTTTTTGGCTATATGTACAAGTCGATAACAAAACATTTACGAGTTTGCTTAGTAAACGGTTAAAAGGTCGGGCAATACGAATTAAAAATGATTTTTCAAAAGCATAACAAGATATTCTAGGAATAATCTATTACGAAGAGTGATTGTAATGATACCGTAGAAAATATTAGATTCCTAAAAACAAAAGAAAGTTTTGAAACGAACAGTCAACAAGCTGACTACAAACTCTGATATATAGTCGCGAAAACCAATATTGTATACAAAATTGACAATCCGTTTAAGTTTTGACATGTTGGATGCATTACCGTGAGACAGTTTCTTTCTAATGTATAGCGGTAGATAAAATATTGTCGAGAATAAATATAATGTTAAAATGAGAAACGAAAGAGAACCTGTTATCAACAATAACACCCAGCAACAAAATCAATAATGATTCCATCAAAATCAAACCCAAAACGTGACAAACTACTAAAACTAATAGCTTTTGTTTTAGCAAATATTTAAAGAAAGTGTATTAGATAAAGTCCATTTGTGAACACATTGTAAACCGAAATTAATATTGCTTTCCAGAAAAATCACGTTCAAATTTAAATAATAGAAAAACATCAAGCGCATAAACGAAAGCTCTACAAATATGGGAATTGACACAATCACTAAGACTATTTATATACATGATGAACAATAGTGGACCTAAAACTGATCCCTGAGGAACACCTACAGCTAGCGATTTAACCTTCAAGTTAGTTCCATTTACAGAAACAAACTTGGGAGCTACCATTGAGAAAAGAGCGGATAAGTTCACAAGCAGATATAGAAAAAATAAATGCGTTTCTAGGCTTAATAACCACTTCATAATTGTCTATTGAATCAAAGGCCTTTGAAATGGGCTTAAATCTAGATCACGTAACATTCGCAGAATTTAATGAAAATTTGGTCACAGGTAGTACTAATTAATCTAAAAATTATGGTAAAAAACAATTGGAGCGGACTCCCTTAGTTTGGGAGTTATAGCCCTCTAAAATTCAAACATAAATATGGCTATAACATTCTTCATATTAACACCACATGATTGATATTGGTATCTTTGAAAAGGTCTCGAAACGATATATAACGATATATAACAACCTGAGATTATATTGGTTTGAAAGCGCTAGGGGTTAAAAATTCATTTTTTTATACTGACTTTTTTTTACAAAAGTACCGTTAAATCGAAACGGGGTCTATGTAACGGTACTTTATGATAATGTAAAATAAATAGAAGACATTCACACTTTTAATTTGACACCTATATAAAAAATATCTGATAAGAAATAAAGACGCTACAAAGAAATTAAAACGGGAAATAAGTGCAGGTATGTTTTAAAATTTTATTTTCCTACTTGTATACTTGTTATATATATATATATATATATATATATATATATATATATATATATATATATATATATATATATATATATATATATACATATATATAAATATATATATATATATATATATATATATATATACATATATATAAATATATATATATATATATATATACATATATATAAATATATATATATATATATATATATATATATATAAATATATATATATATATATATATATATATATATACATATATATATATATATATATATATACATATATATAAATATATATATATATATATATAAATATATATATATATATATATATATATATATATATAAATATATATATATATATATATATATATATATATATATATATATGTATATGTATATATATACTATTCTTGTTCTGTTGTTATTTTTGAAAATAATTTGTAATTTACAAGTTGTGAATTCTCAGATGGTTTTCGGAAGTATATGCATAAGATACGAGGTTTTTAAGTTTTCAAAACTGTGGTTAAAGTCTACTGACGATTTGGTAAAGCACCAATGAAATGCATATAGACATTGCTTAACCACCAACAAATAAATTTCATTTATATATAATAGTATTGTGACAACAATGTGTCATATAAAAAAATTTCATAACAGTTTGATTTAGATTTTATTTTTCATTTTGCCTTATAAATACTTTTCTTGTTATCCAATGGATTTCTGATTGTATAAAGGTGTAGAAAAATAAAATAGATTCATATGAAATATACTTTATTTGTTGGGTTAGTTTTGTATGAGTTTCAAGGCCTACTATTCTTGTTCTGTTGTTATTTTAGAAAATAATTTGTAATTTACAAGTTGTGAATTCTCAGATAGTTTTCGGAAGAAAGAGGTTTTTAACTTTTCAAAACTGTGGTTAAAGTCTACTGACGATTTGGTAAAGCACCAATGAAATGCATATAGACATTGCTTAACCACCAACAAATAAATTTCATTTATATATATATATATATATATATATATATATATATATATATATATATATATATATATATATATATATATATGAATGTACAATACATTGAAAAGATGAGTTAATATAAAAAACATGAAAATTAAAAATATAACAACTATTTTAGGTAAAAATATTTTTTAAGGTGGAATGTGGTGCGAAATACCATTGGGAATAAAAGTTTTAACCCCGGCCGAAGGCCGGCAATGCAAAAAATCATTACTCAGCGAAGCCACTGTTCGACATACATAGAGGAGAAAATCCCTAAGCCCGGCCAAAGGCCGGCAATACAAACAATCATTACTCAGCGAAGCCACTTTTGGACATACATAGAGGAGAAAATCCCTAAGCCCGGCCGAAGGCCGACAATGCAAAAAATCATTACTCAGCGAAGCCACTGTTCGACATACAGTAAAATCATACCTGCCCTTATTTTTTACGTTTTAATTCCTTTGTAGCGCCTTTATTCCTTATCAGATATATTTGATATAGGTGTCAAATGAAAGGTGTGAATGTCTTCTATTTATTTTACATTATTATAAAGTACCGTTATATAGACCCCGTTTCGATTTAACGGTACTTTTGTAAAAAAGTCAGTATAAAAAAATTGAATTTTTAACCCCTAGCGCTTCCAAACCAAAGGTTGTTATATATCGTTTGAAAGGTATTTTCAAGACCTTTACAAAGAAACCAATATCAATCATGTGGTGTTAATATGAAGGATGTTATAGCTATATTTATGTTTGAACTTTAGAGGGCTATAACCCCCAAACTAAGGGAGTCCGCTCCAATTTTTTTACCACAATTCTTAGATTAATTAGTACTACCGGTGACCAAATTTTCTTTAAATTCTGCGAATGTTACGTGATCTAGATTTGTTCCAGTGGACATTTCATTGCTTTCACGATGCTGAATTAATTTCTTTTCAAATCAATATTTTCGATTTTGTGAATGAATGCAAAAGCATCCCTCATCAGATGCATAAAGATTCCGAAACAAAGTTTTTTCTAAAGAGTCAAATCGAATGATTTTTGCACAAAAGCTTATATGGTGCATTGTATAGCAATATATGTATGTTTACAGTTTCCAATTCCTAAGTAAAACGTAAAATATTACTATTAACTTAACTTACTACCACACATTAACAAACACAACCCTAAGTATATTTGTAACATAAATAATCGAATATGTACGTTCATTAATTCTTACCCATTTCATATTTCCTGTCTTTTTCGGGGTACGAAAAAACTTGTGTAAATTCTTATTTTTTTGTTTCACTAGATTATAAACGACCCTATGTTTGTGTGAATTATTTGTAATGCAAAATTCTTTATTAACTGTTGGAATACAAATATTAATTTTATACGTTTTCCATAAACTTCAAATTTGATGCCTTTTTGTTAATGCAACCGTTTTATATTAAGTTGTGCGATGAATACTGTTTTGCATTCTTATATTGTTTCTTTACTGATTGTATGATAAGAATAATTTTGTGATATTGAAGTTGCAATTTTACAATTAAAAATCAAAGAAGGATAACAGTGCAAAATGCTGAGTTTTTCGCGTACTCTTCAAATTCAATCCCAAAGCAGATTTTACCAGGTACTCTCACTAGTAGAATATGTAGAGCTGATGTCAAAATCAAGGAAGAAGAAGCATCATTATCAAGGGAGCAAGGCAGATTTACCAGGTACTCTTACTAGTACAACAATGAAACAACACCAAAAACCACACGTATTTTGTTGGTAGAAAATGAAGAGCTAATGTCAAAATCAAGGAAAAAGAAGCATCATTAACAAGGAAGATATAAGAAAAAAAACATTTTATGTGGCTTGTATATAAACTTTTGACAGTAGCTCAACAAATTTCAATATACAGCTGCGGTACTGAGAGTACCTGGTAAATCTGACTTGCAAGGGAGATTTAAGAAAAAAAAATATTTTATGTTGTTTGTTTATAAAATTTTGACATAAGTTCAACTCGCACCAAGGAAAATTCAATACACAGTTGCGCTACTGAGAGTATCTGGTAAATCTGCATTGTTCAATCAACAAATTTATTGTAATTGTCAAAAATGTAAGCAATAGGTGTGTTTAGTAATAATATCAACACGTCAATAGCAGAGTTGCATATTAACATTATGGTGCAGACAAGGCAGATTGACCAAGGTAAAATACCAAAGTAAATCTGCCTCGGGTGCAGATCAAGGCTCATTTAGACGAACGCAGAAATTGCAAATGTTAGGTACAAGCAAGGCAGTTTTACCATGTACTCTCAGTAGCGCAGCTGTGTATTGGATTTTCCTTGGTGCGTGTTGAACTACTGTCAAAAGTTTATATACAACCCATATAAAAAAAATTTTTTTTAAATCTTCCTTGTTAATGACGCTTCTTCTTCCTTGATTTTGACATTAGTTCCAAATTAACTACCAACAAAATACGTGTGGTTTTTGGTGTTGTTTATTGTTGTACTGTCTTGGTTAGGTACATGTGTCAGCTGATATACTGCCAGTATATATAACGGCAAGCGTTGTGATTTTTGAAAGGTGTTTGTAATATACAATTGTGAATTCTCAGATGGTTTTCAGAAGTATAAGCATAAGATAAGATTTTTTAACTTTTCAAAACTGTGGTTGAAGTCTACTGACGATTTGGTAACGCACCAATGAAATGCATATAGACATTGCTTAACTACCAACAAATAAATTTCATTTATATATAGTAGTATTGTGACAACAATGTGTCAAATAAAGAATTTCAAAACAATATTATAATATTTGAATAATATTAATATAATAATTATATTGCAGTCCACACGTAACATGATTCTCCCTGCTATGAAATTTGACGTTTGCTGATAGAAATATATTTGATATTATATCAGGTATAGAAGCTGTGTTAGAATAAAATTACCTGCGGGAAGATAAAAACTTTTCAACAAACTTTTTTTCCGCCATTAAAAAGCAGTGAGAACTTATCTGCAAACGTGCAGAACTCAGAGAGCAATTGTGCTGATATTAATTTTGCTCTCTTCTGCTTGTTAAACCGAGTTGCCAAACACACAAATATGTACGCAGTCACCACTCAACTACTTTCGCACATGTTAACGACTGTTCAACAATTTTTCAGTAATTTTTAGTTAAGTAATTATATATGTTAAATAAAACTGTTTCTTTACAATATTTATTTATTTTCTGATAAAAAGCAACACTTTTAAAACATATATATATATATATATATATATATATATATATAATGTATGAATTTCTATTTTAATAGTGAACCTTTATTTAAAAAAAAAACAAATAAAAATTATATAAAAAATAATTTGCAGTTTCGCAGATTTGAACCTATAGCCTGTTGCGAAAATTAACATCCTGTAATACAATTTATATGTATAGATATATATATATATATATATATATATATATATATATATAATATATATATACATATATATATATATATATATATATATATATATATATTTATATATATATATATATATATATATATATATATATATATATATATAAATTTTATATTATGGATTGCCGACTTGAGATAAAAGTACTGCCAAATATTGTATGCAGAATAATAAAAATTATACGGCAACAATCTAAAATTGGTTGGTTAGTTAAGGCACATTTTTATTGATATTTACTTTTTCAACAAACTTTTCGCATTTTCAACAAACTTTTTACCTAGTTTTTGGCCTATAACTTTAAACCATAAAAGATATTCATAAACAATGTTACACCATCTGAAAGAAAAAAACAAATGCCACATTTTGTAATCATTAGATTTTCGAATCAAAATAGTATTTCTAATCAAAATAGTATTTCGAAAACTTTTTTCAAAAAACTGTTTTTGGCCTATAACTCCCGAACCAGAATTTGTGCCACCAAGTGAGCTACATCACCTTAAAGGGTCACAATTTGCCATCATTACATTTTTACAGAGTGGTTGTTGCTTCAAACAAAATTTTTCAAAAACTTCTTCGAAGAACAGATTTTGGCCTATAACTCCCGAACCAGAATTTGTGCCACCAAGTGGCCTACATCACCTGAAATGGCATGGAAAGGGCTACAATTTGGCATCATTAGATTTTTCCAGAGTGGTTGTTGCTTCGAACAAAATTTTTCAAAAACTGTTTTGGAAACCCACAAATCACCCACTATATGACCGCTAACACCAGAATCGGTCCTACAGGGGATGCCAGCCATAAAAAATAATTGGCAAAGCACATCACATAGTACCTCTTGGGTTGTGTGGAAATCTATGTATGTACGTAATATATATTATGTATGTATAATGAAAATCTATATATGTATGTATTATGTACGCCCACTAAAGGGCGCGCGGTTCAAAAATAAACAATATCATGCTTCCACAGACGAACGTATGGCATTGCTAGACCTTCTTAGACTTCATCACTGATCAATAATATATTTACTTTATGGGTTCCAATTCTCTTTTGAGGGTATTAAACTGCATTTTGTCGGGGTCTCTGGCAAGGGACGTAGGGGAGACATTTAACCTTTGCCATAAAACTCTAAAAACAAATGTTTGGGTTAATTAAATGTAAAATTTATTTGACATTGTTATTTATTTTCAAAGGGTCATTATGGCTGTTAAATATAAAATTGAAACTTGCCAAGTTCATGTTGCCTTTACTTAAATTTGTCTTTTTCAAATATTTTGTAGCCCTAAAAACATTTTAAGTTTTCGACCGTTCAATAACACTTATGTTTGTTATTGTAATATTAATTTTATTTCTTATAATCGTATTCAATACTTATTTATCAGCCTGTTCTTCAGCATATAAACATTATTACAATTGTTGATTTATTTTTATTGACCTTACCAGTTTATTGTAATATTAATCAAGCTTGTGGTCGTTTTTTATAAGATATTATTTCTTATAATTTTTATTCGATATTTCGTTAACAGCTTGTTAACATCTTCAGGAAATTAAAATAATTTTTAATTAATAATTTAATTTAATTAATAATTTTCAACATTAAAAATTTATATTGTTAATGTTGAAAAATTGTTTCTGACTATAAATTGCTAATGTTAATAATGTTGTTTCTTACTATAAATTGTTAATGTTGAAAAATTTTTTTTATATGTTTTTGTATTTGAAAAACAAATATTTTCAATAATTTTTCATGTCATGTTTCAAAACCGTCTTACACTCCATCACTGTGGAGGCTGCTACTGAAGAGGTTGCTGTTTTGGAGCCTACTGCTGCTGTGGAGCCTGTTGTGGAGGTTGCTGTTGTAAAGGCTGCTGCTGTGGAGCCTGTTGTAGAGGTTGCTGTTGTGTAGGCTGCAGTGGAGCCTGCTGCTGTGGAGCCAGCTGTAAAGGTTGATGTTGTGGAGCCTGCTTCTGTAAAGGCTGCTGCTGTGGTGCCAGCTGTAGAGGTTGCTGTTGTGGAGCCTGCTGTTATTGCGGCTGGTACTGCTGCTGGTACTGCTGCTGTTACTGCTGCTGATATTGCGGCTGTGCCTCCTGCGTCTTATACTGCGAGTGGTACTGCGGTTGTTGATTGTAATGAGCTGCCCGCTGGTTTCCATTAAATTGTTGCAATATAAATTTTGTTACTTTTGAGACCACCCGCAGCCTCTCGTTGCAGTGAGGGCACCGCAATTGTTCCTGAATATACATAACAACTTCAATTAAAAAGATTTCTAATTAAATATAAAAAAATTAATTTCGTGAAGAAGTCACACATATGTATGTCTACATAAATATATATATATATATATATATATATATATATATATATATATATATAAGAGTTGTAAACGAATCATTCATTTTTTAATTAATTCGCGAATCATTCATGCACTGAATTGGTAAAATTTTGAATTACTTCTTTTCACAAAAAAAAACGAATTGAATGAAATTTGAACCAATTCACTTGAATTTAACAAACATGAATTGCAATTCCAATGAATTGGGCAAAATTAATTGCAATTCATTTTTAATTCAAATGAATTGGTAAAACGAATTGCAATTCATTTAAATTGAATTAACTTTGAATTAATTCAAATGAGTGAGAAGAAATGAATTGCAGTTCATTTCCAATTCTTTTGAATTAGTTATGAATTAATTCAAATGAGTTAGAAAAATGAATTGCAATTATTTTCCAATTAATTTGAATAAATTCAAATGAAGTCGAAACATGAATTTGTTATTAATTCAAATGAATTGGAAATGAATTGCAATTGATTTTACCAATTCATTTGAATTGGAAATGAATTGCAATTCATGTTGGTTAAATTCAAATGAATTGATTCAAATTTAATTCAATTCTTTTTTTTTGGGAAAAGAATTAATTCAAAATTTTCCTAATTCGTAATGAATTGAAATCAAAACAGAATGATTCATTTATATATATATATATATATATATATATATATATATATATATATATATATATATATATGCTAACAAAGGCTACAAAGTTTAAAATATATATTTTATTATATTAAAAAAGTTTAAAATAGATATTTACAATTTTCGCAGTATGAATCGTAATACTTTATATATATATATATATATATATATATATATATATATATATATATATATACATATATATATATATATATATATATATATATATATATACATATATATATATATATATATATATATATATCGCACTTGATCAACAAGAGGGTATTAACTCAAACTTTTTGAATTTTCAGTAGAGTCAAAAAACTGTTTGTGGCCACATTTTAACAGAATTTAAAAATTCAAAGATACCATAGGAAGCAAATTCCATTTGAAAAAAAAAATATATATATATATATATATATATATATATATATACATTGTTTTTGTTTTAAATTTTACCAATCATTGCAAAAAAATCTATTTTTTGAGTTAACACCATTTTTTTGAAATTTATCGATTTTTTTTGGTATTATTTTGAATTATGACGCTTTTGTTGAAATTTAAAAAAAAAAATTTTCAACAAAAAGGTAGTAACTCGAAAAGTGAATTCTTATTTTACCTAATGATATTTACCAACGATAAAATATTAGTTCAAATTTTTATATAATATATTATAGGCCTAATTCATAAAAAATATTTCATGCTTATAACATCGTTATTTGACATATTTTTATGGGATAATTGTCAAATAAGACGGTTATAAGCATGAAATATTTTTTATGAATTAGACCCTATGTATATTGAATACATGTTCTTTATTTCAGATATACATACTACTACGAGTATTCATTATTAATTGAAAATGGTAACAATTATTATTTGTTTAAATTAAGTATCAATTAAATTTTTGTAATACACCTCATAAATGTGTTTTGGGATTATATTTTTTTTTACAAGTTCCTTAAGATCCTTTTTCTTATTTTCAGACAGGGGTATCATTTCCGAATAAATAGAAGATAAACTGAATAATAGAAATTAATATAACATTAATATAAAGAAAAAAATTAATTAAAAACTTACTTAAGATTTTCCCAATAGCTGGTACATTTGAATTTGTTTTTCTGGACCGTTATTTTTGAAAAATCTTTATCTTTATAGGAATTTTTATATAAAAAAGAATTAGGATTTTCGTATTCTACACGCAAAACTTTGATATTATGCCAGTTAACATTTTCATTGGCATTATTTTCAACAAAATTTTTACCCCATTGCTCTTGTAAGCTCTTAAGATCATAAAATTGATCATACTTTAAGGCATGAACTTTATATGGCGTGCCAGTCTTTTTAGCGGTGGCTAATAACGTGATGTATTGGTCTGCCGTATATATCGGTTTGCTTAAAAGATGTCGTTTGACTTGCTTTTCAATAACACTATGAACGTTATCTCCTTCATTTTGGGAGTGGCCTTGAATTAAATATTTGTGTGTTATGCTCCGTATGTTATATTTTTGAACAGCATAGAAATACATCGAAAGCAGGTATTTATTTTTTTGCTGTCCACAGCAGTTGTCGGAGTAAAAAATTAAATCCAAATCTTGAGTACTTTTTGCTTCTTGCACAATTTTTTGAATATATAACAAAACACACATTCCAACTTCATTCGACCCACGTTTTCCATCGGTTTCAGCCCAAAAGTAACATTCTACAAATTTCGCCTTAAGGTCACTTACTGTAAAGTTGTAACAATTTATTTTGCTTTTATAAAAAAAGCTTGAAGTTAGTCCTTTTGGCAATGGAAGAACTGCTTGCAAATCATAAACAGCTACAATACCATGTTGTTTATCTATATCTTTTTCTTTTCGACATAGTTCATTTTCTTCGTGGTGTGAAGTGTAATCCTCATTTAATTTTTTTTTCCATTTTCATCAGAATTGGAAAACGATGCGCAGAGATCACATTGATCTTTTTTCGGCTTAAAAAATGAAATATTAAATTCTTCCTTGAATATTCTGCGGAACATCATGTTGCTTCCAGGTGTTGAATGATTATTTTTACAGATTTCTTCATAGTCCTTGTATAAGTCGGCAATACTTTTACCGCTCTCTATAAACTCACGGGATGTTTGCGCGCGCAAGTAGTGGGACTCAATTTTTGGAATATCTTTTAAAAATTGCCTTATTCCATCATTGATTTCTGGGCTAACGCACTTGTGCTTATTATGCTTTCCACGATAATCAGGTTCCACAAATCCTTCTTCGCTCGTTTTTTTAATTACTGTTGCAATAACTTTATCATTTATGTCGAGAGTTGATTTAAAAATTTTTTTGGAACCTGATTTTCCATAAGTTTTAAGTCCATTTCCAAGAAAAAAGTGTTGTTTAAACTACAATAATTTTGAGTGCTTGAATATCTATATTTGGGGCTTATAGGTTTTGTGTGACTTGAAATGAATTCCCTCTGTCTTTGTAAGTCACTTGTATCCCAATACTTTTGAAATATTTGATAACGTGAAGATTCTGTTATTATTTCGTTGCACCTAAAACGGCAGTTTTCTCCACAAGGAGTTCGCAGGCGCTTTTCTTTTATTTTATATGTAGGATTATATAGCGAAGTATATGAATATCCTGAGTTTCGCAAATGCTGTTGGCGTTTTTGTTTCTTGTTTTGTGCCTTATAATTAGTAAGTTTTTTTCTTCCGTTAACCACTTCCTGCATTTCTATGTCCGAAGAACTGCTTTGACTTACTAACGATGGATTGAAATCGTCATTGGAATCACTGCTGAATGGATCTGCAGAGCTATAACTAGTATTATCACTATGAATATCCTGTAAACGCAAAGACGCAGAATAATGTTGTAGGTTTGGACACGTCATATTGAATTTTTATTAACTATTGTTGGTTTGACCAATATAAAATACAATGATTTTTATATATTAATATTTTTATTATTATTGCAATGAGTAATTGATTTCGTTATCAACAAGTTTTTATGTTAAAGTAGATTTACTAAAAACACGATATCATGTAAATGGTTATAACCAAAGAATTTTTTCATGAAAAGGCTCACAACTCAAAAAAAATTTGAACAATTTTTTCATAAAAAGAGTCACATTTCGAATTAAAATTATAGAATAAAACAAATTTTATCAAAAAAATAGTATCAACTCAAAATACAACCAAATATATATAAAACAGTTTGATTATTTTTAACATAAATAAAGGCTCAAATCAAAATAATACCTTTTTTATGAAAATATACGATTCATACCTATTTCAACTTTTGTATTAACTCGAAATAATACCTTTTTGTTGAAATAAAGGTAATCACTACATTATCATGAATATGGTCTCAAAAGTGGTTTTTGAGATGAAAGAGTAAACGGAATACGTTGAAATTTTTACAGTAGATAGATATTGATGTTGTTAGCTGATTTCTTGAAAAAAGTGCTTTTTTAAAAATTTTGAGTTAATACCCTCTTGTTGATCAAGTGCGATGTGTGACTTCTTCACGAAATTAATTTTTTTATATTTAATTAGAAATCTTTTTAATTGAAGTTTTTATGAATATTTAGGAACAATTGCGGTGCCCTCACTGCAACGAGAGGCTGCGGGTGGTCTCAAAAGTAAAAAAAATTATATTGCAACAATTTAATGGAAACCAGCGGGCAGCTCATTACAATCAACAACCGCAGTACCACTCGCAGTATCAGATGCAGGAGGCACAGCCGCAATATCATCAGCAGTACCAGCCGCAGTACCAGCCGCAGTACCAGCCGCAATACCAGCAGGCTCCACAACAGCAACCTCTACAGCTGGCACCACAGCAGCAGGCTCCACAACAGCAAGTGTTATTGAACGGTCGAAAACTTAAAATGTTTTTAGGGCTACAAAATATTTGAAAAAGACAAATTTAAGTGAAGGCAACATGAACTTGGCAAGTTTCAATTTTATATTTAACAGCCATAATGACCCTTTGAAAATAAATAACAATGTCAAATAAATTTTACATTTAATTAACCCAAACATTTGTTTTTAGAGTTTTATGGCAAAGGTTAAATGTCTCCCCTACGTCCCTTGCCAGAGACCCCGACAAAATGCAGTTTAATACCCTCAAAAGAGAATTGGAACCCATAAAGTAAATATATTCTTGATCAGTGATGAAGTCTAAGAAGGTCTAGCAATGCCATACGTTCGTCTGTGGAAGCATGATATTGTTGATTTTTGAACCGAGCGCCCTTTAGTGGGCGTACATAACACATACATATATAGATTTTCATTATACATACATAATATATATTACGTACATACATAGATTTCCACACAACCCAAGAGGTACTATGTGATGTGCTTTGCCAATTATTTTTTATGGCTGGCATCCCCTGTAGGACCGATTCTGGTGTTAGCGGTCATATAGTGGGTGATTTGTGGGTTTCCAAAACAGTTTTTGAAAAATTTTGTTCGAAGCAACAACCACTCTGGAAAAATCTAATGATGCCAAATTGTAGCCCTTTCCATGCCATTTCAGGTGATGTAGGCCACTTGGTGGCACAAATTCTGGTTCGGGAGTTATAGGCCAAAATCTGTTCTTCGAAGAAGTTTTTGAAAAATTTTGTTTGAAGCAACAACCACTCTGTAAAAATGTAATGATGGCAAATTGTGACCCTTTAAGGTGATGTAGCTCACTTGGTGGCACAAATTCTGGTTCGGGAGTTATAGGCCAAAAACAGTTTTTTGAAAAAAGTTTTCGAAATACTATTTTGATTAGAAATACTATTTTGATTCGAAAATCTAATGATTACAAAATGTGGCATTTGTTTTTTTCTTTCAGATGGTGTAACATTGTTTATGAATATCTTTTATGGTTTAAAGTTATAGGCCAAAAACTAGGTAAAAAGTTTGTTGAAAATGCGAAAAGTTTGTTGAAAAAGTAAATATCAATAAAAATGTGCCTTAACTAACCAACCAATTTTAGATTGTTGCCGTATAATTTTTATTATTCTGCATACAATATTTGGCAGTACTTTTATCTCAAGTCGGCAATCCATAATATAAAATTTATATATATATATATATATATATATATAAATATATATATATATATATATATATATATATATATATATATATATATATGTATATATATATATTATATATATATATATATATATATATATATATATATATATATATATATATATATATATATATATATATATCTATACATATAAATTGTATTACAGGATGTTAATTTTCGCAACAGGCTATAGGTTCAAATCTGCGAAACTGCAAATTATTTTTTATATAATTTTTATTTGTTTTTTTTTTAAATAAAGGTTCACTATTAAAATAGAAATTCATACATTATATATATATATATATATATATATATATATATATATATGTTTTAAAAGTGTTGCTTTTTATCAGAAAATAAATAAATATTGAAAAGAAACAGTTTTATTTAACATATATAATTACTTAACTAAAAATTACTGAAAAATTGTTGAACAGTCGTTAACGTGTGCAAAAGTAGTTCAGTGGTGCCTGCGTACATCTTTGTGGGTCTGGCTACTCGGTTTAACAAGCAGAAGAGAGCAAAATTAATATCTGCACAATTGCTCTCTGAGTTCTGCACATTTGCAGATTTTTTCTCACTGCTTTTTAATGGCGGAAAAAAAGTTTGTTCAAAAGTTTTTATCTTCTCGCAGGTAATTTTATTCTAACATGGTATTTATACCTGATATAACATCAAATATATTTCTATCAGCAAACGTCAAGTTTCATAGCAGAGAGAATCATGTTATGTGTGGACTGCAATATTAGTAATATATTAATATTATTCAAATATTATAATATTGTTTTGAAATTCTTTATTTGACACATTGTTGACACAATACTATTATATATAAATGAAATTTATTTGTTGGTGGTTAAGCAATGTCTATATGAATTTCAAGGCCTACTGTGCTTATTCTGTTGTGATTTTTTAAAGATGTTTGTAATTTACAATTGTGAATTCTCAGATGGTTTTCAGAAGTATATGCATAAGATAAGAGGTTTTTAACTTTTCAAAACTGTAGTTGAAGTCTACTGACGATTTGGTAAAGCAGCAATGAAATGCATATAGACATTGCTTAACCACCAACAAATAAATTTCATTCATATATATAATATTGTTTTTGTAATATATATTTAGAAAACAATATCATGATATAAACTGTCAGAAAGTGTACATATACACACATTTAGACATAAGAAAAGAATTTTATGTATTAAAATGGAGTCCAAAAATTAATTTTTAAACAATCGCATTAAACAAATATATATAAATAATAAAAAACTAAATATAAATAACATAAAACACGCTGTATTATTAAAGTAAACGAAGATGTTTCTGGACGGTTGCATGATAATTATGAAATTTTATGATATTTACAATAGTACGTTTTCCACTACATAGATATTAATATTTGTACAAATATTTTGTTCTCTTTATTCTGCCGACGTTCTCTTTCATATTGTATTAGAATTAAAATCAGGTATAGACGCTATGTTAAGTGCCATCAATGTTTTAAACAGTTGGATAGAGTTTTATTGTATTTATTTTTGAAAGTGAGACCCAACGAATTGTTTGTGGTAAACATATGTTCCACATCCATGACATTATATTATTTTCGTTATTAAATACATTCAATTGAAATAAAAGCTTACAAGAAACACAATATTTGGTGAGTTTCTGATTTTTTTTTGTTTATGTCAAAAACAGATGACAAGATTTTAAGCATTCTATAAGTGTAGCAACATTTTCATTTACCTAACATTTACATTTAGCTCACATTTACGATTTCAACGTTCGGCTAAATGAGCCTTAATTCCTTGACGGCTAAGGTTATAAAATATATACATATGTATACAATCGGTTTGACAAACCAGCGGATCTATTACGTTTATGCAAGACGTATACCTTGTTTATTGGATGCGTTATTTGTTTTTACAAATGCTTATTATAAAGACGTTTCATGTTTGACGGACACGTTCTGCTTTTTATTGTACTTGTATATATAACTTATCTTACTATTTGTCACATTTTCATTTCTATAATTCTTCGATTTTACACGAAGAACTCTGGCAGCACTAATATACAGCTCTGGTTACAGCGAACATATAATATAAACATACCAAAACAAAACGGATTTGGCAAGGCAGATTTTCCAGATACTCTCACTCAAAGTATATCTATATCAAGTATATGCAAGAGCCCAGCTGACTAAAATTTTTTTCAGTTTTTACAAGAACGTATGTCAAAATTTGTTTACTTTTGTAGCGAGCCATATTTGTTTATTCGATGAAAAAAAAATTTTGTAAAATTGTGAAAAACATTATTAATTCAACAAAAGTAGCAAAAAAGAATTGTTGTGGAAAAGATTTTTGTGAAAATGTGTATTGTTTAAGAAAAGTAACAAAAAGGAATTGTTTTAAAAAAGTTCTATGCGAAAAGTATTTAAATTTTTGGAAATAATTGTGAACAAAACAAAATAAAATTTCTGACATGAGATATTAATTTTACACAAACAAAATGTACGGTGGTGTTTGTAATTTTATGTTGTTGTACTCTTGCGACTACTTGATATTGATATACTTTGCTCTCACTAGTACAACAATTAACAACACCAAACACCACACGTATATTGTTGGTAGAAAATGTAGAGCTAATGTCAAAATCAAGGAAGAAGAAGTATCATTAACAAGGGAGATTTAAGAAAAAAGAAAACATTTTATGTGGGTTGTATATAAATTTTTGACAGTAGTTCAACACGCACTAAGAAAAATTTAATACACAGCTGCGCTGCTGAGAGTACCAGGTAAATCTGCCTTGGGATTTGTCTTCACATCGTGTTGTCTGCTGCAAATCTAAAGTATATAGTGTTAAACATCTTTAAGTTCAATAAGATTTGTGGTTTTTATAATATCATATACGTTAACTAAGTGTAAACATATAAAGAGAAATTTTGCCTGTCCGAAGTTATTTAATATTAATGTGTATATTAATATTATTATGTATAATTAAAGAGGATACATTATTGTGCATAGTAGAACAAACATCAGCTGGTAAGTAAAGTACAGAAAGTAAAATAGAAACCCCTAACAGACACCTGCGCCGTGAGATTTTCTCAGCGGCGGCGGCTGGAATTCGGCTCGCAACCGGCTGGTAGACTGAATTTAACAACAACCCTACAAGTACACTGACGAACATGTGACTAGTCATTTGTTTGATAGTGCTGAGGGCTTAATACCTTATTGCCTATACAAAACTTGCTATCATTTTCTTAACTACCCGTCCACACGAGCAATAAGTTTGGCAATTATTGCCGTGGCAACCGTCAAATTTGATTGCCGACACAAGATATTAACGTGTGGACCGCATGAATATATGTTAGAACACATATTCGGCAACAAATGTTATAATACATTGCCGAGCAATAATCTTTTAACACATGCTGTCAAATTGAATTGTCATTTGATTGTCTTAGAAGAAAACAACACTGTTTATAATGTTTTAAGATTTGTACGTGTTCGCTACCAAGATATGCAAGCAAGAACATTGGCAATTGACGTCGCGTTTCTGCCGGCGTTATTGCTTGTATCAAGACACGAAATGTTGCTCGTGTGGTCGCAGTGTAAAGGCAATATGGAAAAACTAATGTATACAATTGTATACATGTGAGCTTTCATATCTGTCGTACTTATTAATTCTGCCGCCATTAGAAAATATTTCTCACCTGCTCACTATAGTGCTTTTGGCTTTTTGGCTTAACTTTTGTCATGGGTAGTACTCTTAAATCTAAGAATTATGGTAAAAAAATTTTGGAGCGTTCGTTCTTAGTTTGGGAGTTATAGGCCCCTGAAGTTCAAACATATATGTGCCTATAACTTCCTACCTATTATCGCTACATAATTGATATGGTTGTAGTGATTTGGAAAGGCCACATATCAAAATAAATTGAAGCTAAGGAGGAAAACAATGGGTTTAGTAGATTAACAATTAAAGAATGTAAATGAAATCTACACAAATATACAAGGATTAATTAATAACTTTAAATATATTGAGGCAATTACAGACAGTATTAAACCAGTTTTTTGATGTGTTAACATCTATACGCGCGCCTCTAGGGCAGTAAACTATCAGTTTCAATACATACGCAAGTGTAAGATGTAAGAGTATGTGTTTGTTCGTTGCTTGGCAGTCGGTATTGAAAGTGATTATTGGGCGATTTTCATATAATTTTCCCACGCGATTTTCTCCGGAAATTCATAGCCGATTTTATTAATTTTTGGATTAAAACGCTACTGCGGGTTTCGACGAAGAGTTTAAGCCAAAAATTAAGGCGATCCGATATCGGCGTATTAATTTGGAGTAATATTAAAAAAGTGTTTTATGTTGATCTTCGGTTTTGTCTTATGCATAGCAAAGATAATAGTGACGTGGTTATACGTACATATATAAAAATGAGATAGCAAGACAGCAACGTATGCAGCTTATGTACAAACATAACAATGTATGTATGTACATTTGTCTGTTGCTTTGCATTCTCTTTGTTTTTTGTGGGTTTAATATAAAATAAATAAACAAAAAGGTGTTAACACATCGCCCGTGATTTCGAACACTCATTGATTTTTTTATATTTTCCGAGACACATTTAACCGATAGAGTAGATGAATGAAATACATCTGGAAGGATACAATGCATACATAACATTATCAAACTCTACAAGAACAGGTGGCATAATTATATGTAGTATATTTTGATGAGAAATGGCAAGTGAATTTGATTTGTCAAAGGGTACAAGACTTTAAATATTGGATTAGTGCTTATAGAGTCAGAACCAGAAATACGTCAATGATAGTTGCGGCAGTTTATCGATCACCAAGCAGCCAGGATGCTGAATTCCATGAAATATTTGAACAAACCATTGAAGAAATTTGTGATAAAAATATAGACATAATTCTGGCAGGAGATTTTAATGCTGATTGGGCGAAAGAAAGTTTTTATAAAAACAAGATGGAACAGATCATAAATGACAATGGACGCAAGCAAATGATTACCGATTACACAAGAGTTACGCGAGAATCAAGAACATTAATCGATTATGTGATAACAAATAATTTTAACGTTAAAGTAAATAATAGTAGAATAAATAAAATATCTGATCATGAAACAATAGAAATTTGTATTGAAAATAAAGTGGAAAAAGAATATGAAAGCAAAAAACGAATAGAATTTTTTAGATATGAAAAATGCAAATTTAGAAGGGAAATTACTACATCATTAAATTTTGATGAGAAATCTGAATTAAATAATAACGTAACGAATTTTGATAAATGCATTGAAAATACGATCAAGGAACTTACTGTTAGAAAAACTACTAGTGGAAAACGGGGTGGAAATAAGTGGTTTAATAAACATTTGCAAACGCTAAAAAAGGACAAAATTGTAAAGTGTATAAAACAAAGCTAAAAAATGAGAAAAATGCACATATTAATAGAAAAATAAGCAATACAAATGATCTAAAACAAATGTGGAAGAATATAAAAGATCTAGTACTAAAAGTGATATTTAACAACATAGAATATAATAACAGCGTCGATATAGCGAACCAATTTAATGAATATTTTGTAAATAGTATTAAAGAAATAAGAGATAATATAGAACATATGCAATGTAGTAATCAATTAAGTGTGATAAACAGCAGATTTATGTTTCGTACAATAAGTATTGCTGAACTTAAGGTAGTATGTAAAGATATGAAGAAGAAACCAGATTATAATAATGTGAATATATGGTTAATCTTAGATAATTGGGATTTGCTTGGAGATATAATATTGAGAATAATTAATACGTCTTTAGATACGGGAACTTTTCCAGAAAATTGGAAAGCGACAATGATTACCCCAATTGAGAAAATAGTAAAAACTAATAAATGTGAAGAATTTCGCCCGATAAACACTCTAAAACTATGTGAAAAATTCTAGAAAAAAAATCTTTAAACAGCAATTAGAAGACTATATAGAAACAAACAACATATTTTCGAAATATCAGTCCGTTTTCCGAAAAAACTTTTCGTGTGAAACAGCAGTGAACTATGTAATTAATAGATGGAAAAATATCAATAAAAATAGAAAAATGTTTACAATTATTCCCGACTTTAAAAGAGCTTTTGAAACTATCGATAGAGATATATTATTGTCCAGACATTATAAATATGGAATCCAAAATAAAGAATTGAACTGGTTTAGATCATACCTAACAAATAGAAAACAAATAACCAAAGTAAATAATATTATTTCTGACACTGTGAACAATGAATACGGAGTACCTCAGGGATCAATTCTGGGAGCTCTTTTGTTTATCATATATATAAATGACGTACCTAACATACTAGAGAAATGTGAAATAGTGCTATAAGCGGATGATAGCCTAATATTTAGTGAATCTGAAACAGATGAACAGTGCCACAGAAACTTAATGTATGACATGGTAAATGTAAATAATTGGTTAAAAATTAATAAGTTAAAACTAAATGAAAATAAAACAAAAATATTAGAAATAAACATGTATAGTGAAATAGCCTTTGGAATTAATAACAAAATAATTGAGAAAGTTGAAAACATAAAATATTTAGGATTCGTAATAGACAGAAACTTGAACCTTAAAGATTATGTAGATTACATATGCAAGAAAATTGGGAAAAATTTGCTTTTTTAAAAGAATAAGAAATAAAGTGTCAACAATTACTGCAATAAATATATATAACACCATAATTAAACCACATTTCGAATTCGGATCAACAATATTATATACATGCTGCACAGGCTTACAAATAGAGAGACTTCAAAAGCTGCAAAACCGGGCTATGAGATCGATAATTAAATACAATAAATATACTCCAATACAACACATGCTGGATACATTAAAATGACTGAATATTAGATAAAGACTTCAACTAAATACCTTTATCTTCATCTATAAAATGAAAATAGGGAACGCACCTGAATATTTAACAGAGCAATTGAGATACGTGAACGAATGTCAACCTTACAGTCTTCGGAACGCAAATGATTTTAGGATACATAGAGCAATTAATAGTGCAATAAAAAGATGTCTCTTATATAAAGGATTGCAGTTATTTAATCTACTACCTATAAATGTAAAAAATGAAAGAAATATTAATATATTTAAAAGAAACGGTGTGCATTTTGTAAAAAGTAACTTATATCAGAGCAATTGAAATAATCGACAATTTAATATCATTTAGTTAACAAGAAAGTATTTTTAATGCTACTAAATAAATAAATAAAAAATCAAATGACTACTCAAACCTGGGGGCAAATTACGGCATTCGATATCGATCGGAATTTGTATTATACTTATTAGGTTGAAGTCTACTGATGATTTGGTGTAAGAACCAATGAAATGCAGGCATATAGACATACTCGACCACATAACAAACAAAAAGCACTAATTTAATTGAAACAATATGTCGAATAAACGATTTTAAGAACGTTTTGTATAGATTTTGTTTTTCATTGTACCTTTTTTGTATACTTTTATTGTTTGCCAACGGCAGACTAATTGTATGAAGGTGGAAAAATAAAATAGATTTATATCGAATAAAATTTGTTTGTTGTGTTTTCTTGAATTTCAAATACTATGGTTTTGCTTGTGTAATTCTCAATTCATTTTTGGGAGTTTATGTATAAGATAAGAGATTTTGTTATTTTGGAATTAGGTTAAAGTCTACTGATGATTTGGTGTAAGAAGCAGTGAAATGCAGGCATGTAGACATACTTGACCACATAACAAACAAAAAGCACTAATTTAATTGAGACAATATGTCGAATAAACGATTTTAAAAATTATAATAAAAGTTAAGAATATTTTTCAGACACTAATATTTTTACAAATTAACTCTTAAGATCTAATTCTTATACATACTTATATTGTGTGGTGCTGCAAAATGGATCAGAATGCCTAAAATGAAAAAAAAAACACCAATAAAACAAGATCTAATAAGTTTTACCCACTATTTTATATTATTTAACTTTACCTTAATTTTTGAGTGTTTGTGAGAATCTTGTAGAGCATTGGGTTCGTCCGTTGTCCACCTGGGTGGTGAATTACTTCACTCGTCCGAAAACACTTTGCATATTAATCATAGATGTAAAAATAACATATTATTGCAATGTTTTTGTGTAATATTATATAATATACTTACATGTCTTATTTCACTATAAATCAATCTTAATTGTATAAGCTTTATTTATTTTCTATAAAAAAATATTAGATGCAAATTGAAATTAAAAACAAAAAGTATTGTCAAAAATTCAACAAATGTCAGACATATGTATGTTCAAATGTGTTAGTGAAAATGTTTTGTATGTACATATTAGTTTCAGTCATTCATTTCTTGTAGGGAATATATGTATATCAAAGTATATATACTATATATCAAGTAGTCGCAAGAGTACAACAACATACAATTACAAAAACCACAGTACATTGCTGTGGAATTTTGACAAAACAACCAATGTCGAAAAACTTAATTTTACAGGAGGACCAAAAAACACTTATGGGGTCACAGAATCGTCCCCAGAACATATCTAAGCAAATATAACCTATTTTTTTGGTGGAGAATTTAAATACCTTTATTTTCCAATTTGCATCTTTCTTCCAGATATAACTGTTGCCGAGAAAATGTCCAAAAACCGAGATGTGTTGTTTTGTCAAAATAATTTTTGATCGAAAAATCAATCCTTCTCTAGATAAAGTATTTTTTCATACTGAAAAGTAGCAAATATTTCGCAACCTTTGTCGGGACTAGTGCTTTTATTAAAATGAAATAAGAAAAATTCAGTGACATGTTATTTTCTTAAATAGAATTCAGTTTATTTTAAACGAATATTATAAAAAGTTATGCTTTCTATAAGACCAATTACATGTATTTTTAGGTATGAAAAAGAAAAGTTGGAATTAATTGAAATAAAAAAGAAATAGTTCATATATTATATTATAGTTCACATTTATATTAAATTGCTTTAATTTTTATAACTCAGAAGAAATAAAGAATAATTCACTCTACAGCTAATCATATTCGTCAGTATCCCAATCATCTTCCAATTGTACTTCACCTTCAACGTGCAAGTTATTGTAAAAATTATGGAACTCTGCATCTACAGGGTGTTTTTTATTGAGGTATAGAACTTCGAATTGAAATAAAACACAAGAAAATCGTTTTAATGTCCATCAATTTGGCTTTATTGGAAGGATAATTTTATGCCATTAATGTTTAAATATGATTTCGGGCATGTGGCCGCCGCGGCTGGCTCGAATAAAGCCAATTCTACAGGTCCAATTTTCAACCACTTTTTCGAGCATATGGGGCCGTATGTTGGCAATAGCGCCACGAATGTTGGCTTCCAAGTCCCCTAACGTTTCTGGTTTGTTGGCGTAGACGAGCGACTTCACATATCCCCAAGGAAAATAATCCAATGGTGTCAAATCACACGATCTTGGTGGCCAATTGACAGGTCCATTCCGCGAAATTATGCGCTCATCGAATGTTTACTTCAATAAATCGATTGTGACGTGCGCTGTGTGGCATGTAGCGCCGTCTTGTTGGAACCACAACTCATCCACATTCATGCCATCCAATTCGGGAACAAAATAGTCGGTTATCATGGCTCTATACCGGTCTCCATTAACGGTAACTGACTCTCCAGCATTATTTCGGAAGAAGTATGGCCCAATGACTCCACCAGCCCATAGAGCACACCAAACAGTCAGTTTTTGTGGATATAATGGCGTTTCAAGGGTCTCATGTGGATTCTCTTCACTCCAAATGCGGCAATTTTGCTTGTTGACGTAGCCATTCAACCAAAAATGAGCCTCATCACTGAACAAAATTTTGCGGTAAACTTCGCGAACTGAACCATTACTTTCGAAATAAATTTGCATAATTTGGAAGCGTTGTTCTTTTGTCAACCTGTTCATGATGAAATGGCAAACCAAACTAAATATTAATCACTTGACAGCTGACAAAATGGCCGCCAGTTAAAAAAGTGATGCCAACTTAAAGTTCTATACCTCAATAAAAAACACCCAATATAAATGGTAGAACGGACTGTAAATCACGTTTTTTATTAGAAGATATTGGCGAAGGAGCAGAATAACATTTATTAAATTTGAAATTTGTTATTTTCCGTCGCCGCTGTGTTATGTCTAGTTCCTTGAAGTCCTCTTCAGGCTGTAAAGATAGCTTGTACTGTAAAATTCCAGACTTAGATTTCTCATATCGCTTCCAACGTATTAGCTTCCATTCAAATTTTTCACCTTAACAAAACAACAAATAAAAATTATACTAAAAATATTCAAACATAAGTAGTGTTACACGCACCTAATGCATTAGTATTTCTCCACGTGTATTTGTTCTCTAATAGGCTACCGAATTCAAAGTATTGATCTTGAACCATCTCGATTGCATTGTATTTGTGATTTGTAGTTGCTATTAAAGTAGTCCAGTCATGTGGGTGATGTATGGAATTCACACATTTTTTCTTCTTTTTTTCTATTTGGGAATGAACCGTGTCACATTTCATATGCGTGTGTCCAACAACCAGAAACTTGTGATCAATTAATTCTATAGTTTGATGATCTTCTAAAACCTTTTCAAACATGGCGCAAATATAAGAATTACGGTTTTGCCCTGGACAGGAGTCGCTGTACAAATTAACATGGTTCACATGTATCGGTAATTCCATAATACATTTGAAGATAGGGGTTTTCCCCCTAGATTTACGGGTTTTTTTCTATTTAGGGGTAGATTTAGGGGTTAATATTCTTTAGGGGGAAATTTGGGGGTAAAAAAAATTTATTTAGGCGATTTTCGAATTTATAGTTTGGTACATAATAGTACATAATTTAACCACTGAGCATGTCGAAGATATTGTATCGAAATGACGATTTAGAAAGTAATCACGCAAATACAAACATTAAAACATTTTTCTCGTTAAATCAATTTTGTTGGTTTTCCTTGAACTGCAAAATATAAATTTTAAAAAGTTGTTCATCTTTACAATTTATTACCAATATGCCAAAAAAGGATAACATATATAAACAAAAATATAAAAAGGAGTGGGAAGCAGATCAGCAGTTAAAATAAAATTTTAAACACAATAAATGCAAAATTAAATCTCAGATTGGTTAGCCCCTGTCCAGGGAGACAACTACACAGCTATATGCAAATATTGTAAAAGCATTATGGTGGCTAACAGAAGACCTTATTGCACAACAAAATACGAAAAAACATGTTGGATTTGCATCCCAAACAAAAGAAGTACATGTACCCGTAACAAACTTCCTCAAGCCGTCTCTTACAGAAGAAAGACAAATTGCAGATATATATTTTTTGGGGGCTTTTTATAAAAAAAAATAAAAATTTTGGGTGTTTTCGTGCTTTTCGGGTAAGAATGATAGTACCTCAATTCAAATTTAATAGAGATAAGAATGATGAACCAAATTACTACTTAAACTTTTCTGCTTTAGGGGGTTTTTTAAGAAAAAGTGTAGAATCTAGGGGGTTTCTAAATTTTTTTAGGGGGAAGAAAAAAAATTATCTGACAACATTGCAGGAACTAATTTCGTTTGCTCCACGCTTTGCAATGGTCTCATTCCATATATAACAATTCGCTGTTTGTTGCTCCATCATGCATCGTAAAATTAAATGTCCACAGTGCAGGGCTCCTCAATGGGAGAAAATATTTAAGTATAATGTATTTGTGAATTTTTCATGTGTTAGTGACTGTTTTTTTAAGCAAGAGCGTACAAATAATGTTGCCAGACGACGTCATTTTTGCGACTTTTTATGCCAAAAATAAAATGACATGAAATATTTAAATAAAGTTTTCATTAATATGTATTTCTTACATTTAATTAATACAGACGAACTTCCTTATAGTGAATAAATTATACACTCCACGCAATATTTGTAAGACTAAAATTATTTTAAATTTTTTTCCGAATTTATTAATGTACATACTGTTGGAATATTTTGACTTATATGTATGTTGCCATTTTATCTGACATAAAAATATTGTGTTCCGTTATTTCTGTTTAAAAATAACGTGATTTAAATATTAAATTTGAACGATATATTTAAAAGATCAAGTCCAGGAAATTATAATAGAGGAGTAAAAAAATCTAGATATGTATGTGGAATCAAAACATTTTGCTTCTTACTTTTAATTAAGAGAAAAAACATATTTTATAAAAAAAGACTTACAAATCAAAAAATTTGCTTTCAAGTCAATTCATCTATTAAAATGTTTGTAATTTTGAAAAAATTCTATATAAGGACGCTACTAGACGTTGAAACTCGTACTTCTAGCAATATAATTCGTAAAATATTAGTAATAGGTGATAGCTACATTAAAGAAGCTAATTAAAAAATGTAAATAATAATAATCGGCAATGTAACTTCTGAGATATAGAGCCTCGGAAAAAATAGCCTTATGTACCCTCTTCTCCCCATAAAACTTTTTGCAATAAAAAAATTTATAGGAACAAAAATATTAAACAGAAGCAATTTCTTATTTTACGTATATGTACTTCAAATTGAACATACTCATTGTTTTTAAATATTTTTGTCAAAATAACACCGTTTTATATGAAAAATTGAAAGCATTTTTTAATTCTGTAGAAATGTTGAGGTATTTTTCATAAAACTACCGTAATAATTTCACATTAACGATTTGAAAAAGTAATATGAAGATTTTGATGTTTTTTCTCCAAAATTTGGCGATATTGCATCTATTTTGTCTGGCAACTATGTGAACAAGAAAGAACATTTAAAGGTGTTGCCGTTGATCACAAAATCAAATTGATAATAATATAAGAAGGCAAAATCAGTTTTCACTTTTATAAATGTGTGAAATTGATTTTTGTTTCTATAGCCTATATTCTATTCACAATTTCGACCGAAATGCTGTCAAAGCCCATATAAAAAGTATTTAGTCGAAATAAGCGTGGAAAAAATTTGGAAAACTAGTTTACTATGAAAAACACGTGAAATTTTTCTGAACACAATTTTGCTAAATATTTTTCGAAAATTTAAACAGAGTACTAGCCTTAAGGAAAACAAGAAATTTATAATTTTTATTTGTCAAGTTTTTCAAATGAAATAATTAATGTTGCTAAACATTTTTCGAAAATTCAAACAGAGTACCGGCCTTATCGCTGTGAGCCCTTGTATGTAGTATAATTTTTTGGCCTCCTAAGCGCACACAAAAATTTAATTTAATTGACTGTTAAAGTTCGACGAGGCAAGTCGCATGTTTTTTATGAAAAAAAAATTTACTGCAAAATTAAACAAAATTTGTATTTTAAAAGGCTTATATTAAAATATTCTATTATAGACAATACTATCTTCCAATGGAGATATAAAATATTATAAAACCATTTTTGTATCACAAAATTACTAAAAATCATAATATATATAAATTCATCCATCCAAGAATACAAAAAATCTAACGATGGCAGCGCGGGTTGAAAATTTAGTAATGCATTTGTTGTTGTCTATGAATAAAATTTTTATTTTCTCTTCTCTCATTGATGTGAATTTCGTTACTGTTCGTGTTGCGTATGTGAATACGTGTAAAAAATCCGATTGGCACTCGTATCTGGAGTGTAATGGCTGAGGTGCCCTGCCACAGTGGTCGTTTGTAGAAGAACATTGCTGCACTTAAGTGTGGTGTTGGCACACATTGCTGCAGATCAAAAGTATACATTTTGATAGATTTGTCCTTTGAAGACAGTTCTTTATCATGTTTTTTAGATTCATATGCCATGTCTGCCTCTTCATGATGATTTTGTTGTTTTAATTTAAGCATTGCTATTTCATCCTCAGTTAATGCATTTTTAATATTTATACTTAAAGTCTCACACTTGTTGCATACATCAATATTTTAAACTTAATGTCCAGCTTCTGAAATATTTCTCGATACGTTGACAACGAAACAGGTTGAGAAAATTTGTTTGTGTATAATCTGTATAATTCTGCCATGCTTAAATTACACTGAAGATATAATTGTTTTGTATGACGACGGCTGTAATGGCTCACATACATACTTATTTCGGAAAACTATTAATGTGATCTAAAACTTCCTGGTACTTTTCCGTCGACAGTTTGTGTTCTGGAAAATGTTTTACTCTTTTATCGCACTGAACAATTTCAACGAAGCTTTCTTTAACTTTACACTTAGTAATAGTTTTAATACTTTGAGCAGTTTCGGCATATATTTTCATAAAACATTGCTTACATACTCTTCTCCTTTGACCGCTAATTTCACAATTATACAAATAGTTATATTGTCGATTTCCAACGTTATTAATTGTATGCGTTTTTTTAAATTCAACATCAATTAAGCCTGACAAATATTGCCGTCGTTTGTTGTAATCACCCAAGTTCCAGTACAGTTTAAAAATCATCTTTTGCTCCTTTGGAAGTTCGTATAGTTGGGTTTCATCACTTTCGGTGAAATCCCAATTACTTACATTGGACTCAATATCTGGAGCCATTTCCTGCGTAGTGGTGTTAAGATCAGAATCCGTCTCCGGGACAAAATCGGAGTCATCAACATCAGATTCATGGAAAGGATCTTCATCAATATCTTGGGCACTTGTGTGGTACATTTTATTTAATTTAATTTAAACACAACTTGAATGAAAAACAGAAAGAGAGTACTATTTATTTTGTCGAAACTGACATATCTGCCATTGATAGTGTGACTTTTCACAAATGGCTTACTTGGATTCGTTAAATATCGGCAGTTGAACAAAGTTGAAATTCCTTCGATAAACACGGCACCCTCTAGAAAAGGCGAAAATTCTAACATCATTGAAAATTCCATACAAATTGACAAACTCTTTGGAGCCGTGACGTAGGTACCTTCAAAACAGCTGATAATTGTCGTAATCTTGTATATCTATAATTCTTGTAGTCAATGTATTCACTTACGAGAGAGTCAATGCTCCTCCAAAACTTTGGAACCTTTGTTTTTTTTGTTTATGTTTTTCTATATTAGGAAACAACATATTTTCATTAAAAACGTCTTAATTTGTTACACATGTACACGACAAAAGCACTTGATTGATATTCCTCTTATTTCGTTAATTCCCACTACACTAAAGCACTCATGTTAACGCTGCGATTACACATGCAAGTAGTGGCATGCCATTGTTGTATACGTATTATGAACGAAAAATTATTCGAAATAGTCGAATCTCATGTAATTTGCTTTTGTGTCGAAGCGTAAACTTCAATTTTGATTCCATTTCAACTTTTGTTTTGTAGAGTTACCGAGTTCACCATATAGGCACATTTTTGGGGAAAAGGTTAGCATATATTATTATTAATATTATTTTAATAATATTAATGCTCTTTAATTAACAAACTTGCTATTTTTTATGCGAATTTCAAGAAATACTGCATAATAATACATTACATAAGTTAAAACTTTAACTACAATTTTACTGTAATCCAGAAAGTTTGCATTAAATTTTTGGCAGGGTAACATTGATTATCGTTTTGACATTTAGTGGCATGCAAGTGCCAAATTTTTACTCACATGTAAAATTAGCTGCCACTAGAAAAAATGTATGTGTATTAGTAAAAAGTTGTAAGTGTATTGGCTTTTTCGAACTCCCAGTGGCATATGTAAACGCTAAGTAACATAGGTTGTTTTGTCACAATGAATGCTAATGATCAAATGGCTATTAAAAGAACTTAACCTTAGAAGGGAATGCGTTATTTTCGTTTATGCATTTGATAAAAGAACATGAGTGCACATAGGTTGTTTTGTCAAAATAATTTTAGTAAATTATTGAAAACCCATATTCAAATAGGTTCTTTTGTCAAAATTACGTTATGATATTTTTCTTTGTGCCCTGCAGCGTATTTCGATATGGGTTCTTTTGTCAAAAGCAGATTGTAAAAATTGCGGGATAGGTTGATTTGGGGGCTTCTATATCTTCCGATCTACACTATCTAGAAAGACGCTGAATAGACAGAAAGATGCGCTTTTAAAACTTATACATATGGTTGAAAAGTGGAACATTGTCCGATCTCGAGTTAGGTTCTTTTGTCAAAACTCCACAGTTTTCGTTTGTGTAAAATTCTAATCTTGTGTCAGAAACAGCTGATATGAAAATACAAATAAAATATTTTTTAGTAAAAGGAAAGTATTACAAAATTGAATAATTTTAACAATAATTATAGAAGTAGTGAAAAAAAGGCAAATGGAGTCACCATTTAATGATATGCTATCGCTTTTGTGTGCTAGTGTTCAAAAAGTTTTGCAAAAGCTCAATTGTTGTGCAAGAAATTAAGTGGTATACAAGAAGCCGCATTTTCATTTGGCTTTAGTTTAGTCAATCTATTGAAAGGTTATTCCAGAAATGGAGAAGCTATATTTATATGTATTATATATAATTACATACATATTTCGTATCCAGAGCAGTACTTGACGCCGGTCGTATTCTGCAGCCCATATTGTGTACACATTGCAAGTTGCAACACAAATCATTGCTTCTTTGGTACATAATCGGAAACAGCTAAAGAAATCTAGAGTCGCTGGCTGATATGGCGCCTGGCCAAACGCCTCAGAATGTTCTATTATAGGTATGCACATAACGATTTAGTTTATAAAGTGCAGCCCGGTGATCATGTCAGTGTAACTGGTATTTATCGAGCGACACCGTAAGGTTGAAAATAAACAGTTACATGAGAAAGAAGATGGGTGAGTAGATACAGATACATTTTTTTAAAATTTCTTTCTTATTAATTTTTCTAGTAGCAAGAATCATGTATTTCTCCCAGAAAGTGTGGAATTACTACACGTATTGTTTCAAAAACCGTATACGATAGATTGACACGTGTTATTACACTATTGGGGTATTCACACTTCGTGCTATTTAGTCATATTGTCATAAAGTCATAATATTTTAGACCAGTTTAAAAAAGTTGTTGTGCTGCATACAAAAAAGTCATAAAATAATATCACTCTTTCAGGTGTGTTTTTGTTTTGTCATAAAATAACTCCAGGGATCTGAATCGAACGGTTGAAAATCTTTAGGCGAGACGGCGATAGTATATGTTTGCCGCCGTTACTTATAAATGATTCACGACTAAAAAAATTATTTATACCTACATTATATATACCTTATGTATATGTCTGTACATTAAATCACATTTTTATAACATAAAAAATATTAAAAGAGAACTAAATCGCAAAAACTAAATATATACATTTGAAAATTTATTCTCGTTTAACTTACGTAGCTGACAGCCACTGAACGTTTTTCCGTATGCCGCCGCAAAAAGAAATTTATTCATCTCATATCAATGCACCAGCTGTTTTAGTTTATACATACAAATTCATTTAGATATTCTTGTGCACCAGAAGACAAATTTAATAATTTTAAATATAAATGGAGTTTTTAGACTTTTTGGCATTTTCAAACAACTTTATTACAATTATCTTAATTATTTTTTGCTTTGATAACATCTAATTACAAATGCGTTGTGTTCTTATCAGCTGATCAATGTTTGAAAGAGCATATGTACTAAGTTATGACGGGTTGTTCACACTAGTCATATATTTCTTGCTATTATTTTATGACTGTATGACTACAGCGTGAATCCCCCATATATATGTATCTATGAAAACAACTTTATTAAAAAGGGCATATTTTTGAAGTAATTATGTGCTATACAAATACAAACGCCACACTAGGAAAACAAAGTTTTAGATTTGTAATGTGATGCGAAATTAAAAATTTAAATATTTTATTCAAATACATTAATTTATTGTTTAACAAGTTAATAATAATTAATTATTATAAAGTTAAAGTTGTATAGTAAGAAAACTAAAGATAAAATTAAAATTTTGTTATATATATATTTAAAATGTTAATCTTATTTCTTTAAATGTTTAAATTTAATACATTTAATTGTGTTGTTGTATAATAAATATTTTAATGTTCAAATTTAATACAATTGTTTTATTTTAATTTGTGTTATTGTATAATAAATATTTCAGTGTTTTAATATATTGGAATAAAAATAACAGAAAACAGTTTATGTACAGCAGAGTAATATTTTTCTTATTTAATATTTCTGGGAGTATATACAACGAAACTAGTTTTTTTATAGGTATAGCAAAAATAAATGAGTCATAAAAACTTCCCTGCACTTTTTTTAAGCATTTTTTGAAGCCCATTATTTTTTGTTTAGTTTTCTGTAGTTTGAGCCTCTTGTTTAAATGCTTAACTCTAAAATAAATTCTGCATTTGGAAAATGTAGCTTTAACTGCTTCCGGCCGGATGTTGGACCTGCTACATTCCAGCAGTTGCCGCTTCAAGTACTGGCAGTGGGAAATGTTATTTCCATTTATATTATGAAAAATGGCTTCGAGCTTCTTTAGCTGTTCCATAAACAATTGGTTTGGCTTTTTCAAAGCCTGTTATTTCTTGAGCTAAAAATAATAAATTGGAAAAACGTTCACATGTACTTAAGTATAAAATTCAAACCAAAAAAGTTTGACTTAGGTATGATGGAACAAAAAATTCAGAAAAATGGGACATGAAGAAAAATAATCAAACGGTAACACGGGTATTATAACAATAACATGTTAACATCAGGTTGATACAGTTCTCGTATCCTTTTTCACAATAAAATTTGTGTAAATAAGAACTGTTATCACATTCAACTAAGCCATTCAAATAAGCACTAATGATGAAATAAGCACTAATGATGAAAGGCTTGCGCCTTTCGAAAACAGCTGTTCTGCTCTGCTGTGTAAGTTGAATAACAAAAACTGATGTTGACTTGCCTTTGTGCCTTGGAATATTTATCATGTCTTTCCGAGATTAAAATTTCGAACAATTAGCCTATAGAATCTTAATTCAATTTAATATAGCAATATAAAATGTTCGTTCAAATTCTTACTACAACTTCCACTTTCGTTTCATCTAGATCGTCCACTCTGTGGAATCTTCTTCTACATTTCCTGTAGCGTTGACATGTTTTCTGTTTCGAATTATTTCCAAAAATTTAAATACGTTTCACTACTTTTCGCATAGATCTTTTTTAAAACAATTTCTTTTTGTTACTTTTCTTAAACAATTCAAGGACTATATTTCATTTAATTTGCTTATTATCCTTAAATGATAGGGTCATTAGGGAGCAAAGGTGGGGGAGGGTACGGCAGAGGAAGATCAGGACACATTTCATCTTCGTCATAAAAGCTATAAAATATAATTTTTAAGGAATGTAGGCTTGAATTATACCATTTGAAAAAATAAGTATTTATACTATATGTCCGTGTAATATGTTACTTTAACGCCCAATAAAGGGGGCGGGCCCAAAAATTTATTTTTCTGGCTGCATGCTCAACGCTTTGGACCTTATTGGACACAAAAATCTTTTTCACAACAATTCTTTTTTGCTACTTTTGTTGAATTAATAATGTTTTTCAAAATTTTACATAATTATTTTTTCAACGGAATAAACTAATATGGCTCGCTACAAAAGTAAAAAAATTTTGACATACGTTCAGGTAAAAACTAAAAAAAATTTTAGTCAGCTGGGATCTTGCATATATTGTTGAAAAATTGTGAATATATTATGCTTATATATATATATATATATATATATATGTATATATATATATATATATATATATATATGTATATATAGATATATATAGATATATATATATATATATATATATATATATATATATATATATATATAGATATATATATATATATATATATATATATATATATATCTATATATATATATATATTTATATATGTATATGTATATATATATATATATATATATATATATATACATATATATAAACACAACTACACGTATTCGCAGACGCATCGGAGAAGGCATTTGGTGCAGTTGCATACATTCGCGCAATTCTTAAGAGTGGGCAGGTAATCGTGCGAATACTCTGTGCAAAATCAAGAGTTGCACCATTGAAGCAGCAGACATTACCTCGACTAGAGTTATAAGCAGCAGTTCTAGCAGCACAGCTTGCTCACAGACTAAAGATTGACCTGCAGTTTCAAAACCAATCTACATTTCTATGGACTGATTCAGAAATCATATTGTCATAGATATACGCACAATCATCTTCATACAAAACATTTGTCGCCAACAGAGTATTAACAATTCAGTCACTAACTCTAGCCGAACAATGGCGCCATGTGCGATCAAAACACAACCCAGCCGATATACTATCCAGAGGACTCCGTGCAGTAGATCGGCCAGCATGTAACTTATGGCTATACGGACCACTTTTCCTTCATGGAAAAGAGGAATCAAGAAATTGCCAATGACATTGAGAAAAAGAAGGTGGTTCCTGTTACAGCAACTATGCTATTAAACGACGGTAGCCTTATATACGGAATTCAACACAAAAATTCCTTTACAACTTTACAGAAGGTTTTGGGTTACGTACTAAGATTCATAAATAATTCTAAAACGCAAAATGAATTCCGACCAAAACACATTTCGCTGAGTCCTAAAGAACTGGATGATTCGCGATTTATAATTATTCGAGCAGTTCAGATCTCCGACTTCAAGAAGGAGATATCTGAGTTAAAGAAAAAATACCAAGTGGACAAGTCCAGCATAATTAGCAGCTTATGTCCATTCCTAGATGAGAATAACATTTTACGGGTCGGAGGAAGATTGGAAGCTTATAATCTATCATATGACGCAAAACATCCCATACTTCTACCCTATAACGACTCGATTTCAAAACTTATACTCACAATGTTGCATGAAAAGAACTATCATGTCCAGACAACAATATTGGATCATCAATGGCAAGAAATATAGTCCAAAAATGTGTACGATGTACAAGAGCAAAACCTAGATTATTTTCTCAAATAATGGGGGACCTACCAGCAAGCAGGGTCACCCCATCACGCCCATTTATAAAATCTGGTGTTGACTACTGCGGACCGTTTTGGGTTCATTATAAGATAAGGGGTAAAAAACCTCATAAAGTTTACGTAGCTGTTTTTGTCTGTTTCTCAACGAAGGCTGTACACCTGGAAGTTGTAACTGAATTAACAACAGATGCATTCATTGGAGCCCTCAAAAGATTTGTATCACGCCGAGGGCGATGCCAGACAATAACTCACAAGAAAAAATCTTACAGTCATGCAGCAAAGAAGGCATTGAATTCAAATTTATTTCACCTCGAGCCCCTCACTTTGGAGGCTTCTGGGAGGCAGCAGTAAAATCCGCTAAGCAACTTTTAGTACGAAGTGTTTCAACAGCGTCACTAACGCACGAAGAACTTGAAACAGTAACCATCGAAATAGGAGCCATATTAAATTCCCGTCCGCTAACTCCGATATCACCTAATCCAAATGATCTAACTGCACTGACTCCAGGACACTTCTTAATTGGAGAAACACTCACAGCCCAAGTGGACAGTAGAGCAGTGCAACCAAATAGTTCTCTCGCCACAAGATGGAAACTTGTCACCCAACTCAAACATGACTTCTGGAGACGTTGGTCAGCCGAGTATCTACACCAATTGCAGGAAAGACAGAAGTGGAAGTCGTCATCTGAAAATGTGAAAGAAGGGCAGATGGTTATTATAAAAGAGGATAATGTACCGGTTATGAGCTGACCACTTGGAAGAATCCTTCAAACTCACGAGGGCAATGATGGCAAGGTTCGGGTAGCAGACGTAAAAACATATTCAGGAATAAAAAGAAGACCAATCCATAGATTAGCTCCGCTACTTCACGAAGACTAATTACCTGCAAGTGAACTTTCCAAACCTATTCGCCCAATACCTGTTGACGAAGAATATACTCCATCCACCAAAAAATCAAAGACTATTACTAACTCAACCGTACTCACCATGATCGTAGCCATGCTTATCATTCCAGTTGTTATGGGCAATCACGTAAAGATAAACAACTTTCATTCTGACCCAGGGCAGTACTTTGAAGGCATTGCAACCGTAAAACTGGCAACAGCTGAATGGAAACTCATGGTATACTATGATCTAGCACCTTTCCTGTCCGAGCTAAAGACTTTTCAATCTGGATTAGATACTTTGCAGCACTTATGTTCAACCATCACACATCAGTCAATATGTAATACTTTGATAAATAACTTCAATCAAGTAAAAGAAAAGTTGCTGGAGGAAAAGGAACTAGTAGAGTAAAAAGGGGTGCATTGTAGGAAATGTAGCAAGGTCATTGTTTGGAGTGCTGGACTTAGACTACGCCAGTGATATATCAGACACCACTAAAAAGGCGAAGGTCGAAACAGACTATATTTTTAAATTACTCAAAAACCAAACATCAATTATTGATTCCACTATTAACATAATTAAACAAGACGAACTCAGCACACAAAAACAACTAATCATCCAGTTCCCTTACCGCGACCAGTTACCATCGACATTGCAGATATCAAACCTAATGAACGTTTGTCACAAGTGACCGTTGGTCAACGCGGGGGAGAATGTTGATACTTACATCAACATAATTTTTATTATTGTATTTAATTATCATTACTAAAAAACATTTCTTAATTTCCATTTTTAAATTTAATAACCATTATTGTTGACTAAACATTTTATTCTACTTATTATTTCTACTTAAGTTCAATTACCTAAACATTTTATTTTATGACCTAATTTTGTATTAAGTTCATTAACCGTTGTTGTTGACAAAACAGAAATTAATGTTTTTAACTTAAGTTTGTTATAAAAAAAGGTAAATATTTAAGTTCAGCAATTATGCAAAATTTGTCTATTTCTACTTACTAAGCAGTTTAAATTAATTTTAAGGCATTTAACGTGTTTTATTTGATTGATTAGCGTTCTTCAGGTTCAAGTGCTTGTAAGAACAAATAAGGCAAAATAGTTTCAGTTCAGATTTATGTGTTTGAATTGAATTAAACTATCGCCTTATCGTACAACATGTTTTATAATATAAGGATCAAGCAACTTTTTAGACCTGCATTTCATGAATCCATAGTTTTTATTTAACATAATAGAGATATATATCATCGCCAAAGTTGAGCCTATGATCCAACAGTATGCCCAGATCCAATATGGTATGAACTTTATCTAAAGTCACAATCGGAATGTGTTAGAAAAAAGTTATGTGTTTGCATCTCTTTATAATTAACTCCAATAAATTATATCTGCACCATTGTTAAAAATTCCGGAAGTAAGCACCCAGTAAATTATGTTCATTAATATCGCTTTTTTATCATGGACCAGCACTAAAGGGATGACCCCTATATAGTATTGAGGGGACAGATTAGGAAAGATGAGAAGATAGACAGTTGTTTTTGTAGCTATTTCAACCTTTTACTTCGCCGGCTAATTTTTGCTACAGGGCCGACGAAGGTGGGTGCTGTTACTCTGCTTTTAGTACATGATAGTGTCAGTCGCTGCCAATTATGTTCAGTGATCAGTGACTATGCCTTCATCATTGAAACAGGCTGGCAACAACTAACACAACCACGCACTAATGCTGTTGAGAAGAATTCAACACAATATTTCATGACACAGCGCGGGCTCGAACTCACGACCCTCCGCTTCATAGTCTCGTGTTCTACTACTTCAGCCAACAGCACCCACAGTTTTAATTAAACAACTGTAGGTATTTAGATTAATAATTCGGAGGCAACTTTCCATTTAACAACTTTATAAAAGGCAACTTTAAACAACTTTCAAAAAGGCAATAGCAGTTGCTTTATTCAACTGGGGGCAAATTACGGCACTCGATAGCGAACGAAATTTGTATTTAAATTGTATGGAAATTTCGATCGATATCGAATGCGATAATTTGGCCTCTGATCTTTTTCAACAACTGCCTCTCTTATTCAAACTTCAACTTCACTACATGTGTGGTGTATTCAGAAACTAAGCCTTAACACCTTTATATATATATATATATATATATATATGTATATATTTATATATATATATATATATATATATATATATATATATATATATATATATATATATATACATATATATGTATATATATATATATATATATATATATATATATCCCTTTCAGACCCATACTTTATATCGCTCGTAAATCGGTCTAAAACATGGAAATAAGAAAAAATGTTTTTATACTATGCATAATACAGACACACAAAATATTTTTGCAGGGTTCTTTTTTGCAAACAGGACATCGCACAATTGTGTGGTCCCGGTCAATAGCCGCAAAACAACTTATCGAAAATTTTGTTTTAACTGTGATAACGTTTATTTAACTTAAATTATTCAGGTAATTCATTGGATTGTAACAACTAAATAATATAATAAAAATAATTAAAAATATAATAAAAAACCAATCGAGAAAAATTCAGCCTCTTAGAATAGGTACATATTATTACTTTGTGTGGTATTTTTGAAAACAATTTTTGTTTTTGGCCAAACAAAGCGTAAAGTGTAAAGACACTTTTCACATTGACGTCTCGAGCGACTTCCGCAATTATTTCAGCATACTCGTGGTAAATCATCGGAAAATACAGGCCAGTGGTGATAACGGTCGAACCTAACGTCTTCAGGGGCATCACGTGGGCGATATTTCGAACCATACTAGTTATTAGGAAGCTCATATATTTCAACATGCTCAGGAGCTTCAAAGGATGCAGCTAGCACAGCTCCTA